>CP092730.1:3962500-4417500 GCA_030273425.1 Microplitis manilae | reverse complement strand
CATGGGTGAACCCAATGAGCTCGAGGTCGAGTTTGAACGCAGGTTACAAGAATTAAAAGAGCGCGAAGCAGAATCTAGCCAGCTTCTAGAGCAGGCTAAAATAATTCAAACGGAGCGATTAAACAAACGCGAAGCTACGTTATCCAACCGGGAGCGTGAGTTAACGGAGAATCTGGATAAACGGGAACGCGATCTGGTTGAGCGAGAAAACGCTGTCGCTGCTCATGAAAATGAGTTGTGGAACGACTCCAAATTATTACAAACCTGGGCTTCGGAGCTCAAGCAATTGAAAACGGCCGCCGTAACTAAGGCACCAAGTGTCATCCAGGAACTCAAGGAGGAAATGTCGCAATTAAGAAACAGCGGGCCGAACGAACTCACATGCAACGCAAACATTACAATCAAGGACGCGTTGTCCTACGTACCTACCTTTGACGCTACTAGCGCCGCAGTTTCAGACTTTATAAGATCGTGTAGTCGAGCTTGTTCCATGCTAGCACCGAGTGCCGAATTTATGTTTTTGACACTTGTTCGGCAAAAATTTAAAGGCGACGCTCGGATCGCCGTGGAAAACATGGAATACAGCAATATGAAGGAGTTCGAAAATTTTCTTCGCACTGTCTTTGACCGGCATCGATCTGCAAACCAATGCAAGGCCGAGCTAGCAAATATTATCATGCGACCCAAGGAAAATATGGTTTCTTATGTAAACCGCGCTCGTACGATTTATCGCGATATACTTCACGCGGAAACAACCGAAAGGGGTACGCTTCTGGAAGCGGAAAAATTCAAAATTGAAAAAGATGCGATTTCAGCTTTTCTTAATGGCATTCCACCTTTACTGCAAGTTCAGTGTTTACTCAAGCCACACGATACGTCGGAACAAACGTACGCGTCGGCGATAGCCGCGTTTAAAAATCAGGAAGACAACGCGAAGCGCTTCCAAACACCGGTTGCGGTTACAATAGCTCATATACAAAGTAATCAACCTGACAGATCTAAGCCACCTAGGCCAGAGCGCCAGGTCGAAAAAAATAGAGATCTCCGCTGTAACTATTGTGATAAACGCGGTTTTTGAAAGAGAGTGCTTGCCGAAAAAAGGATTGAGCAACAACAGTAATAATAAATTTAATAATGATAATAAATTCAATAACAAATACAATAACGCTGACCGGAGAAACTGTAATGACGGTAATAAAAACAAACCTCGTGGTAACGAAAGAAAACCCGAGAAAGACCGGGAAGAGTGCCCATGCTGCGGGCAAGTGAATCACAGTTTGGCAAATTGTTTTAAATTTGCAGCGCTTATGCGAACGCGTTATGGGCCGTCGGGAAACTCCAAACTCCCGGGGAAGAACGACGACGGGTCCCACGGGAGTCTGAAACAAGTTCAAAGCCCGCCGAAAAATCCTTTCGAGGTCGCGCACCAGTCAACGTCGCGACAGTCGTAATTAACTTAAGGAAAACCGAGGTACCAGCAATATTGGTCAAAAGCGATGATATAAAAAATTATTTAACGATCATGCTTGATTCGGGTTCGGAGGTAAATATTATAAAAATTGGTGCATTAAATAAACCACAAGGTATCGACGAAGAACATAAATTGGTGCTATTGGGCATAAATAAAGACCCAGTATATACGGTTGGTAAAATCCACGTAGAATTATTCGGTTACGGTTCATCCCGCTATTTTGGGTGCGAAATTCGTTAACGATTATGGCGCTAGATTCTTCTTTGATCGCAAATTATTTACGTTTTACGATGTCAAAATCCCGTTCTTTGAAACGGAAATCGAAAAATTGCCTCCAAGATCTGTTACCGTGATTAAAATTAAAACCACCCCCGATTCATCTGACTATGGCTATGTACCTCGAATATACTGTGCATCCGAGCTCGAAATCGGAGGCACATTTGAAACTAATACTAACGGTAGTACGCTCTTACGGGCTTACAATAATTCTAATACTGAAATTTCTATTCCCAGGCCTGTGGTAGATTTACAATCTTCCTTGTGGCGGGATGTAAGCGATATTACCACTAAATTAAAATCAGTAAATTTAATTAACGATTTTCCATGCGAGCCTCAATCAACTGCTATTGATGCTGTTATGTCCACCGCTGTAATTTTAAATTAGTTATCCGGGATTTCTCCCTTTGGTAGCGATAGAAAAATTTAACGAGCAATATGGAGGTTGCGGACAACAGTAAAGAATACGAGGAAGATTTTGACTTCCTATATTTATTATTTAATGTGGGTTTTTCGAAGAGTGTGAACCCAAACGCCTTCGAGCTTGGTCAACGTTGCACTTATAAATCGATCAACAAAGAGAAAAGATATTAGAATTGTCTCTCACTTACGTTTAGATGATTCTTTCTTCTAACACGGCAGGCGTTTATCCCTCCAGAACTTTATAGCTCACTCGGCCTTCTCCGGATGGATTTGGTTGAATGGACGCGGCTGGGGTTGTAGGATAAAGTCTTATGTGCTACTTTCGAATGAAACACTCAAGGTTGAAGTTGTGATCTCTAGTCTTTTTATTAACCGTTCAATTACAATATTATTTTATTGAACTTCACTTACACCCTATAACTTTTCACAATTTTAAAATATACAATTTTATTGTATTTTGCGTCTTTGTTGGGCCCGAAGGCTAATATGTGCAGAACTACGTCGACTCGAGATTGGATTACAAATTAGATTTACTTTTGTATCACTATTTAATCGAACCGAATGTTTAATCGATGTTTGAGAATTTTTATATATAATTCAGATTTAGTTATTGACTTTTCAACGCAAACGCGGATTCCTGCAATAACTGAATTTAATGGATTTTTAGTTTAAATATCTTACTGACTTTTCAACGCAAACGCGGATTCCTGCAGTAAGATTAATTGATTTTTATATAGATTTTGAATTTAAATATTCCCTATTGACTTTTCGACGCAAACGCGGATTCCTGCAATAGGGTTCTTATTAAAAGATAAATTTTCTCTTATTGACTTTTCAACGCAAACGCGGATTCCTGCAATAAGATTCACGAAATTTTCGCGGTTTCGTTATTCGCGGTCCGTAGGTCTCAAGATCACGAGATCTGATAGTCAACTAAGGCCCTGAGCCATGGTGCTCAGGCTATTTAAAAACTTTTGATTGATGTTTGATGGGAGTAATTAAATTATCGTCATTGGTGGAAAATGACGACAAGTTTTTATTTATTCGTTAATCGTTATTGCAAGAATCGTCGCTCTACTTTTATACGCATAAATGGTGGTAAAACTGACGCTGCGTTTTCGCGTGCTTTTGTAAAGAGGAGTTTCATAAATTTATTTATGAAATAAAATAAATTAATAAAAAAAAATTAATTGGACATAACAATGCAGATAATTTTGTTGAGCCTATCAGGGCTATTCGTGACTCACGATTATCCAAAGACATTGGGTCGGAAATCGGGGAGGAATTAAAAGGTTCAGGGGTCGTAGAATCGAGGGTGTTCACGATCTTTGAAAATAATAAAACGCCGGAGCGGGCACAAGAAGTGACCAACTCCGTGCACGTTACCGAAGATTTATCGGATCGGCAGCGCATGGAAATCAAAAATCTGATTTTTGAGAATCAAGATTTATTTTATTAATCTGGAAAGAATCTCGGGTCTACAAACGAGATTTTACATCGTATAATAACGACGGATGAACATCCAGTATTTAAGAAACAATATCGCTTTCCTCCCATACATAAGGAGGAGATCTCGAGACAGGTCAGAGAATTAGAAGAAAAGGGTATTATTAGACCCTCAGAATCAGGCTATTGTTCCCCGATTTGGATCGTTCCTAAAAAGGAAGATTCTTTCGGCAATAAGAAATGGCGTATGGTAATCGACTTTCGTAATTTAAACGAAAAAACTTTTACAGTCGTTTACCCTACTCCAAATATTGTCGAAATAATTGACTAAATAGGCGATGCAGAGTACTTTTCAACCTTTGATCTAGCGAGTGGTTTCCACCAAATCAAAATTCACCCAGATGATATGCATAAGACAGCCTTTTCTACGCCAAGCCAACATTCTGAATTTGTTAGAATGCCGTTTGGGCTGAAAAATGCCCCTCCGACATTTCAAGATTAATGAATAAGGTTTTGGTGGGACTGCTTGGCAGGGGTGTCTTCGTGTATATGGATGACATTGTCGTCTACTCTAAAACATTTGGGGACCACGTCGCAAAAATCGAAGAGTTGTTTATTTGTCTACGTAAAGCGGGTTTGCAATTGCAACCCGATAAATGTAATTTATTCTTAAAAGAAATTAATTATTTGGGACATATAATATCAGGAAACGGTGTTAAACCGGACCCTAAGAAAACCGACGCGGTCGAAAAATTCGCGATACCTACGAATGTAAAAAAGGTTGGGGAATTTTTGGGTTTAACCGGGTATTATAGGAGATTCATTGACAACTACGCGAAAATAAGTAAGCCACTAACATCCCTACTGCAAAAAGATGCAGTATTCGTTTGGGGTCAGAGTCAATCGGAAGCGTTCGAGATGCTGAAAAAGAAACTGATAGAGTCGCCGATTTCACAATTTCCGGATTTCTCGCGAGAGTTTATCATCACGACTGATGCTTGCGATTACGGAATCGGGGCGTGTTTAAGCCAAGGAGAAATAAATAAAGATAAACCTGTGCCTTACGCGTCTCGCTTATTAAATTCAGCCGAACGTAACTATTCGACCATTGAAAAGGAAATGCTCGAGATAGTCTAGGCGGTGAATAAATTCCGACCGTACATTTACGGGAGTCAATTCACGTTAGTAACTGACCATAGACCCCTCACATGAGTTAATTCGGTATCATCAGCAAACTCGCGAATAGTGAGGTGGCGATTAAGCATGGAAGACTACATGTATAAGGTAGTTTACAAGCCGGTTCGCGTAAATTCAAACGTTGACTCTCTCTCTCGGAATCCGGTTGACGAACCAGAGGGGTTTATTCCTGAAGCACGGGTCGGCCCGATACGGAAATTTGATCCAGATAAAACGGCAACGACTCTGGATGAAACTAGCGAAGATGAATCTACCCCAGGGGCAAAACGGACGCGGAAGCAGTACAATCTTAGACGCAAAGTACGCGTTGTTACTGATCCGGAAAATAATGACACCGAGCCGGAGCACGGGATTCCTCCAGTTCAATTTGTATTTAGACCCCGCGAATGGCCTTCAGCCCCACCTGTACCAGAACCAAATCAATCATCCGCAAATGATCATCAATCTGCGAACGATTCTAGCGACGGTGAGGAGGTAGCGGTTTCGGATAACGAAGATCGGAGTCGTCACCATATTATTCCCGAGTCGGACGACGAACCAATTATAACAGGGATAATTTAAAATAAATTCATTTTATATTTAAATTAATGTTAAGTTTAAATTTGATTCGACTGCGCTCTCGGCCCACGCATTTCCGTTGTCCCCACGCCGTCGACGATCGATAACCTGGGACTCTACTAATTTATCGATGCATTTGGCCGTGCGACGAATGGGTGCTTTGCGAGGGCCCCGAGTCCCGCCATTTCCAGAAATTTAAACTTGGAAAATTTTGGATGATACGAGCCTGACATGGGATTGAGAGTGGGGAGCTGCTGGCTTCGCGGCGCACCGAGAGGCACTCGAGCGTCATTCACTGCCCAGAGCAACTGAAGCCCAGTCGTTACTGAAATTAATTACCTCTGATATAAGTTTTATATTAACTATTTAATAAAAATTTTTTTGGTGAGTCTCTCGACCCCAAAATAAATTTAAATCAATTGTTACCTTGAGTAAATTGCCAGCGAATTTTCGTCAAAAACAAGGACACACGGTGAGTTGAATAAACCCCGTACTTGGATACATCTTCAAAAAAAAAAGGGGAAACCGGTGCGTCTAAGTCTGACCCCGGACGCCATTTTGAGGCCTACCTAGAATTTTCCTTTTCTAAAAATTTCATCTCGAGATTGCTTAATTACGCTGAGTTTGGCAACCGCGTAATTAATAAAATTTCTAAATTATTTATCAGAGTCGAAAAGGAGAAGCAGAAGTTGGCGGTACCCGGCATCAGCGAACAGAGCGGCGTCCTCCCCCCACTCATGGCGTCTCTACATCCACTGGCAACATCCTCGGTAAATTTAAGAAGAATATCTTAAAAGAATTAATGCTAATAATTTTCTTAAAAATCTATATTTATTTATATTCAATTTGGAAAGATTTATTTATAAGTTCATGAGTTAAAGTTTGTCGGTATCGCGGCGTGGGTTCGAGAACGTTCAGTCGCCATTTTATATCAGTGTCTGGGTTTGTCGTTATTAGGTAGCGTCATAATTAAAATATTCTCAGTTGAGTCTAACGACCACTGAGTAATTATTTAATAATTAAAATCATAACATTTAAATTTAATTTAACCTAGCTGGTATTCTTCTGGAGGCACTGAGTCCCAAAGACCGTCCTCTAGAAGGTGCTAGAACTATAGTTTGAAAGTGACCTTGGTGCTGAGTCTAACCGACCGCATCACTGGGAACTTTATTAAGTAAAAGTTCGTTAAAATAAAATTTAAATAAAATAAAATTAAGCTAAAAGACAGCCCAGAAACTTTAGGCGTTATTTAAGTATTTAAAATTGTGGACAGTCTGTGTGTGTGAATGTAAATTAATTTATTTATTGCCTCGCCAGCAAAGGTATTTATTGTATACTAAAGAAAATTAATTGTTATTAAAATTAAGGAATTTTATGATAAACATAAGACACTTTTAAAATGCGTAAATATTGTCGGGATCATTTGAATTTTATTATTGTTAAAATTAATTAAAATAAGTTAGAAAACATATCTGTTGCTACACAAGGACTATAAATAAATTTGGATATATATTTATTAAATTATATTTATTAAAATAATTATTTTTGATCGATTAATGACGCTGAGTCTTACCGACCGCTCATTAAGTGATTGATTTTATAAAAGGGAACCTAACTCTGCAGCTGTGTGGTCCAGCCAAGATAAGGAAATTGTCGGACTCAACCTTGAGATTTTCATTCTCTCTGCTTTGATTTTGCCTTGCACACGATACTGAGAGATCGTGCAATTTACTCTCAGTGGCGCCCTTATAACTTTTGAGTTAAAAAGGTGTCCAAATTTGTGACCTCGTAAGCCTCGTCGTCAAGACCACGGAAGTCGAGGGGTACCCGGTTATACAATGATAGAAGACGTGGACGCGGACGACGAATCTAACGGTAACGAAGATGATATCGGAGAGGAGCGTCTCCAAACCGATGGAGGAACGTTGGAATCGGAAGACGATAACGTCCAAGGTCGCAAAGACGTGGATCAAGAAGACAGCGATGAGGGAGAGTATGCCCCGGTTCGTCCACGAGCCAGGCGAAAGCATACTACACCCATGACGCGAGAAATAGCTCCGAACGTTCGCGAAACGCGTGATCGGTTGTCAATGCAATCAGATAATGTACTAATATTTACTAATGTGAAAGGGAAACCTCGGGACGAAGGAAGCAAAGAACTTGCTGACGTCTTGGAAATTCCCGCACAACTAACTTTCTGTAGAGCTACGGTAATACCCTACAAGGGAAATAAACGCTGTATAATAGCAGCGCCTAAATACAGAGATACTGACCTCGTATCGGTCGAGGATATCCGAGAGACATTGGCTTCTGTATACAATATAGTAATGGAACTAGGTTTAGAGTCATTTAGTGTGGCAAAAACTAGTAAAATAGATGATATAAATTGGCTGACAGTCCAATAGGAATTAATTGACGCATTTACGGACACAGAGGTTAAAATAACTATGTGTCTTAACCTCGTGCGTATCCCAAATGAGGATGAAAAATTAGACATTTTAGAGGAATACCGCGGTTCAGCCGTGGGAGGTCACAAAGGAATAACCAAAACGTATAAAAGAATTCGACAAAATTTTTTCTGGGCTAAAATTAAACAAGATGTCATCAATTATATTCAAAAATGCTTGGATTGGCAACTGAAAAAGTTAATTAGAGTTAAGACAAAGCAGCCAATGGTCCTCACGGATACTCCTGATGCTGGGTTTGACAAAATCGGTTTAGACATTATGTACCCAACGCATACTTCTGCGTCTGGAAATAAGTACATATTAACTATACAGGATCTCCTGACTAAGTTCTCGATGGCGATCGCTTTAGAGCAAGCAACAGCCGTAGATGTAGCACAAGCTTTAGTAAATCGTTGGTTTTGCTACTTCGGGCCTCCTAAGGCCATACTTACTGATCAAGGAACAAACTTCCTTTCGAGTTTACTTAAAAATATTGCTAAAAAGTATAAAATCAAACAATATCATACGTCTGCATATAGACCTCAGAGTAATGGGTCGGTGGAACGATCTCACCATGTATTACAAGAATACTTGAAAAATTATATAGGCGAGAATGAAGACTGGGATGAATGCCTAGACATAGCCTCATTTTCATATAATGTAAGCGAACATGAGGGTACAGGATTCACTCCGTATCAACTAGTATTCGGGAAATTACCCCGTCTCCCTTCTCGCATACAAACTATTGAACGACCTAATGAGACATATGCAGGTTATTTAGAGCAACTATTTAGACGTATAAGACAAGCTGAAGTGACTGCCAGTGAGAACTTACATCAGGCTAAAGTTAGGTCAAAATTTTATTACGATAGGAAAATAAATCCACACCAGTTTAAACCTGGAACTAGGGTATTTGTACTATGGGAACCAAGGAAAAGTAAAGGAGACCCGCAGTACACCGGTCCTCATGATGTAATCGCGATCGGTCAAAACGAGACGGCCGAAGTAGATATAGATGGGGTGGGGAAAAGAGTTCACCTCAACAAGTTAAGAAAATCTCGTATATAATTTTCAGATGACTGGATTGGTGATACTGCTGGGACTCCTTCCCTTTTCCTTGGGCCTGGTTGGATATGACTGCAGCGGGTCGTCGATGAATATGACTACGCTATCACTGTTGGATGTAGGGGAGTGCAATTTCCCCGCAAGGAAAGCTGAAACCGAAAAGGTAATTGTAAGCCTAATACAACCGGCTGAAATAATTCACGTTCACGTGAACGAGTGTTAGATATTGATAAATAGAGTAGTGCAGCGTTGCGGAATGCACTCCCATACATCCTCCGTGTTAAACGGGCGTAGAGAATACTATTTAGATATGGATTATACTAGATGTAAGAAAATGCATGATACAGGTGCAATCTGGCTTTACGATCGAGTCCACATGATCGACTTGAAAATGAACACTACAAACTTTAGACAGGCAATATTAGCCGGTGATCATCATATGGACGGTACGTGCGCGGAAGGTGTCTTTATTGATTCGTGGGGTACGTGGGAAAAAGTCGTGGCCGACGGGTTATTTGAAATATCTCTTTCCGATTACGAGACAACGCTGAACACTAAAACAAATCAAGTGATTTTAAGATCGGGAACGCGATGTGACGCGCAAAAACTTTCTTGCGTTACCAGTGAAGGTATGACCGCGTTCTGGAGCGAGACTTCAAAAGATTCGTGTTTGATAAAATACGCGTTACTTTACCAGGGATCGGCTACGAGAATAATTGGAGAAGAGGGACATCCAGATGTCTACTCACTCATTACAGAAGATATCACTTTCGTGCTGGCTCAGCGAGGTGAAGTAGAAGTGTGCGGGCATAATGTTATCAAAACGGAGCACCCGAAGCTTTTTATAGTAGTCCTTAAAACCACGGATTACACCATGCAAATAGAAGCAATTAAGACCGAGGATATGGATATTTTCGCGTATGTGAATAGCAAATTTATATACGTCGAAAAATTTATAAGGCAGCAGATACAAAACCTCTACCATGACGTCCTTGTTAGACGTTGTGAGTTAGAGTGTTCAATATTGATGAATGCATTGGCCTTGTCATCACTGGCTCCAGACGAGTTCGGCTATGCACTTATGAAAAGCCCAGGGTACTATACCACCGTTGCGGGTGGACTAGTGCACATTACAAAGTGTCTACCTGTGTCCGTGCGCGTACCTTAGGACGAACATTGTTATCAAGAACTTCCGGTAACGTACAATAATCAAAGCTATTTTCTAGCTCCAAAGTCAAGGATACTCCTGAAAAGAGGGACTATCATCGAGTTTAATGCTATTTTACCCACAGGGTACTTCATTGATGGAGCGTGGTACCACTTAACACCTCAAGGTATTCGGGCACCAACACCACAACAACTTCAACAACTGACGGTCCCGACCTGGAACTATGAAAACCCAGAGCATCTGGCAACATCGGGAATTTACTCTCCGAAAGATTTGGAGAAATTACGTGACCGGATAATGTTTCCGGCTGAGAGACCAGCACTGCTTAATTCCATAGCCATGGGAGCAGCTGGAAGGGACATACCTGCAGGAAGCATCAATGTGCTGGGACTATTCGACGAAGAAGCGTTAGAAAAATTAGCGCTCACCACAGAGCAGAGAATTTGGCGAAGTTTAATTGACTTCGGATCCGTTACCGCTGGCATATTGTCAATTATGTTGGTATTGCGACTTCTGAAGTTCATTTTCGACACGATATTTCATGCATACGCATTGTATGGCATATGGGGCTGCAGCTTAGTCCTAGTAACAGCAATATAGGACACATTGGCGAATCTCATACTGTATCACCATCACCGCAGAAGATACGACTTGGATGTAGAGAGTCAAAGAAGCAAGGCTCCCATACTTCGTCCGAGGTCAAGTATATAAATCATCGATGAGGAACCTGAAACTCATAAGTCTGCGCCACCTGAAGAAATAACCTATGCAGAGCTAAATCGACAACTGGAAGATCAACCACTGAGGTCCAAACTCCATGAGTGTACAAACAGTGAGATGTTAGCTCGTTTGAAAAACCGTGCGGAAAACCGCGAGTGAACATTGTGAGTGAAAATCGCGAGTGAACACGAAAGCCAGATCGTGCCAATTTCATATAAACATTGTAGAAATTTAAGAGAACTGTCTTGAATGCAATACATTAAATTTTAAGGACTTTGATACCTGTTATTATCAGGAAAATTTATATTTGTCAATAATTATACGCAGTATATTAGTACCAGGTAACTAAATGATGTTTACAAACATGAATTTAGGTTTAATTACTTTATCATTATAAATACAGATAAATATCAGAGTTGCTAACTGATTTAAGTCGAGAGGTAGCTACCTCATTTTTCATTATGAATTTCGACTTAAGCAGTTAGTTCTTAAGTAATTTATAAATTACCGCAAGGCGGAAGCATATCTGTACGAATTATATTTAGAATTAATCATTTCAATACCAAACGACCGAGTCGGGAGGTAATTAAATTATTAGAAAATAACGTTTAGTTTCATATTACTAAGTTTATGTAACATTATAAACGTTGTGTCTCAGATATAGGTTTAAATTCAATAGCCTAGAACTTTTCTTTACAGTATTCAAAATTGATTTTACCTTTTGGTTTATATAGAGTCATTTACACATTCAGCTTTGGTTTGTATAGAGTCAGTCACATAATCAATTCAAATTTATGTCGAGCCACTTTATTTACAATAGAAGTCGCACCAATTTTATTAAAGCGCCGCGACTTACTTAAGTCGGAAGGTGTTACGTTCTGGCTCTAATTAAATTTAAATAAAAATTTTGGAAATTTTTTTTTTGAAGTCTCGAATTATTTATTCGCCACGGTGGGCGAATAAACGGTTAGACACTTCTTAGAATTATAAATAAATAATAAACTAATAAATCGTTACTTTGTTGGCGATATTATTTTATTCAGCACCAACAATGTAACGGAAATCTCTTGCGATAAGAGAGTCGCCGTGGCTCACGGATAGTCTAAACAGATGACAATGCATGAGACCCGGGCCACGACGATTCTCTCATAGGAAACCTGAGATGCAACGTTAACACTTTGACGAATGTATTTAGTCGAAGAGCAGCAGGATCAGTCAGTTGATCGCGAGATCTCAAAGAGCACGAAACTCTGTACAATTAACTGACTGATTCACCTGTCTCCATCGGTTTTAAGGAATAAAACCTAAATTTAAACCTTTACATGAATCGTTTGTCTAAGAACCTTAAAGGGGCGAGCGCTTACTAGCTGTTCCACCCTTCCTTTGCTCAGAGCGCTAAACAGCAGTTCGGGCTCCTTCATTACCTATCATAAATACCTTTATGCCTCGAGGCCGACGAACCAGGAGATCAGGACGTGTCGTACAGCTCGGTCGCGTACTTCAAGTCGTTATCGCGGACCTTACACAAGGTCGACCGAGAATAAGATCTGAGGAAGTCCTTATCGAGCCGGCAACGTTAGTAACACCGCGAGTGGTTGCCAACGATTCGGTTGAGGCTCCGAGCTCGTGTGTTGCTGAGCCTCTGAGCTCTTGTGTTGCTGAGCCTCTGAGCTCGTGTGTTGTTGAGCCTTTGAGCTCGTGTGTTGTCGAGCCGTCGAGCTCATGCGTTGCCGAGCCGTCAAGCTCATGTGTTGTTGAACCATCAGGTTCTGGTGATCTGATCAACCGGTTACAATCACCGGCAGGGACGAATACGCACCGGCGGAGGAAAAAAAACGACGTAAGAAAGGGATTATTTGGGCCGACTTATAGGGCCTGTAATCTCCACCATGATAAGTCATTAAATGTTTTTTTTTTTTTTAATAAAATATAAGAAGGTCAACAGCTGACGCACCTGTATGTAATAATAATAATAATAATAATAATTATAATAATAATAATAATAATAATAATAATAATAATAATAATAATAATAATAATAATAATAATAATGAGTTCTCAGCTCCAGCTGAGTATAACATCACGGTAAAAGAGGAGCACAAACACGAGATATATCAGGATCTCCTGTTTGAAATTGGCAAGCTTTACCTAGGCTACCGTGTCAAGCTTGTCGTACTCATTGTTGGCGTCCTAGGAGGGATGAAACAGACTTTTGTGTCTGCATTGGCTAAAATCCCAACTTGTTTATCGCAAGTTGAGTTTTTGGCTTCGCGGATGCAAAAGGCTGTAATTCTCGGATCCCTCCGTTTACTTAGGCAACGGAACTTGGCCTGCTGCGCATGCTAATCATCTTGTTGATGAAGCATCGCAGCAGTAACGATTTTGCGCTCAGGTGAGGCCCTTGGAAGAGTCGGACTACCGGGGATAACCCCCTGAGCATTCAACTAAAAAAGAAATAATAATAATAATAACAATAAATTAATCAATTTTTTTTTTTTTCACATAAATTTTTCTAAGTACTTAGATTTTTTTTTTCAACTTGAAAATTTTCTAAGTCCAGAAAACGGTAATTTTTTTTTTGAGGATTTTGAGAGTTCCGTTAGAAGTCAAAACCGATGAAGAGTTTGCATTTAGACTTCATAGATTTAGAGTGCCAATATTGTATTATTTTTCGACCGGTAGATAAAAGATCAAAGGAATTGAATTTTTCGAGGTCCAAAAACTAGAATTTGTTTTTTGACTCGGGCATATCATCTATGAGATAAAAGTAGTTTCACATTTGACAGTTTAAAAATGGTAAGTTTAATATAGTATAAATCTTTTTTACTTTAGATTGTTCTACTGTTAAGTTATAGCAATTTAAAAAAAAAAGTTATTTAATTTACATACTTTTTAAATGGAAAAATTTGATAGTCGAGAAAAAGTACTTTAAATCAAATTTAAGAGCTAAAGTTTTCAGGGAATTTTTTTCTCAATATAAACGGCAAAATTATCTTGTGTTGGTTAGAAAAAAAAAATTTTCGTTTTAAACAAAACGGATTCAATTAGAAAATAATAATTCATTTATCGATTATTTTCCGATTGAATCCAATTAAATCCGACAGAAAATTTTCAATCAGTTTTAATCTGTTTCAATCGGAAAATAACAATTCAGATAATATTAA
Source organism: Microplitis manilae (assembly GCA_030273425.1). Classification (NCBI taxonomy): domain Eukaryota; kingdom Metazoa; phylum Arthropoda; class Insecta; order Hymenoptera; family Braconidae; genus Microplitis; species Microplitis manilae. The sequence continues at coordinate 4,403,565 of CP092730.1, read as the reverse complement.
TAATTATTAAAATTTGGGCAGATATGAATTTTATTTCTCATGAATTCAGCAGTTTTTGAAGTATCAAAGTATAGAATTCTATCGGTCTTTCCAATTTAATAATGTTTGAGCGAGAACTAAAATTAATGGTTTAACAATTTTATTTATATTTAGACCAAATATACTGTGTATAAGTTATTGCAATGGATTAAACTCAGGTGAATATTTAGACCGTGGACTGTAGTTCTTGATTCTGGTACTGGTGAATTCTCAGCAGTTGGATTCCTCGTAGCTGAGCTGGTGGCAGCAGAGCTAATGTGCTCTGACTCGATCGGTGTTGAATGGAAGCGAGCAGAAGTCAGGTTTGACGAGCAGCCCGATGACTGGTAGATCTGGCTGGTTATGTGCGGTGTTGACTCGAGCCTGGCAGGGCCAAGCAGCTGCAGGCGTGTTCTGGAGGTCTCGAACTGGTGCAGGATCGCGAGTCTTAGATTAAAGACTCTCGATGCTCGTTCGACTCGTACTAGCTTCTTCGCAGCGATTAATCAGCAGCTGTTGGGAATATTGCGATGTCAGTATCTTACTTGGATGTTATAGAAATAGCAGTAGATCAGTTTAGAAGACAGAACTTGACAGCAGAGCTCTCGCAAGCCACTGAATTGGCGTTGCGAGACGCTCAAGTCGAATATTAGCAGGTTGACAACAGAGTAGACAGACACGTCATTGGACACGCATGTCTCGATCAGACGGATCATGACATGATTGAGCAAGAGCAGGAGTTAATGATGTCTGCTAGGGCATCTGACGGATCACAAGGTGGTGTCCCGGTCGCAGGTGAACCGGGACCAGACTCAGGTAGACCTTGTGACGAGCTGAGAGAGGTCAGACGCGGACTAGCCAGACGAGAATCCAGTAGGTACCTCTCGAAACTCTCATCTAGCCGATCCACCACAGCAACTGACGGGTCACCAAGGCGGTGTCCCGGTCGCAGGTGAACCGGGACCGTTCTGGGTAAGGCCTTGGTGAAGACTGGGGGCGGGTCAGCCATCGTGGTGCTCACGGTAAGGAGAGAATACCCGAAAGGATTCTCCAGAGTAGAGATGGTCCGCTATAACCACTGACGATTCACAAGGTGGTGCCCCGGTCGCAGGTGAACCGGGACCAGACGCAGAAAGACCTTGTGATGAGCAGTTGAAGGTCAGGGATTATAGCGCGACCCAGTTGCGTCAGAGTATTGACTTCATGCGAGATAGAATAGCAATTGAATCTGTGTACATACCAAAGTAACCCAGGTTGTAATTTACTTAGCCCTGAGTTTGGTGGTTGAGAACTGGTAGTCTGGTAGGAGCTGGCAGGATATCACGATCACACCAATGCGGGGTGAGCCCAAGTGGATGGAAGATGATTACTAGCTGCTGAGTACCCTGGATGCTGCGTGCTTGCTTCTTGATGGTAATGAATGCTCGCTAAACTGAGATTAAATGTGACTGAACGATTGTATATTCCACTACATTTAAGAAACGAACTGTATGAACTGATAACTGTAAATTGCTGTGAAGCTGGTTAGGCAAATCGACAAGCTCGGAAATACTCGATGTGCTCGGTGCAAGAGGTCAGAGAATGACTGACTGGAAACAACGGCAGCGAGTTGATGCAGAGCTCCAGTATGCCAAAAAAAAGGTTCGAAAAACTGGTTTAGAAGTTTCTCGATTTTTCCACTTTCCCACGAGCGTGAGAAAGTCCTGCAAAATTATTTATAACAAAAATTACATGTATAAAAAAGGAATGAAATCTGGCAACCAAATGTTCGCGTAGAAGAGCTGCGTATGCGGGCGAAAGGCTCGCGCTGTGAACAGAAAGGATCAAATTTGTATGGCCCCGAACCTGGGACGGTCATAAAAGTAGGTACTCGGGCGATGTTGCGAGTAGCGTAGAGCTAAAATACTTAGTTTGAGAGAAAGTATTATATTTTACAATATTTTATTTTATTTTTGAAATGCACATGTATCAAGTTTTTATTATTAATTATTTAATAGTTCGTTTAATGTAGCAATTTTCAACAAATAAATTTTATAAAAAGTGAAAACACGCATTTTTCAGGATTATGTATAAACTTTTTTCGAAGAACTGTATTGATTGAATTAAAACTATCATAAAAATAAAAAAAAGCATTAATAAAAAATTATGTATACATTAGGTTGGTTAAAAAAAAAAAATTTTTTTTAGTATCCAAAAATTGAAAGTATACCTAAAAACCAAAATTTCTGTACCAATTCAAGCTCTTAATAATAACACTACGGTTTGCATCCAGCCGTTCTTATTCATATTTACAGAGTATTTAAATAACACGGGAAAAAAACTTTCTATATTTTAGAATTTTTTAACTTATAATCTAATCAACGAATTATGATGCACGATAGATATTTTTGTAGGAAATTGAATGCTCTACAACAAAAGTCTCATCATTTATTGATAAATCTAACTGTTCAAAAGTTATTTGAGCTTAAAGTCAAATTTATAGTAAATTTTGAGATCTTTTTAATTTTCCAGCGAAACTATCAGTTTTATCAGAAAATCTTATAGAAACTTTTTTGTGGGTAATTTCATTTCTCAAAAATTATAATGAATGAAGTTTTCCAAAGTTTTGCTTTTTTTTCTAGTTATTTTCATTTCAATATCAAGTTCTTAAAAAAATAGTATTTTGATTTATTTTTTATAAATTCTAAAATATATTTTTTGTATTTAAACTTATATTTTTTAAATAAATTTTTTCGTGGGGGTGTTTAACGCAAGGATTTTCGTATGCAACTAATAGAAAAAAAAGTTGCTTGAACCAAGAGAAAAGTTTTTTAAGAGAAAAGATATCTATGGAGGAGAGGAAATTCATCAGTCCTAAGCAATAGCAGTAGGAGTAATTCGGTTCTTGCCACCAGACAGCGCCTACTACTTGTGTAGTGTCCCTGGTAAGAAACTTCGTTCAGACGTATTATATTCCAGACTTGGAAGCAATTCTAACAAGAGGACTCCTCTGTTCTTTGACAGAGTGACAAGTACAATTTTTGATGGCAATATAGTATATTCTATATTACTTCATGGCATGCAATATAATTGTTAATATTGATTCAACGTAGATTTTGAAACATTCGATTTTTTGATTTTCTACCGTTTAATAATATATACAATTATTTCGTCCCGAGAATCGGTAATTTTTTATTAATTTACAATCGAAACCTTTCGAAATATCCGATTAAATCTGATTGAAACTGATTGAAAGTCAATAAGAAATTCTGATTAAATCTGATTGAAACTGATTGAAAGTCAATAAGAAATTCTGATTAAATCTGATTGAAACTGATTGAAAGTCAATGAGAATTTTCTGATTAAATCTGATTGGATGTTCTCAATCAGTTTCAATCAGAGTTTTTAATCAGGGTAAATTCTTAAATTATAAAGAATTAAAAAAGAAAGTAAGACACACTGTTCTATTATTCAAAAAATTTTTATACAAATATATTATAATAATTATTAGAATTAAGTTTTTACCTATTTATTTTTCAATTTAGTTAATGCCATCCAACTTATAATTCATTGACAGAATCAAAGTTGGGTGGAAGTCTTATAAGTGGTTCCAGGTTGCATGTGCAAGTAACCGGTATGATTCTTATAATAAATTAATTTGGTTTAGTATTTATTGTTAATTTTAACAATTTTTTTTTTACTTATGTATTAGATGTATAAGATGTATTAAGGAATTATAAGAAAATATTTTTGAGATCCGTTAAAAACAATAGCTTTTAAAAAGAGATTCAAAATTGACATAGTTATATCTATTGTTGTAAGTAAAGTCCTTCTTCATTGTCACATATTTTTTTATAATTTTCTTTAATTAAGCAGCGACAATAAATAAATCTATTATTTTACAATTTAGAAGTCACATTAATTTCTTTGAATATTATTTTTACACTCGATTGCATTCATATGACTTAAATTTTAATATTCTTCAATCAATGAGTTTAATGCTTCATTTTTTATAGATTATATAAGTTTGATATTTCAGCGCGATCAATTTTTGATTAAATTTTGCTAGTTAATGTTAAGTACTACCTACTTAATCTTCCATAAATTTTTAATTTAATGAATAACATTTTATTTATTTTACTTTTTTTTTCTTTTAATAAATTTTTTTTCATTTATTTCAGACTAATACATTATAAGAAAGCATAAATGACTAATTAATAATTGGGAAACTTAGAGTTCTGATACGCCAACTGGTGGCTAAAGCTATAACTACTCAAAGTAGGCTAAATCATGAATGTTTACATGTGTCTATACGTCTATCAGCTAATATAAATAATAAATACTTAATTGTCTTTATAATTATTGTGTTCCTATGAATTCAAAAATTGTTTTCGTTCAATTAAAAAAAAAATTTCGAATTTATAAACATGGAATTTCCATCAAAAATAAGTAAATGAAACATATATTGCTTGTATGGTTGTAAAAGTCGTGGTTCTAAAAATGACAGTGTACATTTTTCAATGTTCGTCAAAAAATTGCAAACGTGGTTACTTTGAAAAATAAAGTGGATCAAGAAGATAAATTCGACCGTTTTGATGATTGCTGACATAAATGAAGCAGTTTTGCTACCACGTGCTTGTATGAACCATCAAAACAACTTAACAAGAAAAACTCATACCCACGATCCTTCCACTTTTGAGAACTTGAACATTTATTTTATCCGGATCATCTCGAATACTTGATCATTGAAGACAAAAAGTAATGAGTGTAAATGCAGTAGACATCAGACAAATTTAAAATTATTAATAAATAGAAGAAATAATTAATAAAATAAAATTTTTTTAAAACACGCATTTAAAACATTTTGAAATTAATAAGTGCATTTTTATAAATGTTAATTTTTAAATTAGTTACTCCATTTATTTATGATTTTTAATTTGTCTAATGTCTGCTACATTTACACTCGTAAAAAGTAATAATTTTTAAACACTTATTGTCTTCACTAACTTTACCAAAGTTCAACAAGTGTCCGTGATTTATTATATTTCCATCACCGGTAAAATTTTTATTTTGAAGTGTTCCACTAATAAATTGATAAGTGTCTTGAATTGACACCCGCATTATTTATTGTAATAATTTTTAACACTTATAATGATTTAAATAAATTATCAAAACATAAATAAGCCAGTTGATTTTGTATATTAAACATTCAGAGTAGCCTACTTTGATTAGTTTATTTTTCGGCCACCAGATGACTAATATCTAAGCCACGCCCATTCTAAGGTTCCCAATACATAAATAAAAAGCTTAACAAAAACGCTCTTTTAAAATTTTTTTTAAATCGTTATCGATATTAAAATTGATGAAAACATTTTACTTTTATTTTAAAAATTAATTTTTCTTTATTTAATATTTAAATACTTTCTTAATTTTCTTCGTTATCGGCTTTCCGAATAGTCTTATCTATGAATTACTTCATTATCGACAATCTTTTTTATCTGTGGATTATTGAGTAAAGATGTATTTGAGTATAAAAGACTTTGAATAAACATAACATAGATGTGATGCTTCAAAATATATAATGGAGTACAGTTGTCATTGAATATAGTTGTCGCTGAGTATAGATGTCGTCTTTGTGCTTGAGTAAAGAAATTTTGAGTAGAGTTGAGTATTCGCCTCGCCAACTTGTCGACAACCTACTGCCGGCGGCAGCGTGACAACCGTACTCCGAATTTCTCTGCTCTGTGCCAACTGTATTCAAAATGGATATTTAGGTGCAGCAAGAGTTTTCAGAAACTCTACTCTGTGCTTTTTTTACTCAAGGAGAACTCTATTCCATGTAAACTCTACTCCATGAAAACTGTACTCAATGACAACATTACTCAATGGTACAACTGGTAAAACACTGTACGTTGATAAGGCAGAAATACATAGTCGTTGCGTTACCATGCAGCGCTGAATGAATATACCTCAAGTATCTAGAGATAATATAAAAATTTTAAAATGTCATTTAAAACATATCATATATCATATGTTAATTACAAGTTTATGGTTTTTATTAATCTATTAATAAAAAATAAAAAAATCTTTTGTTATAGTTAATTGACGGTGACCAAAATATATTTATTTTTTAAATAAACAAAACTACTGAGCATGTTTATTTTTCGTGGTATAATTCATGTTTGATTATAAAAAATAAAGAAAATAAAAATATTTTATGAAAATAATAAACTTAAAATACTAATAAATAATGTATTAATTAAACAATTATAATTTTTTTGTGGAACTAAAGAATTTTTTATTAAAATTTTGAGTACATAAATATTTTATGTTACACAATAGTATTAAAAAATATTGATAAATAAGTTTAATTGTTATATGAAATTATTGTTAAGTGAACTGTCGAACAATGCTTCCTATTTTATTTGAACATTCAATGATTTTCAGCTGATAAGGAATATAAGATGTTTTTTCCACAATCTTTAACTCAATGAAATTGAGTTAAATTTTTATTTTTTTTAAATAAATGCAAATTTTTTTTTTAAAAAATTAGTAGAAATTTGTTAACCTTATGACAGTCGAGTCATTGAATATTTTCTGAAAGTAGGGGATACTGTCAAGAATGCCCTTAAATCTAAATGAAATTCTTTTTCTTTTATAAGAATTATTTTTATCAGATCACTTTTATAAATATTAGTACTATCGATATTTTCTGTTAAACAATAGTCTTAATATAATGATAAATACTAATAAACGAGTAAAATTAATATATTTTGTAGCATATGTAATTGTTGTTAAGGGTATTGTCAGACAATTCCTCCAATTTTGTTTTTAAATATTCAATGACTTTTAACTAATATCGACCATCAGGTGATTTTTAAAAATAATTCAACTCAATGCAATTACAATTATGTATTTATGTTTTAAATAAAATGCGAAAATTTTGTATTTGTTTTTTTTTTTTTTTTTAAGTAATTAATTAATTTGATAACCTTATGATACTTGAGTAATTGAATATTTTTATGAAGTAGGGGATACTTCCAAGAATGCCCTCAAATATTTATAAAATTTTTTTTTTTTTTGATAAAAATTATTTTTATCACATCACTTATATAAATATTACTAATAACGATATTTTCTATTTAACAATAGTCTTAATAAATATTAATACCATGTTAAATTATATATTTTATAACAAGTATTTATTTCTAAGATTTTTGTCAGACAGCGCCTCCTACTTTATTTTAAACATTCAATGACGTTCAATTGATATCAACCTTATGATACTTTTTCTGAAATTTGTAGCTAAGTGAAATCGCAATTATGTTTTTTTTTAATTTTTTTTTTTCAAGAAATGACAAAACATTATACTTCAATCTCTTTTTTTAAGAAACACTGTCATAAATTTATTTAATTTTAATCTAAATAAATTTATGACAGTTGAGTCATTGCATATTTTCTAAACCCGGGAAAAAATGATCAGACTGATCATGCCTGTTCATGTATGATCAGCCCTAAAATTAGACCTGATCATGCCTGTTCATGTATGATCAGCCCTAAAATTAGACCTGATCATGCCTGTTTATGTATGATCAGGCCTGAAATCAGACATGATGAGGCCTGATCATACCTGTCCCTGCCTGTTCATGTCTGAAGCGTTAAATACACTCAGGCCTGATCATGCCTGTTCATGTCTGTTCATGGCTGTTCATGTCTGGTCATACCTGTTCATCTCTGAACCGTTAAATACGCTCAGGCCTGATCATGCCTGTTCATGTCTGTTCATGGCTGTTCATGTCTGCTCATAGATACAAAATTTTGTTGACCAAGAATCTATCACATATAAGATTTTCATTACTTAAAGTTCATACGAAACTTACTTTTCAACTAAATCCCTTAGGTCAGTGGGTAGCGAGTTAAACTTTAGAGCGCCAAGGTCCACGGTTCAAATCCTGCACACGCCCGAATTTTTTACTTTTTTTTTATTTTTATAGTAATAATTATATATAATATAATATAGTTATACATAATTATATATAATTATATAGGGCCATTTTTTATATACAATTTTTTTCCCGGATGGGCATGAACAGACATGAACATATCTGATCAGACCTGGTCAGGCATAGTCATTTTTCATGTCTGATCAGTTCTGAGAATTTTTTCCCGGGAAAGCAGGGGATACTGTCAAGAATGCCCTAAAATGAAAATTAAAAATTTTTTTTTTTCATGAAAATTATTTGTATCAGATCACTTATATAAATATTACTAATAACGATATTTTCTGTTTTACAATAGTCTTAACCCTTTCCCGGTCGACCTTGAATCCCTACTCTTAATTTGAATCGTGTGTCTTATTCTTAAAATGAGAAAGCTATAGTCTGTTTTCTAGAGAGGGGGCCGGAAAAATGGTAGAAGGGGACGCTTCTCTACACTACTACAACTAAACTTTCACTCATACAGCCTTATAACGGACTTTCATTGGCTCTATCCCCACATGTCTCACACCTAGACTCACCGATACTCCGAGCCGGGAAAGGGTTAATAAATACTAATAACAAGTAAATTTACATATTTAATGACATGTAATTATTGTTTTTTTTTTTGTGTAATTATTTTTTTTTTTTTTTAGAAATGACGAAACTTTGTATTTTAATTAGTTTATAAAAATTTAAAAATTTTATGACAGTTGTCATTGAATATTTTTACAAAGTAGGAGGCATTGTCTAGAGTGCCTTAAACTTTTAAATTCTTATTTTTTTTTATAAAAATTATCTTCCTTAAATCGTTTATATAAATATTACTAATGACAATATTTTCTGTTCAACAATATTCTTAATAAATACAAATATTAAATAATTCAATATATTTAGTACTATGTAATTATTGTTAAAGGCATTGTCAGACAATGCCTCCCACTTTTTTTTAAGCATTCAGTGACTTACGGAAGTCATATTACTGATATGAACCGTAAGATACTTTTTCTAAAATCTCTAACTCAATGAAATTGCTTTTTTTTTCTTTTTTTTTAAAATAAATGCTCAACTTTTTCTTCTTTTGAATCAATTAATCAAAATTTTATAGCCTTACAACAGTAGAGTTACCCGATAAAAAAAGATTTTATACAATTATATATAGACTATATATAAATTAGATAGAAAAAATGGCCCGATCCAATTGTATACAATATGTATAGAAATTGTATACAATTCTATATAATTATATAAACTTGTATACATTTTGTAAAGCATCGTATACAATTTTTATACAGTTGTATACAATTGGATCGGGCCATTTTTTGTATATAATTTTATAAAATCTTATTTCATCTGGTACTGAACATTTTTATTAAGTAGGAGGTATTGTCGTCAATGCTCTTATAGTTTCTTGTAAACATTTTTTATCATTTTTATAGACATTTTTTCTTCAATATTATTCATTTGCATAAGGCAATGAAGAAGAGCTATCTAAATTAACACTGAGGTGCTGAGGTGGATCTTCCAATTGTAAATTTTCTATATCACCCACATCTCGGAGCAAGTGTCCTCCTGAGAACAAAAATTTCAAGTATTGAAAGCAAGTTTATTTAAATCATTTTTAATATGTATTCCTGATATAAAGTAAAAGACCCAATCAGATTCTAGACCTAATGAGGGAACTAGTACTCGATCACTCCATAAATTTGTATGTCTACATTTCGTCAAATTTAGTAAATATAGATATACAAATACATAAGTGATCGGGTACTAGTTCCCTGATCGGGTCTTTTATCTTATTCAATTTCACTTCAAAAATAATAAAATTATACTTTACGTTGGTCACTATCCATTATTAGTAATAATGAATCGTGTAGCTCACGGTTTACGGCAGCAGATATAAATTCTCGCAATGTATATCTGTAACAAGCAAAATTTTTTTATTTTATTAAAATTGGTCGTGTGTATTTATACGCTATTTAGTTATTAATTGAGTGCAAATTAAACCGCAATACGTGTGTATATCGCGTTACAAATGCCATAAGGTCGTATCAGCCTATTATACGCCCTTATAGCACCCGGGTCGAAGGAATTACAAAAAGTATTTTTTTCTAATAAAATCTAAATTGTCGAATTAATTGATTACAGTGTTTTTTGAAACGTTAGTGATTAAAAAACTGCGTCGAATGTCACCTTGAACGTCAAAATCGATGAATTATTTAAAAACATATTGGTGATAAAAAATAATAAAAATAACGATTAAGTTCATTTATTTCGAATAACGCATAATATAATTTATCAAATGTTTCAAACAGTTTTTTTCAATATTAGACGTGAAGAAACTGCATGAAATGCCTATTTAAACGTCAAAATCGGTTTATCATTTCTAAAGATATTGCTGATATGAATTTAAAAAATTAACGATTTACTTCACTATTATTTTTTTTTGTTTTGTTTATTACTTGAACTTTCGAAATAGAATGTACGACATTACTATTTTTGAGCTTGAAGAGCTTAACAATATACTATCAATAATGTTTTCGAGCTTCTTGAGCTCGAAAACAGTGGGAAGTTGTAGGGCTGGTACACAGGGTCAGGTGGTTTTCAGAAATTTTTTCTTTTGTTTATGGACGTTTTTAAAATTTTATGATATTATACCTTCCAGATCTTAAAGAGGATTGAAGATGATGAATACGGATGTCCTGATTGCGCTGGATTGTGCGGCGATTACGATTAAGGTCCATCCTAACGTCTAAACGTGCCAACTGAACTTCCATATCAGTAATTATATTTTGTAGTTGTGCTGTTGAAATATCAAGATTATATCAACATTTTATATATACTACAACTTTCAAGTAAACATTATAGCAGATGTATGTACATAGTGAAAAAAAAATTGTGTCTTTGTGTTAAGAACGGTCCGTGTTAAATTTTTTGTGTTGATTACTTTGTGTTAAATTAAGGCATTTCATTATGTTATTTAAAGATTTTAAATCTATCTACTATTTAACACTTACAAAGTTTTACGTAGTACAAAAATTTTAATTATCAAAATTTATTAAGTGTTTCTTTAAAATTAACACAAAATTAACAATAATTAAACTTAAAAATTGTAATAATGAATATATTAAATTTACCATTTGCTAGAAGCTGTAATTTTTATCCTACCAATGAATAATATTTAGTTACAATTTCTGATTATTTCACGTAATGTTAAAATTATTTTTTCGTCAAATAAAAATGTGTTTTTGTTATTTTAAAAGAAATTAATTGGTGTACTATTTACAACTGGTATTAAATATTACGTGATTTGTTTAAAATCTTGACTCCAATAAAAAAATTATTTAATATCAAAGAATAGTTGATTTTAAAATAATAATTGTTGTCACTGTTCATAATTATCTCAAAGTAATATGTTAATTATATTTACTGAATCTCCATGGTACAAAAATTAAGATGTCAAAGTTAACATCTTTTTTAGTCGCTATACTGACATTTAAATAAAGTTGAATTGACTTCTCTTATTACCCGAATTTCGTGTTAAGATTAAATATTGTTTCTAAATTCAACACAAATATTATATGAACCGTTTCTAACACACAGATGGAGTTAATTTTAACACAATAATTGCACGACTCATGATGCGAAGCATCAGAGTGTGCTTTACGATCGAAAATTTTTTTTACTTTGTTTTAAAAAAATAATTAATTATCAAAATAACTGAAAATTTCCAATTTTATGAATTATTAATTATTGTAAGGCCATTCTCGGACAATACATCGAGCTTTTCCCAAATTTTTAATGATTTTCAATAGTCATAATCGTCTAAAAATTTAATTTTTCATAAAAAAAAAAATTTGAAACTTGAAGAAAATAAAAGGACAACGTAGGAGTAATTTCGCCGAGGTATAGAATTAAAAAAATTGACATAAAGATTTTGCTTAAATTTATTTCAAAAATTTGGTTCAACTCCCACCAATTGATATATACTGTAATTAATTTTTTTTTAATTCCATATTATGGTGGAATTACTTCTAGGTTATCCTTTTTTCCATAAAAGTTTCAATTTTTTTTTTATTTAATTAAACTTCAACACGGTTATGACAGTTGAAAGTTATTGAATACTATTAAACGTTGGGGGGGGGGGAGGGGAAGTCAATTATTTCTGTCAAATTCTTACCGAGAAATACAAATAATGAAGGGTATTCTCCATTTATCCGTGCCATCCCGTGAAAAAATTTTCTGATCAAGCCTTATATGATCTGATATGCCCATGTATAATTTTTAATATATTCTGATATAGTCTGATATAAAAATTGGCCATATCAACTTGATATTTCGATATCAGATTTGATATGTCTTGATCTGACTTGATATGCTTGTATATAATTTTTTTTATATGTCTTGATATGACCTGATATAACTTGATAAGGGTATATATATTTTAATATGCTTGTCAAAAAAATCTTGATCAGGTTTGATATGGCTTGATATGCCCTGATATGGGCACGTATACTAGTTTTTTCGAGTTTTCCGTATACATACGTTTGGTAAAATAATTTAGAAATGACCAAATAACGTAACATTGTTCGGAACAACCGATTTTATAATGGTTCATAAAATCTTATGAAGTCTGTTAAATATTTTAATTTACCGCATTTATAAATTGTATAAAGTGCACAAACTTTGTTGAAAAATTTTTCCAATAAGCTAACGAGATCAATTTTTAAATCTCTGAGAGAATTTCAATTTTTTGTAATGAATTTAAATATAAAAAATTGAGATTTTAAATTGAAAAAAGTTTAATTATTATTAAATTTTTATGTATACTTTTTTAAAACTTATAAGTTGAAAAATCTTGAACTTTTTTTTTTTTCTTTTACCAAAAGAAGTAGTTCTTGCCCCGTTACTGGTGGGTATACCGTTAATGGTCTCGTTACTCTATAAACATTAACAATTGAATATAATACAAGTAACCAAATCAATCATTTAACTGATGTCTTTAATTTTCTTAGTTTCAATTTTATCCAAATAGATATAATCAACCTTACATTTCAAGTTCATGATTTGGCAGAGTGGTTAATAGATCAGACTTAGAATCAGAAGTACTCGGGTTCGAACCCATGACCTGGATGGATTTTTTTTTTCTTTTTTTTTTTTTTTTTTTCATGACAATTATTGCATATACAACTTTACAAAGTTATACAACAATTTTATAAAATTATCTATAAATTTAGTTCCCGAGATAACAATGTAAATCTCACTATATATAGTCTGATATGTCCATATCAGAACATATCAAATCTTATCTGTACATATTTGAGTGTCTCAAAAAAATCGAATATTTTTTTTTTTTCAATGAACCTTGAGAAATCGTCAGAGTATATCTAAAAGAAAATCCTCTGAAAATATGAGCTCTTAATTTTAATATTTAGAGGTGGCGTTTTGTAATTTTCTATTTCCCATTTAAATAACATAGGAAAATCTTTTTTTAAACTTTGGAATTTTGTAACGTGATGACGAGCTACTTAATAAGTAAAATCAAACAGTGCCCTAATGGGAAATCAAGTGCTCTACAAAAAAGGTCTGATTGACATTTTGCGTAAGTCAAGCCGTTTCAAAGATATCGAGCCTCAAACTTCAGACTGTTAAAATTACGCTTTGTTTTTTTCTTAAACACAAAAAAATCAATTTATATGGATTAAATACCCATAATTATTAACTTGAGGATAAAAAGATGCATATATTCAATAGAATGCATATCCGGAATTCTTCATAATTTGACGAATTCTAATTTTTATTGATTTTTAGCGAAAAATATTTACTTATATAAAAAATATTGCACAAGTTTTTAATAAACTATTTATTAGGGTGCTTCGTTTGAAACGACTATTTTTTTTTACGCTCCCATCTTGAAATTTTGTTGGAAATACCCCCAAAAAAATTCCCTGAGAGTTTGAGCCCTTAATATTAATATTAAGTACTTTCCCAGAGCAGGTGAAGATTTCCCATTTAAAAGACCCGTATAGTTGGGTTTTTATTTTTTAAACTTCTATAACTCCGCGGCATTTTATGATATCATCTCGTCCAAAGTCGGGATATTCTCACAATTAAATGTACTACAAAATTGCCCGTTGTCGCGAAGTCGTAACTCATACGAGTGGGCAAGTACGGGCCGCTAAACCGAATTTTTTCATAGAATTCTTGTTTTTTTTCTCAACAACAAGACCTACAGAAAAAATGTAAATAACAATTTTATAGGAAATCAAATTTCCTACAAAAAAGGTCCTCAGCACCAAATCACTGAGATTGATATTTTCTGAGATATTAATTATTGAAGTTTACGTAGCATTGAATTCTCATAAAATGTCGAATTAAATCTCAGAAAATATTGATTTTTTATTTGACTAATCTCTCAGAAAATATCAATCTGAGTGATTTGATGCTGAGGACCTTTTTTATAGAAAATAAAATTTTCTATAAAATTGTTATTCACATTTTTTCTGTAGGTCTTGTTGTTTATGAGATAATGAGAGAAAAAACAAGAATTCAATGAAAAAATTCGGTTTAGCGGTCCGGACTACCCCACCCGTACGAGTTACGACTTCGCAACAACGGGCAATTTTTTAGTACATTTAATTGTGAGAAAATCCCGACTTTGGGCAAGATGATATCATAAAATGCCGCAGAGATATAGAAGTTTAAAAAATAAAAACCCAAGTTTACGTGTATTTTCAATGGGAAATCTTCACCTGCTCTGGGAAAGTACTTGATATTAATATCAAGGGCTCAAACTCTTAGGGAATTTTTTGGGGGTATTTCCAACAAAATTTCGGGATGGGAACGAAAAAAAAAAAAATAGTCGTTTCAAACGAAGCACCCTACTATTTATATTATGGATTAATAATCCATTTTGATTAATAATAATAGATTTATTGGTTTATAAATATTTTTCGCTAAAAATCAATAAAAATTAGCATTTGTCAAATTATGAAGAATTCCGGATATGCATTCTATGAAATATATGCATCTTTTTATTCTCAGTTAATAACAATGGGTATTTAATCCATATAAATTGATTTTTTTTTGTTTAAGAAAAAAACAAAGCGTAATTTTAATAGTCCGAAGTTTGAGGCTCGATATCTTTGAAACTGCTTGACTTACGCAAAATGTCAATCAGACCTTTTTTGTAGAGCACTTAATTTCCCATGAGGACACTGTTCGATTTTACCTATAAAGTAGCTCGTCATCACGTGACAAAATTACAAAGTTTAAAAAAAAATTTTCCTATGTTATTTAAATGGGAAATAGAAAATTACGAAACGCCACCTCTAAATATTGAAATTAAGAGCTCATATTTTCAGAGGATCTTCTTTTAAAAATACTCTGACGATTTCTCAAGGTTCATTGAAAAATAAAAAATATTCGATTTTTTTGAGACACTCTAGTACATATATTTTCTGATATGGCCAATTTCCATATCAGGCCTGATATGAACCGCCGAAATCAAGCCATATCAGGCCATATCAGAAAATTTTTTCACGGGATCAAGTGTCGGTCAAACGTTTCGGCAAAATTATTTGTCCGCCACGGTGAATTCCACACGGAGACTATGTTAGCAAGAGGCAACCATTGCCAGCACAAGTAATAAATAAACATAATTACATTTTCATGTTCTGGTTTTATAAGCTCTGCCGTTTCTGCAATAATTCCAATAGCTTCTTGAAATTTTTCTGCGGGGATTAAAGCTAATGCCCAAGCTTCTTTTAGCGTTTGGTCCCCTGTGGAAAAGCTCTCATAAATTCTGATAAGATATTGAATATTTTTTATCAGAATCTATGAGCTTCGAAAATATCTATGAGATTTAAAAAAATTCTTATATAAATATTTATGAGAATCTATGAGTTAAAGCTTTTAACGTTTTCCTATCATGATTTCCGTACTGGATTCCTAAAAGAATGAGTAAGATTTTGTAACTTATGAGATTTTATGACTCGAATTCGGCTAACGATTATATGATTTAATAAGTATTTTCACTTTTATAAGATTGTTACATTTTATTCTAATGTATTTTCAATAAGAATTGATCAGGTGAATTCCGATGTTATAATCCTTACAAAATCCCAATAAGATTATTTCTTTATCCGAAATTTTTAGAATTTATAAGTTTTAATAAGAGTTATCCTAGAAGATAATATCTTATTGAATATCATAAAATATTTGTCATATTTTATGAGAAAAATTAAACAAGTATTTTTTCGAAATTTTATGAGACTGAATGAGGAATCAGATGGACAAATGCAGACCTTTTTCTCATAAAAATTTTATAAGAATTACTAAGAAAATCTATATTCGAATTAAGTTGTAAAAACTTATAAGATTAAATTGTAATTTGAAAACTTTGTGATTTATGAGTTTTTGGAAGTTTTAGTTAAAAGGCTATTCCTTATAAAATATTATAGAGTACTTATGAGATTTTATAAATGATTTGCATTCACATAAAATATCAATTTTATCAGATTCATTAAGAAATAATTGTTTACTTTTATTTTTTTTTTATAAGAAAAATATAGTAATGCAATCACGTTTTCTTGTACTTCGAATATTTTAACTATTCGGAGATGAGTGAAAATATAAATTTGTATGTGAGTTTGTAGAAACCCATTCTTCATTATAATACTTATGTTAACCGATACACAGTTTCCTAAGTTTAAATGAGGATTTCCTTGATAGAATTAATCTGTTTTTTCGTTTGTGATTTTAAGATTATAAATAGTTATTGTAAGGTTAATTTTTCTTAGTTGAAAACTTTTAATTTTGTGACAAGCTTTAATCTGCTATTTCTTAGGCCTAGTTATTTTTTATACTTTTGTTTATTATCTGGACATTTTTTTTATGCGTCATAGCACATTAATGCACATCTAATAAACATTCCAATTTTTAAATTGTCTTTACAAAACTTATTTTCGAAACAAAATTTCGCGAATATCTCTCAGGTTTACGAAATTCATCACAATAGATATTTTAGAAATCAGTCTGCAAGTGACTGATAAACTGTGAAAAATAAAAAATATTTTTTTTACGTATTTCTTATTTCCATTTTTTAATCTTCATTATTTGAATACAAAAGACAATCGAGAATTGCTACAAAAATCACTAAAATTCGAATTGATTCTCACAAATTCTCAAAAATTTTATGAGAATGTATGTGAGGGAAGGTCTCACAAATTCTAATAAAATATATTGAGGACTTTTTATAAGAATCTATGAGATTTAATAAATAAGATTTGAAAATTTTCATATACAAATTTTTATCAGGATTTATCAGTAGAAGCTATAAATTTTTTTTCATGCATACTCAATTTTTCATTTTTATCAGTTTATATAAGTTAATTCGAATATACTTTTCATAAGAATTAAGGGGGTGAATTCTGATGTTATCCTTCTTACAGAATCTCAATGAGTTCACTTTTTTGTTTAAATTGAAAGAATTTATGAGTTTTAACAAGACTTATCCAATTAAAATATCTTATTGAGCATCATAAAATAATTATCATATTTCATCAGAAAATACTAAATACAATTTTTTTTTTCAATTGTATGAGACTGAAAGAAGTATGACATTGAGAAATGCAGAGCTTTTTCTGACATGAATTTTATAAGACTTAATAAGGAAAGCCTTGATTGAAATGACTCGTAAGAACTTGAAAGATTTTATTCAAATTTGCAAATTATATAATGTATGAACTTTTTTCAAGTTTCATCCGAAAGACAATTTCCTGTAAAATATTGTGGATTTTTATAATATTTTATAAATGGTTTTCAGTAAAATAAAATATAAGTTTTGTTTGATTCAATAAGAAATAGTAACTTAATTTTTAATTTTTATTTTTTTTTTCATTTTTTAAAGATTTTTTTCGCCTCACTTCAGCAACTATTTTAATTATTTTCTTATACATCCGTATTGAACTGAACTTTTCGTAAATTTTATTATTTTTTCATGGAACCCAATTATATCGAATAAAAATATTTCCTCATACATTCTCATTAAAACAGAATTTTTATTTATTTCGTTATTTTCTAATAGATTCCTATAAATTCTATAGATTCTTATATAAAATCTCTATCAGAATCTACGAGAAAAAAACTTTCCACTACTTTTATGGGATTCTATATAATACGTTTATCTACTGGTCACATAAATTATATATAAAAAAAATTGTAAATTTTGAAGTGATTTTCAATATGCTGTAACTCGGAGGAAAATAGTCGTACATCAAAAATAAGAAAAGTAAATTGTAGCTTCAAGTTTTTAGTTTTCAGATCTGGACCTCCAAATTTTTTATCATGCAAGGTTCCGGAATAATCCTCAGAAAACCACCGCAAAAAAAATTTCGAAATTTTTGCTTGTCTTGAAAGAAGACTATGGGCTTCAGTAAATTTTTTTTTGAAAATCTAACCTTATGACTTTTAGGCAATTTTATGCCCTTTAATTTTTTTCCCTAGCATAGTCTCCACGACGATTTTGGCGCAGAGTTATCATCTATCAAAGCAAAAAAATCCATTTTGATTTTAATAATCAATGATTCAGGACATATCGGTCGTACAAGGAACAGAAGTAGGGTTTTGAGTATGTAATAAAACCATTAAAGAGTTATTTGTCTTTGGGTTACCTGTCCTGCTACTGTCTTTAGTCAATGCTGTTCAACTTTAGAGATCATTTAGCCTCTTCTGAGTGGTACTGTTCTGCTACGCTGCTACTGGAATTTTATACAAAGATAATAATGTTCTTAAAATACTAATTTTTTCAGAATTTTTATTTTTCTTGTTATTTTTTGATGGATTCTTATAAATTTAATTAATATTTTATCTAACCAATTCTCATAAAAATTCACTTATCAGAAAAATTTCTATTTTCCGATAGATTCTTACAGACAAATCTTATCAGAATCTATAAGAAAATGATATTTCAAATAACGCCTATACAACCGCATAAAATTCAATAAGTTGTATCAGAAGAAAATTAACGCTTGTCATAGAACTCATTCATTTTCATGAAATATCTATAAGAATAAAAAGAAACAGTCGGATTCTATTCAAGTATTCAGTTCTATTTAATGCTTGTCATTCCAAATGATATTTAATGAGTTTTTATTTAATATTTTTACAAAATTTATATAATTAGTATTGTTTTTCTATAGCATATTTTTTTCTATTTCTTTATGGATATAAATTTAATATTAAAGAATCTAGGTAAGAGAAGAGTATTTAATTTTAAATCAAGTTTTCGTAAGAATAAATAAGAAAAATACTTCTGTTTTCAGTTCATCAGACACTATGAAAAAATAAATTCTTCTTATAAATATTTCAATCAATTATTTAGCAATAACATTATATTAGACTTACAGCTTATAAAAAAAATGTTTTTCTAATACGTACGATTTGTTTATTTTAATAAAATTATTGTGTGTTAATTGCTCATGCAATCAGTGACGATAATGTCAAAAAGTTTAAAAATGATATATATATATATATATACATATATATATTTCAACCATACTCTACACAAGCAGAGCAGCAGCGCTGTCCTAAAATCATAAGTGCACAAATTTACGTGTCTGTGAGCACATACGCATATACATAATACAACAACAGTTAAGTTAGTATAGGTTGTCGATATACTATACTGGATACTCAGATGTATAGATATATAGAAGGGATACACCGTATCTTTAGTTTGATACATAACCAATCATCGTGCTTCCCGCTCTTTTTAGTTCAGTCGTGATCTCGTGTTACTAATACAAGTACCAAGCAGCCCTCATTCCTCAAGAGTGTTTTTTATGATACAGGTCGTGAAACTTTTGTGCGTGTTATTTTACATACGTATTATCAATCAAATTAATTATTATATTTAATTATAATAAATAAAAATTTCGTGACTTGGTGAAATATTTTTTTAACTTCCCGCTTAGAAAATCGATGATTTTCAAAAATTTCGGGAAGTTATTGTTTTTACCCCGATTTTCGAAAATCGAGTTTTCATCAAATGTCGACGTTTTGAGGTCCTAGGAAGCTATTCTGACTATTTTCAGAATGATGTCCGAGTGTCTGTATGTATGTATGTATGTATGTGTGTGTGTGTGTGTGTGTATGTATGTGTGTGAATGGTCTATAACTTTTTAACTAATGAATCGATTTGGATGTTTAAGGCGGCGATTGAAAGAGCTTGTTAGCCGTCAACTTTCCTGAAAATTTCAGATCGTTCGATCAAGTAGACTCGAAAATATTGGCGAATTATGAAAAAAAAAACATTTTTTTTTTAGTTTTTTATTGATTTCTCAGAAACGAATTGAACGATCGACTTCAAAATCTAATCAGCTCTAGAACTCAATAAAACGCGTCGAATGCCGCCTTAAACATCTCAATCGGTTAATTTGTTCGGGAGATATCGTTGGAGAAAGAAATGGTAAAAAACGGTTTTTTTCAAATATCTTCAAGACGGCTGAATCGATCGCTTTTAAATTTTAATCAGCTCTAGAATTCAATAAAACGCGCCTATTGCCACCTCAAACGTCAAAATTGGTTAATTAGTTCAAAAGATATCAGTGTTGAAAAGTTAAAGAAATAACATTCTATGTTATTTTTTCCAGATAAATCAAAATGTACTGTACTAAAATGTGTCTAAAATCTCACAAACTTTTCCTCTTTATGGTCTCTTTTGATCATCGTATAATGCCGTTAAACTTGTTCTTTTGTTTAGACCATATTATTAACGAAAAAATTGAAAAAACACCGTTTTTAATGAATTTCTCCGATATTTTATATATTATTGCTCTGACCTAAGCCAAAACTCATTCGAATCTTGATTTTGATCACTGACATTGATTTCTGCATCAACATATATATTTTATTTCACATAATCGGGAGTTAATATTTAAAAACCGCTTGTCCATTAATGATTTTCGATTCTTAAACTTTTAAACTTTAGCATAAAGCATAACTTGTTAGAGTTTGAAAAACTCATAAAAAAACAATCGCATGCAATTAGATTTTCGAGCTCGAAAATATAGTCTCATTAATATTTTCGATTTCCTTGAGCTCGAAAACAGCGGGAAGTTTTGGGGCTGGCCCGCAGGGTCAACCGACAGACCGATTTTTTTTCTTTGATGTACGCGTACGTTAAATTAATCAGTGGTGACAAATTTACAACCGTTGATATTAATCAAATTAAATATTATAAAGAAAATCGTCCAAATAAGGTCTTCAGGATTAAAATCAAAGGAGAATATCATAATTGTTTAGTTATTGCAACGCATGGTAAGTTGATTTTGTTATTAATAATCAAATTTCAGGTATATTTTTTTGAATCAGTTTGTATTTTTTCTTGCCTGTTATTGTGTGATTTCTATTGTTCTTTCTGATGTCGGGTTAAAGTATGTGAATGTTAATTCTTATTTCATATGTTGATGATCAAAAGTAATTTTACTTTATTTAAAACAATTGGGTTTAAAAAAAACGCCCTTACGCTAGAGACTTGCCATTGAACCGCCGTAGACTAATTACTTATTTTCTTAAAATTATTTAACTTGTTTACCTTTTTTTAAAAATAATATAAATTCTCTGTATAATATATTATATTACATATATTAAACATTTTACTTTTTATAAAAATATAATTTTAACATCAAAATAAATATTATTTCACGCTTATGGAATGTTTAACTTGAAGTTATTTTTAAAATTATATTAATCTATTTAAAATTAATTTTGATTACGGAATTCAACATTGAGAAAATAAGATTAGTATTTTTCAAGATCACATTTGTTGTATAACAAATAAATTATAACTTTTTGATGAGTGAAAGGATTGTGTCTTTCTTATAAAAAATTAACAGGTTTTGATAGAATTCGTAAGAGCCCTCCTCGCCATACTTCAAAGACCTCATAAAATCCAGATGTTCTCATTAATTCTCATAAAATTTTATGAGAATATATAAGTTGTAGGAAGTGCCGTACTTATGCAGCTATGAGGATCTATCTTTTTTTTCTTTTCGCTCAAAAATTTTCGTTTTTTTGTTTTTTTTTTTTATTAGGTTCATGTAAATCTGATCTTACCCTGCTGAAAAAAAACGATAGATTCTCATAAATGTATGTATCAAGACTGATGCTTATGTATAGCACTTTTTCATAGAATTCGTTCATTCTCACGAAATCTTTATGAGAATTTATGACAATCTATCAGATTTTATGAAATTTTTTTAACATATCTTATAGATATCAATTAATCCTAATAAGACTTTATCATATATTATGAAATCTTTTACGCAAGGAATTCTGGCAGTAAAAATTTTACAATAATAAACTTTGAACATTTTAATTCGAATTTCTTGTTATTAAAGAATTGATTTCTATTTTTCTGAACCTTACATTGATTTCAAAGACACGTTGTATTCAATTTAATTTTTTATCAGCAATAATTTTGCGCGACGTCATAGATATATAGTACTTCTTAATAATTTTGTTTTTGATAATTATATGCGTGTACTGAAATAATTGTTTGATTTAACTAATTTATACATAATTATTTTCGGACGCCTGCTTACTTGCAGCATATTTAATTTTTTTCTTCTGGTAATGAAAGACAATTTAGTCTGGAAGTTCAGATTTTTAGATTTATTATTTACATAATTTAAAATTTGATTTTTTCTTCTCAATAAAAATATGTCAATCAAATAATTTTAATAATCGATTAAATTTTGATTGAAAAATAACTAACAAAAACTAACAATATATTTATAAGAAAATTAAATAATTTTTTAATTAATTATGACAATATTTCTTTTCTATGAGCACAGACTAAAATAATTATATGTAGTTTACGATTTTAGTAATATATATATATATATATATTTTTTTTTTTTTTTAACTGTTTCACACAAAAATATTGAGATAGTTTAATCCTTCAGCACCCGCGCTATGAAATTTTTTCTCACATTTGACTTCAAATATTTTTTTATAAGTAATTTCAAATTGAATGACCTAGTGAAATTTTCTCTATTTCCATAACATTTTATCCTTTTTTACGATTATGAAATTTAAAAATTATTTCAACCTAAAAAAATACTTTAAAAATATTTATTTTAAGGAGCTATGAGACTTTTTCTCATTTACCGCCATTTTTTTCAGCCATTATATCTGTCATTATTAACAAAATTTTAAAATAAAATCAAGCACATTATAAAGAATTTAAAAATTAAAACAAGCGAAATTCAAATAAAATACAATTGTGGCTTGACTGGATGAGTGCATAATATTATTTTACTATTTAACGTTAATTTTACGATGTGTCGAAGAGTGAGCCTTTTTTTTATCGCACCAGTATGTCTTACGTTGCTCTAACGCGAGTACTGAAAAATTAATTTTGTGGCAGTAATATAACTCTAAGGAGATATTTAAACAATTGTTTGGAAAAATAAAAAATGTATATCTCAAACTTGCATATTATATTTTGATTAACCCTTCAGCATCCACGTTACAGCAACGTAAAACATTACCCGCGAGATGAAAAAAAGTCTTACACTTCGGCGGATCGTCTATTTTAAGTTAAATAAAACAAAAATATTATGCACTTTCCCAGTAATGATGTAATTATAATATATATGAATATTTCGCTTGTTTTTATTTTTAAATTTTCTATAATGTACTTGTTTTTGATTTTTTAATTTCGTATGTAATGACAGATGTAACGGCTGAAAAAATGGCGGTGATTGCCGAAAAGTTTCGTAACTGTCCAAAGTGAGCCAAACCGTATTAATTTCTACGCCTTACTTTACTCGCGTGATGAGAAAAAGTCTCATAGCTTTTTAAAATAAATCTTTTAAAAGCATTTGTTATATTCGAAATAATTTCTAAATTTCAAAATCATAAAATGCATAAAATTTTATGAAGATAAAAAAAATTTTACCTGGTCATTCCATTTAAAAATACTTAGAAAAAAATATTTTAAGTCAAATGTGAGTATATATATATATATACAGGGGAGGGTCGAGCAAAACGGGGTACCCCCAAAATTTTATAAAATTTCGAGATCATTTTACTTTTCCAGCGAAACTATCAGACTTATCACAAAATGTTATAGAATCTTTTTTGTAGACAACTTTATTGCCTACAAATTATCTTTGATAAAGTTTTTTCAAATTATGCATAATTTTTTAATTACTTATACTTTAATGTCAAGCTTTTAAAAAAAATAGTGTTCTGATCGATTTTAATAGTTTGACATTAAAATAAGAATAGCTAGAAAACAACGCAGAATTTTAAAATCTTTATTCAAATTAATTTGTAAGGAGTAAAATTATCTACAAAAAAGATTCAATAATATTTTATAAGTTTTATAGTTTCGCTGGAAAAGTAAAAAGATCTCAAAATTTACTATAAATTTGACTTCAAGCTTATAGAAATAACTTTTGAACAGATGGATTTCTAAAAAAAATGTTAATTTAGAAACGCTCTAGTATATATTTTTCTATACGGTTTTTTGCTATAAGTATTTAACGGTTTCTCATTACAAGTATTTTTTATTACAAGTTAATTTGTGTGAGTAGTGAGACAGGGGGGGGGGGGGTTTACCCCCCCCCCCATAACGCAGTACCCTTCCTTACCGACCGTCGCGGATACCTCCCGCCGGTAACTTATCATATCTGCTGTCGGCAATTTGTACATATCTGCGTCCGATAAGCGTATCCGCCGTCGGTAAAGTAGGTATTTATATTACCGACTGTCGCCAGTGTTGGTTGGCGGTCAATTATCATGCGTATGATGACAAAATACTGTCACACTATCATCGGAGCTGGTACCTTACCGTATACTAGCTCTGATGATAGCATGACATGTATTTATATGATGATCATTCTGAGGATTTATATATTGAAACAGGGGGTAGGACGAGCACTTGCGAGAAGCTCTTATGCCACTGCCATCTAGCGGTACAGTCCTTCCCCCACTCCTCTTTCCAGCGGATAACGTCACCCAGCGTATCTGAACTCGCTTTTTATGAGGTAGAGTGGGGGAAATGAAGCTGCGCAAATGCTTGAACGATCTTCTGCGCTGTTACTAAGCTCATATTTCAGACCAAGTGGGGGTAATATGAACCTGCGCAATAGCGTCCTTTTTACCCGATTACATCATATTCTGCGCCGTTAACCGTTACTAAGCTCATATTTCAGACCAAGTGGGGGAATATGGACCTGCACAATTGCGTCTTTTTACTCGATTACATCATCTTTTACGTCATAAGACAGGTTTAAACTCGTTTTTCGGTAATTAAGAGGGGGAAGAAAGAGTTTAGCGGGTGACTCTCGCGCACATATGCATCAGTCTGCCTAAGTTTTCTGAAGCAAAAACTACCGTTGCTTAATTAAAAAAAATCTGTAAAAAGTGATTAATAAATGGACCCTCGAATTCTAAGGTATAGTAAAAAACATATCTTTTTTGAGAAAACTAGCGTGCATCTTTTCAACCATATTAATTAAACAATCTCTTACAGACCTCATGTATGCACCGATCTATGTGATCATTCAGCACAGATTGAGTTCGACCACGTAAGTGTTGTGAGTGAACAAGAAGACAATTACACTCGGAAATTAGTTACTCGAGAAAAAGAAATTGACTTACAGATCTTGTATTGGAAGAACTTATTACTATCATTCAAAGATCGTAAAGATTACGAGCAAGCGTGTCATAGAATTACATACGTTATAACTTATTTAATGTTTAAACTTAACTCTTCGAAATAAAGTGTAGACATTTCAAATGGATCAACTAAGTGAAGAAGAATTAGATTATCTAATAAACCGGCCGCCACACGCTGTATTTGAAGCAGAATTATTAGCACGTTATTTTGAAGAACCAATTCAAGACTATATAAAAGGGTTCGTACGTGATATTCATCTTCTACAAACTAATTTGAATATCATTCAAAGTAGACGTGATAAAAACGTGTGTCCATACTGCTGTGCATTCAAAGACTCTGTAAAAAAACTGCATCAAGTAATCCAAAGTATCGAAAAACTAGAAGAACGTATCAACAAGAAATAAAAGACAATGTAATTCATCGTAGATTTCGCAGGGTTTGTTATGCCAGATGACACCTTAGTAGTGAAAGAATTATGTGTAGTTGATATATATAAAAATTCCTCAAAATATAAGTGTAAACATTTCATCTTTCAACCACCATTGGAGTACGATGGAGCAATTATGCAAGAAACTTTTGATGAGAGTGGGTGCGGCCATGGTATCCGATGGGACTCAGGTGAAACACCATACGAAAAACTCCAAGAAATTATTAAAGATTTAGTGAGCAAAGCAAGTTATATTTATGTTGACGGAAAGCAAAAAGACAAATGGTTGACGATCATGACCGATTACTCCGCACAAATCATCGATATCCAACTAATGAGACATTATTCCTTTGAAAACGTGGATCGCTATAATAAGGAAAAATGTCCGCTGAGGCTGTATCATCGTCGAAGAACACATGCATGTGCTTTTCAAAATATTCATCAATTAAAGCGTTGGTTTCTGGAATTCTGGGGTGACGAACCATCATACGAAAAATCCGTGCAAATATATTATCAACTGTCTGATTTGAAAAAATTGCATAAACGTGATATCGCTTGCATTGATTATCACTTTCTTCTACGTTTTGCGAGGACCCAAATACGTCATGTCTACGATACTCTTCCAGTGGAATTACAGAATAATGATAAAATAAGAGATTACTCATTTTGTATGGATCACTACCCAGCTACTGGTGGCGATTGGGATATCTGTGGAATATGGCTTTATCCATACCGAAAAGATTGCCCAAAGTGTATAAATAATAGTAATCCTATAAAAATAATAATTCATAAAACAAGTTAAAAAAATTATACAATTTAATCAAACTTATGTATTAGGTTAAGATTATAAATAAAACAAATTAATTCATTGATAAAAAAATTTTTATTTATTTATTAAGGTTATTTTTTTAATTAATACAGGTTCTATAATATATCTTGATCTTTCTATCCTAAGTTTAAACCTTTCTCGATCTCGAGCCATTTGCTCCCATTCACCTTGTCTAGCAGTTTTGTATGCATACCTCCATGTATACATATAATGTATAGTTGGTGTCAGATCAAATTGCACAACCATGTTTCAAGTCAATTTTCGTACCGTGCTGCTGATGGGGTTATACTCAACGATTCGATCGTGGATTATTAAACAATAAGCTGTTGTGTTTTGTGGAAATTGATTTGTGGATTCAAACTCCAATCGAATGTCTACTGGTCCAGATTTAATTGCCTCATTCTGCTTGGAACAGTCTATGACACAGAGTGGAGCTTCTTGCAAAAATTTCTGCTTTGTTAACAGTGGCTCAGCCTCTTTATTATAGTATGAAGATTGGAAATCAGTGTACATATTATACAATAAAGCATACTGATTGTCGTTTATGTCCAAATTCAGATCCCCGTACGGATAACTCTGTGAGTTCAGGAATAACTTTACGTTACGAAGCGTACAATGATCAAATCGACTCGCATTCTTCCTTGCGTCGTTTTTTCTTGCTGTTTGAAATCCGAGGATGACGTAACGTGGCTTCTCCAGTTGTGTTGATGTTTTGACAGCCCAAATATGTCTTGATGTCGCTGGTAACAGAGGATACTCATACAATTCCCAGGTTCGAAAACTAATTGAGATAGCCGGATCACTGGTAATATAATTTAATGCTTGAATTTTTTCCTTGTCTGATAGGGTGACATACGGCACAATCCACTCTATTTTTTGCAAAGTTAACTTTACTTCCTCAGCTCCCGCAGCTTGTTGCACGTAAGCATTAATGTCACTGTTTGAAATCGTAAGAACTATCTCTAGCTGAACATTCATAAGGACTTTTAGATAATCTTCAGCAAAACCACTTAAAATATTCAGTGGAATCAATAAATCAAAGCTTCCTGCAGCGTTTGTTAATTTAACATCATCTTCCATCACCCAGCCAGCATTCTCCAATGCACTCAACTGATTTGGACTGAATGATACATAACCTTTCATCAGGCTTGTTATACCAACGTTACTACTTCGATCAACTTCAACACCATTCATAAGTAAGCGGAATTCTTTAATCATGTGGCTAATCCCCATATTAACCAAGTTGGTGGTGGCAGCGACAGCAGTATTATCACTCTTGGTAAACTTCCCGAGAATATGAAGTGCACTTTTGCTAGGAAGTATGCACAAATTTTGATTTTGGATTGTGATACGAACTTCATCATTGTTGTTCAAAGTCGATGATGCATACGGTTGATGAGCATGCAGTTCATAGTGAGCAATTGACTCATCGAATATAATTGGTCGTTGAATATCCAATATATTAGCCATTATTTTTTATATCCTCGGTCACCTACAGCACCGTACTTGTTGCCTTTCTCGTAACTACCGTACGGTGTACTACCTTTTATGCTTGGTGCCGAATATTTATCTTTGCTATTTTTAAAATCTGTGCCGTATTTACTTTGTTGGCTCTCTAAATACTTTCTCAAGTTCTTTGAAGCTTCGTTATTGGACATTATACTCAACAGCTCACCACCACCTAAGTCTTTCGACACGGGATT
Organism: Microplitis manilae; assembly: GCA_030273425.1. Lineage (NCBI taxonomy): Eukaryota > Metazoa > Arthropoda > Insecta > Hymenoptera > Braconidae > Microplitis > Microplitis manilae. The sequence goes on along the minus strand of CP092730.1, from coordinate 4,374,938 downwards.
ATGCAGCAGAAATTAAATTTTATTTTGTGAATCTTTCACGTAAACGTAGTCCGAGACTTTTCAGGAACAGCTTGTTCTGATGTGTTAACGCCTTGTGAGGTTTTCTTCGACTGATTGTGCTTGGCCATGTTGATAGCTTTTTATAGCCCGCACCACTCTTTGTATCATACACAATACCCATTTATATTGTTTTCACATGTAATCTTATGGTTATAGTTTCACCCCTAAAATTTACTAATTTTCCATCCTGATCCATTATACGTAGTCTTATATTATATATAGCATCTGCGGTGATTGCAAGGTAAATGACGTGTGATGGCAACTCAACGATCTTATATCCTGGTGGGACGCTCGGAAAAAACTCATGAATTGTATGAACTTTGTGTTCATTTATGTAAGCACCTGTGGTAATATTACACTCAACCCTTAAAGCATTTAGTTTTAGTATAGCCACAGGTAATTCTGATGAATGAGTTTTGTTTGGTTGAAGCCGACGATTCTTGAAACCTAACAGTCGACCAATAGAATCGTTAGGTATAAAATTTATAACCTGATCACATTTAATTTCACTTCTTAGTTCATTATTATTTGCTCTTATACTAATGCTAAGTCTCGGCAATGACTTTTGTATGTATTTCTCAATATCTCTAATTTCATAACTACCGGTAGGTATTTTAATTACTTTTTCTTTAACAGGAGCGATTCTTTTGGGGATTATTTTCTTGGGAATCTCTTTTTCAGGTTGCACATCAATCTTTGAAGCCAATGAAACATCATCACTTCTCGTCACTATAGTCACATCTCGTTTTTTCCTCTTTCCACCAGGTTTATCGATATTTCCAACGTTGTTATCCTCAATGTCATTCGTATCTTCTTGTTCTTCATTATCCAGAGGATAAGTTACATAAAACTTATTAGCGCCAATGTCTATATTAGGTATCGAATTAAATGTCAGCAATTCTACAAGACCCAAGACATAATTTTTTTCCTCTGACAACTCGATTGGTGGGAAATAATTCGCCTCTAACACAGAGGATGATCCTGTCAGCGTTAACGTTAAAGACTCAGCCATGACTAATGTCCTGAGTAACTAGTCATGTCAATTTAAAGTTGTCCGGAAAGAAATTTTAGACACAAATGCCCACATATAATTGTGTCAAAGTTTTGATATCTTTTATGATTATATTTCACGCTACCAACATCGAGATATTTTATAAGGTCTTCCGGTGGTTGTAAATCACCAAAACTATCGAAATAAATTACATTATCACGACTTTTTTTGTACGCAACCCAATGAGTTCCAGGTCCAAATCTGTCATCAAGATTGACAATAGCTGATTCGAATTCTTTAGGTCCAGATTTTGGCAAATCGTTTCTCATGAAAACACCGCGGAAATTGGGTATCCTCAATGCCTTGGCGTATTTCATCAAGTCGATGTTTGTAAGTGCTCGATGTGGTAGCTCTACTTGTTTTTTGACTTACATCCTCTACCAACCGGTGGATATGGCCACAAATATAGGCCCATACCACGTCTGTATGGCTTTAAGTATAAGCCTTTACCTACAGCTATCTCTTCCATTTTTGAATTATGTCTCTTGCTCTCTTCTAACTGTCTTTTGGCTGAACTGGCATCGTTGACAGCCTTCGCAACCGCTGCAGCGCCACCAGCGAGAGCACCGGTTGCTGAAAGACCTGCAAATAGGGGTATCAAAAATGGAAGTACACCACCGATTTTAGATGGAACTGGTAAAACACGTGGCTGTCGAACATTTTTCTTCCCACCAGATTTTTTTACCTCTTGTCGAGCCCCTTTGAGTGCCGATTTAATTGGATCACCACCTGCTTGCATAGCTTGCTTAGCAGCCGTTACAATTTTTCTCAACGCCACCTTGGGTCGTCTGCTGGTACTTTTCATCTTACCACTCTTTCTCCTCTTCTTACCCACCATTCTTTTCTTCTTACCACTGATTCTCTTCTTCTTACCACCCATGCTCTTTTTCTTCTTCATTCCCATTCCGAAGCGTTTTTTTACCTTCATGATTTTGTTTACACTCCAAGCAGCAGCTTTTTCTCCAATAGAAGCGTCTTTCGCTTGAAAACTTTCCCACGCTTTGTCAGCTAATATTTTATCAGCCTCGTGACGAGCTGCCAAATTTTCTCGATTTTTCGAGTAAGCAATGTCGTGATTCTTACATGCTGCATCCAAAGGATTAATGCCAGGATCACCACGAGCCAATCTCTTCTCTAACTTTGTTCCTGGTCCACAATACTGATAACCGGGTATATGAAGTTCAAAAGGTAGCTTGTTAATGATACTGTTGACAATACCTTTCCCACTAATACGTCCGCACTCCATCACAGTGACATAATGACTGATAATAAATCATTATAAATGATCTTACTTATAGTCATAAAAAGGAGTTGTCACTGTAACAGTGAACCGTAAACATGGAGTTTAAAAAACACCACGCTAAATTACCTGTGATCAATTTCGATCAAATTGTGCAAGGTACAGGAGTACAAAGAATCAAAAGACATGGAGCTCTACTACCAAATAGTGTACGGGCAGTGTTTTGTGGTCCATCAAACTGTGGTAAAACAAATGCCTTATTATCACTTATTATACACCCCAATGGTCTGAGATTCAACAACATTTACCTATACTCAAAATCTCTCAATCAGCCGAAATACAAGTTCTTAGAGGCGTTGCTGAAGCCCATAGAGGGTGTAGGATTTTTTCCATTCAATGAGCACGAGGATGTGATTAAACCTGAGGATGCAAAACCCAATTCACTGATGATATTTGACGATGTCGCTTGTGAAAAACAGGATCACATTAGAGCTTACTTTTGTATGGGTCGACACAAAGACGTAGACAGTTTTTATGTGTGTCAAACATATACACGGATTCCTAAGCATTTAATACGTGATAATGTAAATTTTTTAGTTTTGTTCCGTCAAGATGAAATGAATTTAAAACATGTATATGACGATCATGTAAATACGGACATGTCATACAATTCATTCAAAGAACTATGCTCTACATGTTGGAATGATGGTAAATATGGTTTTGTGGTAATTGATAAAGATAGTGAGCTCAATAATGGACGATACAGAAAAGGATTTGACTGCTTTATTAGTATAAATTAAAGTGTAACTATTAATATGAATCATATATCTAGTGAACTCTAATACATCAACATGAAGCCTGAAGAGATTTCAAAACAAAAAGATGTGCTGCGTTAGATATCTGAAGCAAGTGACGCAATCAGACGAAAGCATAAAATGCTGAAGTTAGGAAAAGATAGCGCTGAAAAAGCTATGGGTGAAATGTTCAAACCCATAGTTACACCGTTGCAGAATCTAGTTGAATCGTCGAAACAAAAAATTAAGCAAGAAGTCAAGAATGAAATTAAAGAAGAGGAGGTAACACAAAGGGACAATTCAACACTCAACAACAAAACAGATTTTGATGATACAAGTCATTATGATAGTTTAATTTCTGATGACGATGGGACTAGTAGAACTCTTAATGAGAGTCAAATAAATCCCTCTGCTTCAAGTACTCCCGCTAAACCGAGCAGTTTAGTGAAATCCTATTTAGGCAAAGTGTATAGAAGAAGTAAAGAAATAGATTTGAGATATGGCGTTCGTCGGCGGTACAATGATTTTTACATTGGCGATTCAGAAATAAATTTTGAAGAAAATACATTTCATGTTAAAGATCAGGAATACCCAATAACTCCTGGTTTATTGGAATTGTTGTTCAAAAAATCACCCCATGATGCAAGTGTTACACAAGATGATAAAAATAAATACCTTGAGATCATTAAAAATACAAACGCTTATAGAAAAAATTACAAATCAGATGGTAGTATTTATGAAGACTCAACAATAAAGTTTAATAATTATATTGCTGATTTTATTACAAAAAATACAAAAGCACCTAAGGGAAAAGGGTTGCCTAAATATAAGATTGTAAAACAGAAGAAAACACATATGGATTACGTTTATTGGGATGATCCAAACGAACTGGTTGATCGTCTATGTTTACTCATGGCATCTCAAGCTGCTGGTAATCCGAGTCACACAAATGAAATTATATCGATAATCGAAGAATTACGGGAGGCTGGAATTATATATTAACAGTATTTTTTAACTGTGTCGATCAGTCTTCTACTGTTCATAGAAGTGTACAGAGCAAAAAAAAAAATGAGTATCGACATATTTGGACGCTCGTTAACGACAGCTTCAGTTATTAGTGGTCCACCTGGACCACCTGGAGTCGGTTTTAAGTTAACTCCTGGTGGAGATTATGATTTAGAGAGTAAAAAATTGTGTCGTGTTGGTGATCCTTCAGATGATAATGATGCAGCAACATTGAAATTTACGCGTGATCTTGTCCATAAAAAATTGACTTTAATGTATGATAGTATGAAAGATGATCTGTCCGAGATCATTTCACTTTTGCATGCTGGAGTGGTAACACTAGACTCTACAGTCGTCTCATCAAAAAAAGAGGTTCAAGAACTAAAATTAAGGTTAAAAAAAACAAGAAAAGAATCACTTGATGACAATACCCGGCGTATAAAGAAATTGGAAGCTAAAATTTTTAACGATGGAGGACAAGAAGTCAGTAATAGCTTATGAGCTCCATAAACAAGCTCGTAGAAATTACCTGCGACGACATGTTGACATCCGTGGACTCGATGAAACCTGGCAGGCAGATTTAGTTGAAATGATCCCATACGCTACATCAAATAAAGGAAATAAATACTTGCTGACGGTGATAGATATATTTTCCAAGTACGCTTGGGCTGTACCAATAAAAAATAAAAGTGCTAGTGATGTTACGAATGCAATGAAATCTATATTCCAACAAGGACGTGTTCCAAAAAATCTTCATGTCGATCAAGGCAAAGAATTTTACAATAAAGAGTTCAAAAATCTCATGAAGCAGTATAAAATTAATATGTACTCTACGTTCAGTAACCTGAAAGCATCCATATGTGAGCGTTTTAACCGAACACTTAAAACTAATATGTGGCGTCAATTCTCTGCTCGTGGTAATTATAGATGGATCAACATGCTAGAAGAATTGTTAAATACTTATAATAATACTAAACATCGGACAATTAAAATGAAACCTGTTGATGTAACTGTTGCTAATGAAAAAGAACTGTTTAAAACTATATACAAACCTCTTCAAAAGCAGCAGCGAGTACGAAAATCCAAGTTCAAAGTTGGAGATAAAGTTCGAATTAGCAAACACAAACATGTGTTTGAGAAAGGTTACACTGCTAACTGGACAACAGAGATTTTCACTATAAAATCTGTACAAAATACGGTACCTACGACCTACAGACTTGTAGACTATCAGGATCAGCCTATAGAAGGTGGATTCTACGATGAAGAACTCAGCAAAGTTAAATATCCGGATGTTTACCTAGTAGAAAAAGTTATAAAAACACGTGGAAATAAATTATATGTAAAGTGGCTCGGCTTCGATAACTCTCACAATAGCTGGATAAATAAATCTGATCTGTAAAAAAAATGTATTATATTTTTTTGAAATAAAACAAAATAATTTTTTTAATTATGGATATATAAGTTTTTATTTTTTACTAGCCTAAATTTTATAAAATATTTTTTACATTTTTCGTCTTTTATTTGGTCTCGGTATAGTCATAATATCATCTCTTGATACTTTGTAACCCCATGGTACGGTATCAGTACTGTTTAACAGAAGCTGACGTTTGTCATCTCCTCAACTTAAAGCTATCTTATTTTGAACTATTGTACTAACACTATGCTTGTTACTTTTAATTACATATTGTTTCTTACTTAAATTCACATGATCTTCTAAACATCGTTTGAAATCTTCAAAAGTGATAGTTCGCAAAGTCGGACGTTTAACACCTTTGGCTCGCTTTTTTACCTGATCTTCATTATAAATTTTAAAAGCATACAACTTTGCTCTAAGTCCAATGAATTCTGTCATAATTTTACCATTATTCTCATCTTTCATCAGACCTAAAACTTTTTTATTAACTAGTGGTATATTGTAAACATTATCAGGTGGATAATCAGAGGTGTCAAACTTGGCGATATCACGTTTGATGATCTCATAGATGTCTGGTACAATAAAATGGTAAATAAGACTATCAGTGTCAGTATACATTAATTTTGATTCATTGTTTGCAAAATTTTGTTTCACATAATTATAATGAAAGTCATATATGTAAGTTTTTGATAAATCTAATATACAAAAACCAACATAGATTGGTTTGTCGAAGCGTACTTTTGCCGCCTTCAATTCAATAATTATCATATTCTCGTCAAAAATAGTAAGACTATGGAAATTAGGCTTACAAATATAGTCAGCAGCGCCATATCTACCGGCCCATCTTGTTACTATATGAATCTCTTTGTATTTTCTAACATTTTCCATAGTCTTACCAAATACAGCATTATTCATAAGTTTATAAAAGTCTTTTTCAAACTCATTTTTAGCAGCTTTTCTACAATCTGTATTTTTATCTATATATGACTTGAGCCAGAGTGATTGTTCGAATTTTAAAACTCTGTGAATTTTTGTTAATTTTAATCCTAAATCTAAACATTGTCGTAAATTCTTATAATGTATAACATAATTTTTTTTTATCATATAAAGTTGTCGATAATTTAGTATACTTGCTACCCGGTGGTGAAAAATGTTCAGGACATAGTGGTAAATCTTTATGTAGATCATGCAATTCCTGAGGATAATGTAGATCAACTTCTAATACATAGCCAACGCTATCGATGTCGTTGAAAAATTGATCTACGTTATCGACGTCAAAAGATAGATCGTCAGGCGGGTAAACCCATTCAAATGAACCTTTTGGTAGCGGCATACTCATAGCAGCACCATACAAATTATTCACATCATAATACATTAAATAGGATTCAGCTTTATTAGGATCAAAGCTGGATCCCATGTAACGATTATTGGCCACTGCATACCTATTTGTACACTGAGATACACCACCTCTGATACCTTTTTCAATAAAAAGCATCATTTCAGGATCGGTAAATAACTCGAGTTCAACATTTGTATATTTTAACATCGCATCGAAAGCAAGTCCCGGCGCTGTATAGTAATGTAAAGGATCTAAGCTATAAGTAGCCATACAATTATGTCTGAAATTTTGAAATATGTCAGCTAAAAGAAGTACATCTGTTTTCAAATATAAATCTGAATATTCCCCTAATGTTTTAATATCAAATTTATTCCACACTAATTGAGCAAGAGAATAATCATTATCAGATACACCATCGTTCGATAATTTAGAATAAAATGAGTCCTGATCAGGCAGCTGTTTGTCATTAAGTTTGTCAATATCAGTTACGTACTCGTATGGGAATACACCCTTTCGAGTTACTAATTTGAATTTTTCGGGATCATTGTAATGTTGTTGAGTAATTTGTTTATCACAATCATTCAGATTAGATGCTAATTTGTCAAGACTAAAAGCCATAAACCTGAATGAATCTATAAAACGTAAGCAAACTGATGTGTTTTCGACATACTTCGTGAAAGATATATAACGTTTTTTATTAATTGGTAATAATGTAATTTTACCCTCGAAAACGGTTGATAAAGATTTTATTATAAAATGGGAATCGTAACCAGATAAATTATGAAATACTATTGGTATAGTGTGAGATATTCTATAATTTATATTACAAGATAAGTGAGCTGGACCGCGATAGTTACCAGTAAAATGACAGTGATCGTAGCATTTATCTGCAGCAGAAGTTATAGATCTTGCACAAATATGACAAACAGTTGCTTGCTCATGACTCTCTTTTTGTTGTCTCGACAAAGGTTTTATAGCAACAGGATTTTTTAAGTATGATTCGACTTCTAATGCTAAACATTCTAATTTTTTTACAAACCACTCAATGCAGGTTTGTGATCGATTCAGTTCAAATTTAGATAAATTGTTATTATAACTACAATAACGATAAAATGCGATACTATGTGGTATATGTTTGTCAAAATTATCATTTTCTTGAGGCTCAAGTATACATTCTAGGTCTGCATAGACAACAAATGGTACGATATCTTTATACTGGTAATTTTTAAACTTTAAAATTTTATTTTCTTCAGTCGGAAATGTCATGTGAATTTTATTTAATGCGAAACAGTCTTTTTTATGATCTTCAAACGATTTTTCCAGTTTAAAATGATTTAAGCATCGGTCACAAAAAAATAATTTGCTTTTCGAAGCTGATATCTGACTTTTAACTAATCGCGAAAGATCTTTAATTAGAGCAAAATGATATATAGGCTCATAATCTTTATACTCATTACTTGTCATATTTAAATTAACATTAGCTTGTAACATTAAAAGATGAACTGTTTTTCTATTGAGTTTACAATATTTACTTAAATATAATGGAATTATCGTACTTTTTTCAGATTTTTTTTGTAAAATGAGATTCAATACCGTATACATTTATTGTTAAATCATTTAATCTTTCAAACTGTGGGATTTGCTTAAGCGTCATAGGAAATTTAATACCTGTATATTCTAGGACAGCACTGTAATGAGGATACGCCGATGTTCTCTCAGGATGTCCAGTGTTAGGAAGATGAATCGCAGCAACGATGCTCCATAGAAAACAGTACTCATCGAAATTTTCTATGTTGAGAACAGCTCGTTTCATCTGTATATCTCGAGGAAGCCTCACAAAAGTTGAAATCCCTCCTTGCAGAGGTGTGTATTTTGACATTGTTACCACCAGATTGGTAATCTCCGTCAAACTCCACCCTGAATCCTTTTGATTAAATTCTTCCACTTTTTTTAACATTTTTTCGTATACAAAGTCCGCATACCACTCAGCTAAAGATGTTGCAGGTAAAATTGCTCGACTCTTGGTGTTGAATGATTTAACTTCTTCTTCAACTGATGTATTTTTCCTGAATTTGCAAAATAGTTCAACGTTTACTTTAACACCTGCCACGTTTTCCAGCATTTCTTGGATTTTATCCAGGACAATGTCTCTAGAGACATTCAAAAAATCTCTCAAGTCAGTGTGAGAGCGGTTGATTATCGATCCTGTCTTAATGTTGTTGGAAAAAGCGTTCTCGAGATCTTGCCACTTAATAGATTGATTATTCACACTTAAATCACCACCTGCTACCTGTCCACTTAATTGTAGAAACTGATTACTGTACCAACAAAGAACTGCTATGTTGGCTTGTACACTTCGTCGGACTTGAACGGTAGTATTAGGATCTGTCAGGATTGTATTAAAATAGTCTATTGTATCATTACAAACACTGTAACACCTCTGGCATTGCTCTTCATCCACCGCATCCGATTGCAAATCATTATATGATTGTGCTACTGTATTTACTAAATCATGGAGAGCTTTAACTAAACCTCGTTGAGACATTTTTTTGAATTGTTCTATTAACACTGTATTTTAAATCACAAACACTCGTGGAACAGGAATAATTATTTTATATAAAAAAACTTATGATGTGTTCACACAAAGATTTACACTTCAACTATAAATTAAGTGCATTCTCACAAGCTATTTAAGCTTTCGACTATAGGTATAATGTGATCAAAGTTTCTGAGTATTCAAAACGAGGAACACACAGACAATAAAAATAATAAATCCCATAAGTATAATACTGAGTATATCAAATATTAATGATTTACTTGGGTGGTATAGATTGAAAAGAAAAGTATTTATCAACGATCGTTTAGGATTAAACACACAGAGTAAAAAAATACATAATAAATTTTTAAGATTTATGAGTATCAAATATCGATGCTAGCACAAATCTCATTAAGCGGTAAAATAAAAATTGTTTACTTCCAGTGATAGAGTGATCGATGACAGATATGTTATATTACATAGGAGAGTGCTATAAAAATTATTTACTTGGGTGGTACAGATTAATAAGAAATCTAAATATCAATAACATAAACGACCGTTTAAGATGAAGAGTAATAAAAAATGTTTTAATTCCGTTTATCGATGACAGATTTAAAACAGAGAGTTAAATAATGAGACTGCAAGTATCAAAGATCGATGATAGTACGAATCTCATTAAGCGGTGTCATAAAAATTGTTTATTTCCGGTGGGTATGTTGGAATTACATAGAAGAGTGTTACACATCAATAACACCATCAATAGCTTAAAAAAAAAAATATGTGAATTAAGGTATCAAATATAAGATTTATTATAAATATACGATTTGGATCATAAAAAAAATGTTTATGTTGGGTAAATCGTAGAACGAAGATGTAATTTAATATATATTTACTTTAGATCGAGAGATCGATAATGTCTTTTGAAATGGTATATGTAAAAAAATAAATGAAGTTATTAAAGGCGGATAAAACTGTAAGTCGATGGAATATTTGTATGAGTTGGATAATACAGTTCTAGTATCGATTTTTCAGATAGATGGCAGAGTAAACATGATTCCCTATATTATCGATAAATTTAAAAATTTTCGAATATATCTTTAAAATGTACATTTTGAATTGATATGAAAGTTTTTAATTGATATGAAAAAGGGATTTTCACACAAATAGGATAAAAGACAAAGTAAATTACTATAGTGAATTTCATAGTGGATAATATGTTCACATAGATTTTCAGGAAAAAGTCTTGTAATATAGAATTCTATGTATATTATTCCAAGTTAAAGTGAGACACTCATATCTATCACTACATGTTAGAGTGCGATGCTCTATGGGTGTTTCTTACACATGCGAACGTTTTATGGGTTTGTTTATTAATTTTTGATACTCGACTGTGATTCCATTGATCTCGCTCATTAAACGAAGTTCATAGATCGTGAAAGAGTCGATGACAGTTAAAAGAAATTTTTTTAAAATTATTTCGAAATACACAGTGGGGTGATTTAAAGTGTGTATGAACAATTTTTGAAATATACAGTGAGTGATTTTAAAGGGTTTATGAACAATTTGGAAATATACAGTGAGTGATTCGAAAGGGTTTATGAACAATTTGGAAATTATTTCTTAAACAAATATACAGTGGGTGATTTAAAGTGTTTTATGAACTATTTTTTTAAATATTATAACTTAGAGGATTTATTGTGTAGCTTTTTACCACTAAGGAAAAAAATAATTAAGGTAATTTAGTTAGCAGTAATTTATGTATAAGAAGGTAAAAGATATTTTTTATTTTATGTTAAAAACGTATAAAATCTGTAGATGGGGAACACATTTAGCTATGAAATTATCATACCCCTTCGGTGGATTAGATTTCCAAGGTTGATAGATGCAGTAATGAATTTGATAGTGGATGCTTTGGAAAGTGCTGTTCGACAAGGAAACAATTTGGACGGAACATTATTCCGATTGGACGGATTGGTGGCTAAATTAAACATTCAGCATAACGATCTTTGTTGGTGGTTCCGTATCCCGTATATCGATGCTCATAGAACCAATCCGCGGTTCTACTACAATGCCACTCGGGATCCATTCTTGGGAATCTGGCGCGGGGTGCTTACTAAATTCGAAAACCCCAGCCCTTTAGGTATTATTTTTTACACCTTATCATTTATATATATATAATACTTTTTTGTTATTGCTTTTTTTTTTATTTATTACAGAGAATCATTTAGATGATTATTGCATGCGATATGCAGTGTTGTTCCCAAAACACTGGGTTGAAAACTTCTCAGTGGAAGAGGTGAGACATTATATTGAGCCTCAGCTGTGGGCTAAAGTGTCAGCCAATCAGCCTATCAAGGATTCCACTGTCACCTTCTTTGGTGAGGAGGCATCCTTAGAAATAAACGATGAAAGGGTTGCGTGGCATTTTAGGCTCATAGACGGATCGCAGGATTCCAGGGATTATGTAATCATCAATGATTTTATACCACCATTGTTCTACGTATTCGATAGGGCAATATCCGAGCGGGAACATGAAGAGTTCCATAACCGTGTTGTTGATGCGGTCACAGAGCAAGGACTTTATAGCTCTGAGGACGAAAATGCAAGTACTGTTATCCTATCAGATCTAAAGGATGCAAATAATGTAATCCACCCAGATCTGGAGGATGCTGATACTGTAATCCTCTCAGATCTGGAGGATACTGTAATACTCTCAGATCGGGAGGACGTGTAACCCGTTTTATGTTTTAAGTTTTTTAAGTTTTTATGATTATATTATATTATATTTATTATTATATTATATTATATTCATTATTATTATTATATTATATTATATTATATTCATTATTATATTATATTCATTATTATTATTTTTTTCTAATATTAATAAAATTTTTTCTTTTGTATGTATGGGTTTAAAAACTGATTTTCAAATATTTCTCTGAGAAAGTCCTTCAACATGTGGCTATGTTTTTAATACGTTTTTCATGGAAGGTTTTCATCGTATGGTTCAATGGACCTGTGTGTGTGTGTGTGCTAGAGTGAAATCCCTAATGGGAGGCTAAAGGTTTTCTCACTCACACAAGCGTGCATCATGGGCCTGTTTTGCTTTTCATACAAACACACACTCGTTGACATATTAAATAATGCTCTCTTTCAGCATAGTTTCATCTTATTTAATTCTGTCATAAGTGTTTCAACAGTCGTAGTGCAAGTTTCAACGGTTGTAGTGTGAGTTTTAAAAAAATAATTCCAGTAAAAACTTCTAAATTGTTAAAAACGTAAGTAATCATTGATATATTAATAATAATTTAAGTAGTTTTGTTTTTTTTTGCAAAGTTATAATACTTTTTTATTTTTTTATATCCGCAGAATAATATCAGAAAAATGGGTAACGGATTGACTTACGGATACATTATCCCTCAAGAGTGGTCTACTGAGCCTATAGGCTTTGTTTTTCGAATTATCCTTCGAACCCTCAGACCAGTAATTGCATCTGGAGGGTGCTTGGAAGGGGTAAATATTAACATAAAAGATGTACCTGCTGAACTGAGGATATGGAACTCTCGCCTGTGTTGGTGGTTTGCGCGACCCGCGGACATTGGGCTGACACCCCTAACTTACGTGTTTAGTCCCAATTTGATGTCGGAAATGTTTCCCGATCTGCAGTCTAGTTGGAACATTCAGCCTGCAGAATTCGATATGGGTGAAATTTTAAATGGTAAACATTTTTTTTTTTTTTAGTCTTGTGTTTATTGTTCTTGCGTTGGCTTTTTTGGTGACCTAATATTGTGTCCATTTTTTTTTCTAGATGTTATGCTATTCAATTTGGTGCACAGCATTATGATGCCAAAAACGTGGTTGAATCTGGATTTCGCATCATTAATTCCATTGATGATCCACCATACGGTACCTGAGGATGACGATCCGGATCAGGTGATTTTCAGACTCGGTGGTGTAAGAGTCAAGCTGGAAATTTCTTCAGAGGCTTTATGTTGGTGGTTTCGAGCAATCGACGAGCCAGCAACTGAGTATTTCACGAGTGAAAATCATCTAACACAGTCTTTAGTCGCTAATAACGGATCTCCAAGATTACGTGATGATAGCGAAGATGAAGGGCTTGATAGTGATGAAGATTATTATATATTAGAGAATAGTAACTATACCACTAATTCGATGAGTGGTTTCATTTTATTTTTTTGGAAAACTTTTTATATTAATTTGTTAGTTTATGCAAATATTTTTTTAGTCACATTAAAATATATAATTTTTATAATATCCCTAATTTTTTAATTTTATGTATAGAGTCATTTATGTTACACTTGATAAATTGTTTTTATAGGATACCATATTTGATTGATTTTAAATAAAGTTAAAAAAAATTTATATTTAACAATGTTATTTGTAAGTATATTTTTTTTAGAATTTTCATAGTTCTTAAAATTAAGGTTACAGTACTAAGGTAATTATCATTATTTTTTATTGCTAATTTTTTTCTAAACATTAGTTTTAACGTTAGTTTTACGTTAGACTTTATTTAAGATTATGAATTAATTTTTTATTAATCATAAAATTTATTCAAGATTATAAATGTACTCTTTTTTTATTAATACTAATATTTTTTTAATATAAAAGCGCTATTAATTATTTTTTTTAAATAGATTAGTCTTTCACGTCAAAACTACTCTCTCTCTTTCTCTATCATCATTATATTACAATATCTGCACAATTAAGATTTCTGCGCATGCGTCATTATTCGTCTGCGTTATATGTTTTCACAGTTTTAGAACTTTCTGGTACGCGCACGAGTCATCAATCTTGAAGTTTAGATTTTTTTAAAGAAATCTCACACTAACCTTCAGACGATAAATGTTTTACAAGTGATAACTAAGTTTTTTCTAATCATGTATCGAATTTTGATTTAAAAGTATGCTGGTAAAGTAGGCTTCAGGCAATAGAATTTTTGGATACTGATTTAAGAATATTTAATACATCAAATATCTTTATTAAAAATAACTTACATGATAATCCTATACACTATGTTTAGATTTTATTTACTCAAAACAATATATATGATAATTTTGTTGTCAGTGATTATGCAGAGGTAGGTGATTGCTCGGAAACAAATTCGAATTTGTTGTACTTGGTCCCAAGAAATCTGAGATGGAGCGAGCCTTCGGCTACCATTTCGCTCAGGCTTTTGAACTTGCTTTCGTCACCCATGAGTTCGTTGTTTGTCCGATTTGGAAAATAGATGGAGAATTCATTGTTTAGATGTGCAATGATTTTGGATCCGTACTTCGTGTTTATTTTTTTTATCTCAGTTATTAGATATAATTTGTTGACTTCCAATTCTTGCATTTTCTTGATTGGCAAAATGTTTGCTAAACAGTTGACTTCATTAATAGCTGAGAGATCGAATTTTGACACTAAAAGAAAGATAAAGGAGAACATGTTATAGAATTATATGTGAGAAGTATCAGTGGATGCTCGAATAAACAATAGTACTTACTTGTGAAGTAGTTTTGTTGACACACTTGAAGACTTGAAATGATTTCACTTATGTTATACACTTTTTGAGAGAACAACGGTAGTTTGTGCTTCAAAAAACTTAGGCAGACTGATGCATATGGGTGCGAGAGTCACCCGCTAAACTCTTTATTCCCCCACTTAGTTGCCGAAAAAACGAGTTTGGACCTGTCTTATGACGTAAAAGATGATGTAATCGAGTAAAAAGACGCAATTGTGCAGGTCCATATTCCCCCACTTGCTCTGAAATATGAGCTTAGTAACGGTTAACGGCGCAGAATATGATGTAATCGGGTAAAAAGGACGCTATTGCGCAGGTTCATATTACCCCCACTTGGTCTGAAATATGAGCTTAGTAACAGCGCAGAAGATCGTTCAAGCATTTGCGCAGCTTCATTTCCCCCACTCTACCTCATAAAAAGCGAGTTCAGATACGCTGGGTGACGTTATCTGCTGGAAAGAGGAGTGGGGGAAGAACTGGACCACTAGATGGCAGTGGCATAAGAGCTTCTCGCAAGTGCTCGTCCTACCCCCTGTTTCAATATATAAATCCTCAGAATGATCATCATATAAATACATGTCATGCTATCATCAGAGCTAGTATACGGTAAGGTATCAGCTCCGATGATAGTGTGACAGTATTTTGTCATCATACGCATGATAATTGACCGCTGACCAACACTGGCAACAGTCGGTAATATAAATACCTACTTTACCGACGGCTGATACGCTTATCGGCCGCAAATATGTACAAATTGCCGACAGCAGATATGATAAGTTACCGGCGGGAGGTATCCGCGACGGTCGGTAAGGAAGGGTACTGTGTTATCGGGGGGGGGGTGAACCCCCCCTGTCACACTTGTGTGTAATTGGATATGAATTCTAGTAACAATTATTGATAAAATTATAGTGATAATGTTCTATCGATTTTAGAATCAATCGACGAGCTTCACAATATTATTAATAGTGGTCGAAGAGTTAAAGTACCGTCAAGAATATTGCTATCTGAACCATCAGAGGACGAAAAAAAGAGTTATAAAAAAGAACTGTATATAAGGTATATAAAAGAATGTTATATAAGGTAAAAGCCCCTATACCTCCTCACTTTTCATTGGAGTGAAATTAAATCACTCAGTATAAATTAATAAATAAAATGAAAATGCATATTTTTTTTATAATTATTTTTCTGTAGTTTTGAGTATTAGCATAACATTGTAGTTTTAAGAATAATGTTGATAATTATTATTTTTTTAATTAAAGTACTTGACTGTACTCATAGTCGCTCACTAAAAGTTGTGATGTACCATTACTCGATCAACACATGGCCCTATAGTCGCTCAAAGACAATATCAATTAAACTATGATAAGTTTATTGATTTGGAAAATTATTTATAAATTATATTACTTTATTTTTTGATAGTATAAAATTTCAAAAATATATTTAATAAGATATAGTTACAAAAATTCTTAAAAAATTCGACGTAATCTAAAATTAAATTAATGAACGAACGTTACAGTAAAACGTTCCCGGCTGAGCGTGATTTTGAAAACAGTCACTTAATTTAAATTTATAATCTATTATTAAATAATTCGATACATCATAGGTAAATATATTTAGATTCGAAAATAATTTTTTGTCAGTAATAATTTTTTTTAGTTGAAATTTTTTTTTATAAAAATTATAAGAAACGCATTAAACAGTCAAAATGAGCGTCTAATGGGACTGAGCGGGTATAGGGGCTTTCACCTTACTTAATTTCATAGGATACTTTCTTGAGCGATATAAAATCATTTTAAGATCAAATTAAAATTAAAGTTTCAACGTACTTATCTTTGAATTTCAGAAAACAAAAGAGACAGCACAAGTAACACCAAGACCTAAAAATTTTTCAAACTTGCCCGTCTCCGAATTCTAGTGTAAATATGTAGATATTTATGATTTTAAGTTATTAAGAACTAATAATGTCAAATTAATAGTTAGGTAGGAAATGTAAGTATAATGTTAGTATTCTAAAAAAGTGCTTTGAAGTTACTATTTAAATGCCCATACATATGTCCCTAAATACTTATTGTCCATAACCCACTTTGTAGACTCATTAATTTTGGTGATTCATTAAATATTAAGGTACTCTAAATGACGTACATTACGATGTGTTGGAAAATAACATTTTTTTTTGTTGCACCATCAGAAATCGATAGTGTTATGTCCGGATTTAATTAATTAATAATAATTAATTATTGGAAATGGTCGCGTGGGCCTCAAGTGGGAGGCACCGGGCAAACAGGGTGATTTTCCTAGAGGATTAGCTCTAGGTTTTATTTTTATTGTGAGAACTCGAACGATAAACTCCGCGGGGGCCTCTCTGTAGTTTCGATGCAGAATTTGGATGCAATACGTTAGCGAAATTGATAATTTCACCTACCTTTCGTTGTTCGCTGCTTACTTGCAAGTTGGTCTTTACGATCTCTGGACTGCAACTCTCGTGAACGGCTTCTGTTGGTCTCTGGTTGGAAGATGATTTGGTCCAGGAAAAAGGGATGTGGTTCTTAATATTAGAAATAATCTAATATGCCGGTTTCCCCAATGATAGATGTTTATTGAAATATTTCCCTATGGGCTCGCCGTACTCAGTTCACAAGATGTTAAATTGTTCTTATCACTAAAGTTCTTTCTTTAAACTTAAATCTCTTGGATTTACACTTAACTATTACTTAAACTTATGATTTTACACTTTGGATTTATTGAGTCTTTAGCTCATTTGAGTTCGGTCTGAATCTCCGACTCCAGCAATTCACTCGGACGAGAATCGCTATTTACACACTTAACAATTATTATAAAAATCACTTCCCGTGAAGTGATTTTTGGAATAGGAAAATATAATTTCGAAAAGACAATTTTGAATTGAAATTTTTAACGGTAACAAGCAACTTGCCACGCCTCCTCGAGTGCAATATCGAGACGATCTTCCCGTGGGATTTTATAGTATACTTGACTGTTTAGATTTTATGAATGAAAATGAACTAATCGGTTTAAGAGAAATAGAAAATAGAAAAAGGGGTTGCCTAAACGTAACACGGTTTAGAACTCACGCGGGCCAGCAAGGAAGATACATTAACTTCTCAAGCGTCATAGGCTGCCGCACCTTGGTGTTCGTTGTTTTTATCACCTCGGTTCGCAGTTCTGGAGGGAATAATTTAGAATATATAATTGGGTGAGTCTAAAATATAGTCAAGTGTAATTCCCTGATTGGAGGAAACGTTGACGACGTGCAACGAGGTGTTGGCCGAAGTTGCTATCCCTAAAATTGTTAACGCTGCACTTTACAGCGAGCGCGGCAAAGAGGCCCCTTTAATATATACGGCAAGCCGGATATAACAGCATCCCCCCCCAAAGGAAGGGTACTTTTAGTGACCGTTCTTTGTACACTGGGGTCTCTTGGCTTCGCTCGCTGGAAAGTTCAGCGTCAATTTTTGACTTAAGTTAAATTTTTATGATATTTGCTGAGTACTGCGTCCCTTTACAATAAATGCTAAGACTATTCTATAAATTCGTTTGCTTTGAGCAATATTCTTATGTTTGTACGTACTATAATCTAAATAATAAAAACTCAATGTTCAAGCTACATAGTTTCATAGTGTTCTACAAGTATATTAAGTATAATCTTATGATTGTGGTGGTTCCGAAATTTATGGTTTTTACGATAGTTTACAAAATTCCTCGTTTTTTTTTTTTCTCAAAAATTAAGGAATTTTTAATTTATTTGAAAAATTTTCAGTTATTACGAAAAAATTTTTTTTTTTTTTTTTTTTTTTTTTTGTAATTCGAGAATCTTCTCATTTCTTGAAAAGCAAAAAAAAAATTTGTTTTTCGAAATTTTTAAGTTTTTCAACATTTTTTTAAAACTTTTAAGTTTGGTGTAAAAATTTCTGGTTTTTGACGAAAATTTTCAAAATTTTGAGTTTTTGAAAAAAAAATTTTGAGTTTTTCAAAATTTTTGAAAAAATTTTTTTTTTTCAGGTTTTTTTTTTTTTTGAAACATTTTCGACTTTTACGAGAATTTCAAAATTTTTGAGTTTTTGAAAACTTTCGAAAAATTCTCAAGTTATTTGATTAATTTTCGGTTTTTACGAAAATTTTAAAAAAAAATTTTAACTTCTAAAATTTTCAGAAATTTTGAATTTGCTGAAGAAGAAACTACTTTATTCTATCATTTTAATTTTTATTTATTTTGATTTTGAAAAGAAAGTTTCCGAACTCAAGTTGCCGAAAAGGAAAAGAAAAAAAAAAAAAATTTTAATTATTTAGACTTCTGAAATCATAAGTTGTACAGGATTCCGAAATTAATCTTCGACCTTGGATCCTCCGTGCTAAAACCCTACGTTGCATAGAGAATTTTAAATTTTTAGTAGTGTCTATGTCACCTGAAAATTCTGTTCTATCATTTTATAATTTGAAATTATCAATCTTTTATTCGTCGGGGTTTCCTTATTATGCCCTGCCTTCATAATTTTTATTCTCATTAGAATAATATTATTTTTCCTCTCACTCACTCCAATGTACGAAAAATTTGCGCTTAGATCGTGGATGCACTGTAGCTCCACGATTTTATCAAGCATTCTTATGGGTCTAATTACTCCTCTTATGATGCAAATAAGTCATTCGCCTTGGAGCATCTGTGAGTGAAGGTGTTTAATTTGTTTTTGTGTTGGCATAAATCTTTTTTTTTTTTTTGCAAAGATTTCCGGAATCGGTAACCCGGACGAAAAAAAGAGAAGAAAAAAAAAAAATATTTATTTATTTTTAACATATGTTATTGTCGTATTAATATTTGGTTTATTTGTGAATCTGTGATTGGAGTGAACTTGTTTATTGTGGAATTTTCTAATCATATGTTCAAGTGTAGTTAAACTCAGTGAGAATTTTTAAGTGTAGTTTGTTATAAGCTGTCAGTGTTGTGTAAGAACAAAAAACAATATTACAACATGCAACGTGGTCCGCTTTTGGAGTTTCTACGGCCAATACCCGGACTCTAGGTAACCTAAAGATCATTTTGATCTGACTTCACATCTGTGTGGCCTGAGGATTCATTGTAGGTAAATTTTTTTTTTTTCTTGGAGGTAAGACTACTTTTTAACCATTTCTCAAATACTCAAATTTTGATTCAAAATATATTGAACTTAATAAAGCAAAATATTTTCAATGTTTCGTTGAAAATTTCTAATGTTGTTGTTTTTCATATTAATTTATATCTTGAACTTCTACTGTTTTCATTTTTTTTTGTACCAATTTAATTGGTTATAAACTAAATAATAAATTAAAATTATCATTTACTTAAATTTTACAACAAAAAAAATTCTATTTAAATAGTTTCAACTATTTTACTTATTTCCTAATAATTTAACTAATTAAATATTTTAATCTTCAATTGAATCTTAAAATTCTTTCAACTTTTATCATTTTATGTTTCGAACATTTTTTAACGGTATTAATTATTTTCAATAATTAATTTAATTAAACATTTAAATGTTAAATTTAAATTCGGTTTTCTGAGTTTTTTTTTTTTTTTTTTTTTTTTTTTTATTTCTAAAGGTAAAAATTTATTTGCTAAAGATTTTTATAATTTTTAAATTAAAATAGTTTCAACTATTTTCTTATTTTTTAAATAATTTAATTGATTAAATATTTAAATTGTCAATTGAATCTTCAATTTACTTTGAAAACTTGTATAATCTTATATTTTGAACTGTTTTTAGCTTTTTTTTTTTTAATTATTTAGAATAATTTAATTAATTGAAAATGTAAATATTAATTTAAAATTTTATTCCATTTATTAAACATTTTTTTTTTGTATTAGAAAAAAAAAATTCTATTTAATTAGTTTAAATTATTTTACTTACTTTCTAATAATTTAATCAATTAAATCTTTTGATTTTTAACTGTTACTTAAGAATTTCAACATTAAATTGTTAAAAATTTTAATACATATTTTTTTTCATAAACATTTCTATATATTTGAATTATACGAGTTCCAAAGAGGTTCCTGGTTGAACCTATTATTATTATTGTTATTTTTATTTTTATTTTTATTATTATTATTATTATGATTATTATTTTTTTCCATATTTTTAACTTCGAGTTGATCTTTTCTTGGTGCTTCGGAGAAAGATAAGCAAATATTCTTCTTATGGAGAGATACCGGCGAGGTTGTTCGTGTGGATGACATCGGTATTCCTAGTGGATTGCTGGTCGAAAACTTCACTTTTTTCGGCTTGACTACTCCGGGCTTCGATTTGCAGTTGTTCGTGCTAATAACATGGGAGAAGCTTGTTTGAGCGGTGCGTTCGTCTGAGTCCCAATGCTCATTTTGTAGCTGGTCGAGAGCGACGCACTGGTCTTCTCTGAATGTTGGACGTCATCATGAAATTCTATCGGCGGTTCAACGATCGTTGAGGTAAGCTCGAATCCAACATTATCTTCTCCAAGAACTTTTCCTTATTGATGTTTTTCTTGCAGATCTTGCTGGCGTTATAAAGTCTCTACGGCTACATTTTTGTACGAAAGAGATGATATTTTCTGCATGTGTGGATCATTATGCCCATGCATAATAAAAACGTGAGTACTATTATAATGCCTTTGTTAGTGGCCGTAATTATTTCACGTTGCACTCTTTCGTTTGTGTGATCCAATATCGCCTATACGATAGACACTTCCTCCCCAGCTATCTTGATGGTTACCAGAAAAAGATTGTAAGTCATGTTGTTCTCTTGACTGTACCATGACTGTCGTTGAACTCTAGCGTCAGCAAAAACTCGAAGTCAGAAATTGAAATCCATGATGTTCTTAATTAATATGAAATTTCTGAGTAAATTTAATTTTGGAAACTTGAAAATATATTGAATTATGACCAGGCACTGCCATTCCAGCCACCTAAATTTTTAAGTCCAACTGAACCGGTGGTACTAATATCTGTAACTAGAACTTGGAATTAGATTATTACGGGAAATGTCATTTATGAGTCTTATATGGTCAGATTTTAGCAGATTTCCAATAGAGCTTCATCTTCCCCCCCCCCCCTTCTCTCTCTCTCTTCGCTTCCGAAAAATAAAAAAAAATCGGGTATAACTTGAGCGCATTAAGACTTAATTTTTGGAGAGTCATCAAAATTTATAATCTACTCTTCGAAAATTTATAGGGAACATGTCAATTTCATCCATTCTATCGGTGTGACTATTATTATTCCCTTTCCCCTTCTTTTTTTTTTGTTCGTAAAACAAATTTTTAATATTACGTGACAGTATAATAGTAACAATAACTTGAGACTTTAACAATCAGTTCATGTATGAATTGATGTAAAGTTGCTCATGACAAGTAAAATTTAGATACTGACTTCATCTCAAAAATTACTCTTCTTTGATTTATAAATGTCTCAACGGCGACTAGAGAGAGAGCGAGAGAGTGAGAAGAAGATAAAGCTATAACAACGTAAAGGATTCAAAATAAAATCTGCTTTCTTTTCCTGTAAAGAAATTTTTTTTTTTTTTTTTTTTTGATGTTCTGATGATGCCACCATTTTAATAGTGCAATCCTTGGGTCATCAGAAAGAAAAATTCTTCGAAGGAGTGATTTTCAACAGGGAAGATAGATCTGGAGGGCCACGCATTCGAATTTTGAGTGTTCCAAGGGGTGCCTGAAATAGACTCGAGAGGAAGAATTTCGATTTCCTGCAGTTTCGTATATTTCTTTTCTGGCTTAATCCAATAAGTGAATTCTGCCGTTTTCCGACTTTTGTAGAATTGTTAATGGTTGGGAAGCGTTTAATAGTCGGATGATTTATTCTCGAACTATTCTTATCATGGCTCGAATCTACTGTTAAATTTAGAATAGAGCTTTGTTCCATTTCAATCAAAGGAGTTGTAATCGATTTCTTTATTGTGGGTTTTAAAGGATTTTGACCTTTCGAAATATTTTTCATGTGGGGATCCGAATTTTTATTAGTGTGTGAAGAATTTTTGTAATGAACATAAGCTTTTAAAATAACTGATTTCACCGATTTAGTACCAACTTCCGGCATCGATATATTAATTTTTACGTGGGAATTTTGCTTTGACTCGAAGCCAACATCAGAAGACGAAAACGGACAATGATATTCTAATGTACTCAAAAGGGCTTTTTCCTTCGCTTCAGGGTCCTCTCGGATTGTACTCTCTAAATCGGTTCGTCCCCCCGGCTGTTGATCTAACAACGGAATTTCCTCAAAACCTTCCGAATCTTTTCGTCCCCCCGACTGTTGATCTAACGACGGAACTTCTTCAACATTATCTGAATCGTTTCGTCCCCCCGGCTGTTGATCTAATGATGTATCAATAAGATGATTTCCGTGTTCGTGAAATGGTGGTGGGGATGAGTCGGTTGTTAAGCATACGCGAGCAAAGGCCTTGAAAATGTCTTCCAAGTTTCGAGGCTCTTGTTTTAAAATTAAAGGCTGTAAGAAGGGTGGTATACTCTCGAAGAAAAAATTACTAGCTCTTATATCTGCCCTTTTTACTACAAAGTCGCGAGTTTCCGGACGAGAATACTTACTAAAGCGTGAAAGTAAACCTCGCAAATAAACGTAAAACTTGACTAAAGATTCATCTTTCTTGCACCTAAGACTATTTAACTCTCTAAGAAGTCCACTAAAAACCTCTTTTCGATAATCCTCATAGGTGTACATTATGGTATGTGGGAATTGACCTTGAAAAGGCGCTACCGAGAAGGCCAATGTTTGGTCCGGTTCGTATTCGGGATCTATGAACTCTTCAGCCCCTAATTGAGGTTGCTGGTATGGATAGCCAGGGAGATTTTGGGAACCTCCTAACTGTCCATAGTAGTTCATGGGTTCAGGCATCACTCCGTATGCCAGAGCCCTGGGTTCTACGTAAAATTCAGCCTGTGGCTGTGTCACCCAGCTGGGGCCTTGGACGGGCCCCCGGTTCTGCCCTTGGAAATAGGATTGATACCTATTCTGCTGGGTCTGAGGATCGGGATGGTAAGCCTGAGGTTTTGGGCTCGTTAGTTGTTGACACATTTGCGCATCATATTTACTTGTTTCCTCTTTGATAGCTTCAAAGAGCTCCGAAAGATTTCTGTATTCGTGAGTAGAGGCCAAACATTGCAGATAGTCTGGGAGGGAGTCGAAAAACGTATCGACCGCGAATCGCTGTGTTTGAATGGTTATTGTTGCGCGATCTCCAATAGGGACGCAGGATTCGATTTTTCGAAGAATCGCTCTCAATCTATAGAAGAAATTTTCTACCGTTTCGACAGTACCTTTCTTAATGGTAGTCAATTCGTGGAGGTAGATTTTTAGTGGATCGTTTTGATTTTTATCCCCCCCTCCATTTGGATTTCCGTGTTCCCTATCATTTGAAAGGGCACCTCCAGGTAGGAACATTTTTAAAGCAAAGTCTAGTGTGGACTAGTTTTGAGGGAGAGAGAGAACGATGTAAAAGTTAATTTCGTTGTATTTAAATTTTTTTATGGGAAATTTTTGCTCTAAGCTCCGAGTACAAAACGGGTGGGGCACGTACATTGAAAATTATTTTCGCCTTAGGACTTCATGTAGGGTTTCTTAAAGTCTAACTCTATAGGAGTGTAAATCGGTGAACTTCTTCCTAATAACGCGTTTCCATTAGAGGTTGATGGTATAATCTGCCCTTCAAATAGTCGAGGTACCATTTTTGTAATAGGAAACGGCGACTCGCACGTCTATTTTTTTTTTTCAACCATGAGTTGGGTTCACTGAGTGAGAATTGGTGCTAGTTAAGCACCCAACTTCCACGCGGTGATTCCTCAATTCACTGCCGAGATGTGCTAGCCAAAGCACCAAGTCAGCTGGTCCAAAAATTATAGGCGAGAGAATCGATCGTGACCAACTTGTTCGGTGTACCTAACTCAATTTCGAAAATAAATAAAAAAAAAAACCGAAAACGTAAATAATGCTAAAAATAACTATTATATAAAAAAAAATTTTTTAAGTATAATTCAGAATAAAAATGTCTAAATTTATAGGAGGGGTCAGATATGTTAGTGCCAACGCCCAATTCCAAACGAAGAAGTCGAAGGAGGATACTCCAATTACAGATTGGAAATAGCTGCACAGCAACGTAAGTGCATAAGCACCTGTGCAGGTAAGTATAATTCAACGGTTACCAACAGGGTAAGGTGGTCCGACGACGTGGATACCGTCGGCTTAGTAAGCAGAAAAGGTAGAAGGTCACTCTTAATTTAATTTAATAATTAAATTTATTATAATAAAATATTGAAGAATAATATTTTTATTTTTAGTGACTGCCGTGAAGAAAAATGAAGCGGGGTCGGATTACCGCGGCAAAAGGAGTCGAATGACTTCTTAATAAATGGAAAAAGAAAGAAAAATTTTTTGAATACGTGTGCGACCACACCCAAAAGTATTTGAAATACAATTTTTATTTTCCGAAATTTGAAATTTAATGAAGGAGGAAAAAAAAATTTTTGGAAATTTTTAATGTTACTTCCAATTTCTGGATCGAAGGAGAGAGAATCGTTCGTATCCCACCGCTGCCACCAAAAATCAGCTCTGTTATGTCCGGATTTAATTAATTAATAATAATTAATTATTGGAAATGGTCGCGTGGGCCTCAAGTGGGAGGCACCGGGCAAACAGGGTGATTTTCCTAGAGGATTAGCTCTAGGTTTTATTTTTATTGTGAGAACTCGAACGATAAACTCCGCGGGGGCCTCTCTGTAGTTTCGATGCAGAATTTGGATGCAATACGTTAGCGAAATTGATAATTTCACCTACCTTTCGTTGTTCGCTGCTTACTTGCAAGTTGGTCTTTACGATCTCTGGACTGCAACTCTCGTGAACGGCTTCTGTTGGTCTCTGGTTGGAAGATGATTTGGTCCAGGAAAAAGGGATGTGGTTCTTAATATTAGAAATAATCTAATATGCCGGTTTCCCCAATGATAGATGTTTATTGAAATATTTCCCTATGGGCTCGCCGTACTCAG
Source organism: Microplitis manilae (assembly GCA_030273425.1). Taxonomy (NCBI): domain Eukaryota; kingdom Metazoa; phylum Arthropoda; class Insecta; order Hymenoptera; family Braconidae; genus Microplitis; species Microplitis manilae. The sequence goes on along the minus strand of CP092730.1, from coordinate 4,348,938 downwards.
TTCACAAGATGTTAAATTGTTCTTATCACTAAAGTTCTTTCTTTAAACTTAAATCTCTTGGATTTACACTTAACTATTACTTAAACTTATGATTTTACACTTTGGATTTATTGAGTCTTTAGCTCATTTGAGTTCGGTCTGAATCTCCGACTCCAGCAATTCACTCGGACGAGAATCGCTATTTACACACTTAACAATTATTATAAAAATCACTTCCCGTGAAGTGATTTTTGGAATAGGAAAATATAATTTCGAAAAGACAATTTTGAATTGAAATTTTTAACGGTAACAAGCAACTTGCCACGCCTCCTCGAGTGCAATATCGAGACGATCTTCCCGTGGGATTTTATAGTATACTTGACTGTTTAGATTTTATGAATGAAAATGAACTAATCGGTTTAAGAGAAATAGAAAATAGAAAAAGGGGTTGCCTAAACGTAACACGGTTTAGAACTCACGCGGGCCAGCAAGGAAGATACATTAACTTCTCAAGCGTCATAGGCTGCCGCACCTTGGTGTTCGTTGTTTTTATCACCTCGGTTCGCAGTTCTGGAGGGAATAATTTAGAATATATAATTGGGTGAGTCTAAAATATAGTCAAGTGTAATTCCCTGATTGGAGGAAACGTTGACGACGTGCAACGAGGTGTTGGCCGAAGTTGCTATCCCTAAAATTGTTAACGCTGCACTTTACAGCGAGCGCGGCAAAGAGGCCCCTTTAATATATACGGCAAGCCGGATATAACAATAGTATATGACAAATTCAAAATTCTGTCAAAAGAACAGCTCTTAAATTCAAGTTTTAGAGGTAGCTCATCGAGATTTTTTGATTTCCTGTTTAAACAACATGGAAACAAAAATTTTTTTAGTTTGGAATTTTTTACCTCGACTATGGCTCATTGTACAGGTGAGGCCAGGATAAATTTATGTAGAGATTTTAACGCTCTGGAAAGAATAGCTCTAATCATTTTTTGATAAATCCATCTGTTCAGAAGTTATTGGAGCACGAAGTTTAGTTATAGTAAATTTTGACTTTGTTTTTACTTTTCCTGAAAATTCTCTCTTATCTAGTTTTTTTGCACTTAAAATTAGTGAATATTCACTTATTTCACTTATTCATGTTTACAGAGTATGTTATTTAAATGAGAAATAAAAAATCTCGATGAACTACCTCTGAAACTTGAATTTCAGAGCTGATCTTCTGTACGAATTTTTAATTTGTCATACACTATTGATTTCTGGTGGTGCCCAAAAAAAAAATTAGAAAAATGTTGTTTTTCGATACATCCTAATGTACATAGGTCTCTTATAAAAGTTTATAATATAAGTACTTTCTAGATACTGCTAAAAATGAATGGCCATAGCTCGTTTTACAATAATACCAATGAAAATTCAATTAAAAATTATAAAATCATGAACGATTGCTGCTGAAAATTTTCCGCATAAAAACTTGAATTAAATTTTTTTAATATGTATCATAAACACTTTTCGAATTGATCAGTAAATAAACTGACTCAGCTTCATAATTATTCTGATATCGATCGGTGTGAATTTTCCGCGTAAAAACTGACAAACAATCTTGAATATACATCATGGAAACTCATTGAAACGATGAGTAAATGAAATGGTTTAATTTCATAGATTATTCGGGAATCGATTGCTGAGGATTTTTCGCATAAATAATGCAAATATCCTCGAATATACATCATAGGAACTCATTGAAACGATGAATAAATGAAATGATTCAATCTCTTAGATTAGTCAAGAATCGATTGCTGAGCATTTTCCGCGTAAATACTCATACTAATATCCTCGAATATACATCATAGAAACTCATTGAAACGATAAAAAAATAAAATGATTCAATCTCATAGATTGTTCAGGAATCGATTGCTGAAGATTTTCTGCCTTAATACTCATACAAATATCCTCGAATATCCATGATAGGAACTCATTGAATCTATAAATAAATAAAATGATTCAATCTCATAGATTGTTCGGGAATCGATTGCTAAAGATTTTCTACCTAAATACTCATACAAATATCCTCGAATATCCATGATAGGAACTCATTGAATCTATAAATGAATAAAATGATTCAATCTCATAGATTGTTCGGGAATCGATTGCTAAAGATTTTCTGCCTAAATACTCAACAAATATCCTCGAATATCCATGATAGGAACTCATTGAATCTATGAATAAATAAAATGATTCAATCTCATAGATTAATCGGGAATCGATTGCTAAAGATTTTCTGCCTTAATACTCATACGAATATCCTCGAATATTCATGACAGGAACTCATTGAATCTATAAATGAATGAAATGGTTCAATCTCATAGATTGTTCAGGAATCGATTGCTAAAGATTTTCTGCCTAAATACTCATACAAATATCCTCGAATATCTATGGTAGGAACTCATTGAATCTATAAATAAATAAAAAGATTCAATCTCATAGATTGTTCCAGAATCGATTGCTAAAGATTTTCTGCCTAAATACTCATACAAATATCCTCGAATATCCACGATAGGGACTCATTGAATCTATAAATAAATAAAATGGTTCAATCTCATAGATTGTTCGGGAATCGATTGCTAAAGATTTTCTGCCTAAATACTCATACAAATATCCTTGAATATCCATGATAGGAACTCATTGAATCTATAAATAAATAAAATGATTTAATCTCATAGATTGTTCGGGAATCCATTGCTAAAGATTTTCTGCCTAAATACACATACAAATATCCTCGAATATCTATGGTAGGAACTGATTGAATCTATAAATAAATAAAAAGATTCACTCTCATAGATTGTCCGGGAATCCATTGCTAAAGATTTTCTGCCTAAATACTCATACAAATATCCTCGAATATCCATGATAGAGACTCATTGAATCTATAAATAAATAAGATGGTTCAATCTCATAGATTGTTCGGGAATCGATTGCTAAAGATTTTCTGCCTAAATACTCATACAAATATCCTTGAATATCCATGATAGGAACTCATTGAATCTATAAATAAATAAAATGATTTAATCTCATAGATTGTTCGGAAATCCATTGCTAAAGATTTTCTGCCTAAATACTCGACAAATATCCTCGAATATCCTTGATAGGAACTCATTGAATCTATTAATAAATAAAATGATTCAATCTCATAGATTGTTCCGGAATCGATTGCTAAAGATTTTCTGCCTAAATACTCGTACAGATATCCTCGAATATCCATGATAGGAACTCATTGAATCTATAAATAAATAAAATGATTCAATCTCATAGATTGTTCGGGAATCGATTGCTAAAGATTTTCTGCCTGAATACTCATACAAATATCCTCGAATATCCATGATAGAAACTCATTGAATTTATAAATAAATAATATGATTCAATCTCATAGATTGTTCGGGAATCGATTGCTAAAGATTTTCTGCCTAAATACTCATACAAATATCCTCGAATATCCATGATAGGAAATCATTGAATCTATAAATAAATAAAATGATTCAATCTCATAGATTGTTCGGGAATCGATTGCTAAAGATTTTCTGCCTAAAAACTCATACAGATATCCTCGAATATCCATGATAGGAACTCATTGAATCTATAAATAAATAAAATGATTCAATCTCATAGATTGTTCGGGAATCGATTGCTTAAGATTTTCTGCCTAAATACTCAACAAATATCCTCGAATATCCATGATAGGAACTCATTGAATCTATAAATAAATAAAATGATTTAATCTCATAGATTTTTCAGGCATCGATTGCTAAAGATTTTCTGCCTAAATACTCATACAAATATCCTCGAATATTAATGATAGGAACTCATTGAATCTAGAAATGAATAAAATGATTTAATCTCATAGATTGTTCCGGAATCGATTGCTGAAGATTTTCTGCCTAAAAACTCATACAAATATTCTCGAATATCCATGATAGGAACTCATTGAATCTATAAATATATAAAAAGATTCAATCTCATAGATTGTTCGGGAATCGATTGCTAAATATTTTCTGCCTAAATACTCATACAAATATCCTCGAATATCCATGATAGGAAATCATTGAATCTATAAATAAATAAAATGATTCAATCTCATAGATTGTTCGGGAATCGATTGCTAAAGATTTTCTGCCTAAAAACTCATACAGATATCCTCGAATATCCATGATAGGAACTCATTGAATCTATAAATAAATAAAATGATTCAATCTCATAGATTGTTCCGGAATCGATTGCTAAAGATTATCTGCCTAAATACTCATACAAATATCCTCGAATATCCATGATAGAAACTCATTGAATCTATAAATAAATAAAATGATTCAATCTCATAGATTGTTCGGGAATCGATTGCTAAAGATTTTCTGCCTAAATACTCATACAAATATCCTCGAATACCCATGATAGGAACTCATTGAATCTATAAATAATTAAAATGATTCAATCTCATAGATTGTTCGGGAATCGATTGCTTAAGATTTTCTGCCTAAATACTCAACAAATATCCTCGAATATCCATGATAGAAACTCATTGAATCTATAAATAAATAAAATGATTTAATCTCATAGATTTTTCAGGCATCGATTGTTAAAGATTTTCTGCCTAAATACTCATACAAATATCCTCGAATATCCATGATAGGAACTCATTGAATCTATAAATAAATAAAATGATTCAATCTCATAGATTGTTCGGGAATCGATTGCTAAAGATTTTCTACCTAAATACTCATACAAATATCCCCGAATATCCATGATAGGAACTCATTGAATCTATAAATGAATAAAATGATTCAATCTCATAGATTGTTCGGGAATCGATTGCTAAAGATTTTCTGCCTAAATACTCAACAAATATCCTCGAATATCCATGATAGGAACTCATTGAATCTATGAATAAATAAAATGATTCAATCTCATAGATTAATCGGGAATGGATTGCTAAAGATTTTCTGCCTTAATACTCATACGAATATCATCGAATATTCATGACAGGAACTCATTGAATCTATAAATGAATGAAATGGTTCAATCTCATAGATTGTTCAGGAATCGATTGCTAAAGATTTTCTGCCTAAATACTCATACAAATATCCTTGAATATCCATGATAGGAACTCATTGAATCTATAAATAAATAAAATGATTCAATCTCATAGATTGTTCGGGAATCCATTGCTAAAGATTTTCTGCCTAAATACTCATACAAATATCCTCGAATTTCAATGGTAGGAACTGATTGAATCTATAAATAAATAAAAAGATTCAATCTCATAGATTGTCCGGGAATCCATTGCTAAAGATTTTCTGCCTAAATACTCATACAAATATCCTCGAATATCCATGATAGGGACTCATTGAATCTATAAATAAATAAGATGGTTCAATCTCATAGATTGTTCGGGAATCGATTGCTAAAGATTTTCTGCCTAAATACTCATACAAATATCCTTGAATATCCATGATAGGAACTCATTGAATCTATGAATAAATAAAATGATTTAATCTCATAGATTGTTCGGGAATCCATTGCTAAAGATTTTCTGCCTAAATACTCGACAAATATCCTCGAATATCCTTGATAGGAACTCATTGAATCTATTAATAAATAAAATGATTCAATCACATAGATTGTTCCGGAATCGATTGCTAAAGATTTTCTGCCTAAATACTCATACAGATATCCTCGAATATCCATGATAGGAACTCATTGAATCTATAAATAAATAAAATGATTCAATCTCATAGATTGATCGGGAATCGATTGCTAAAGATTTTCTGCCTAAATACTCATACAAATATTGTCGAATATCCATGATAGAAACTCATTGAATTTATAAATAAATAAAATGATTCAATCTCATAGATTGTTCAGGAATCGATTGCTAAAGATTTTCTGCCTAAATACTTATACAAATATCCTCGAATATCCATGATAGGAACTCATTGAATCTAGAAATGAATAAAATGATTTAATCTCATAGATTGTTCCGGAATCGATTGCTGAAGATTTTCTGCCTAAATACTCATACAAATATTCTCGAATATCCATGATTGGAACTCATTGAATCTATAAATATATAAAAAGATTCAATCTCATAGATTGTTCGGGAATCGATTGCTAAAGATTTTCTGCCTAAATACTCATACAAATATCCTCGAATATCCATGATAGGAAATCATTGAATCTATAAATAAATAAAATGATTCAATCTCATAGATTGTTCAGGAATCGATTGCTAAAGATTTTCTGCCTAAAAACTCATACAGATATCCTCGAATATCCATGATAGGAACTCATTGAATCTATAAATAAATAAAATGATTCAATCTCATAGATCGTTCCGGAATCGATTGCTAAAGATTATCTGCCTAAATACTCATACAAATATCCTCGAATATCCATGATAGAAACTCATTGAATCTATAAATAAATAAAATGATTTAATCTCATAGATTGTTCGGAAATCCATTGCTAAAGATTTTCTGCCTAAATACTCGACAAATATCCTCGAATATCCTTGATAGGAACTCATTGAATCTATTAATAAATAAAATGATTCAATCTCATAGATTGTTCCGGAATCGATTGCTAAAGATTTTCTGCCTAAATACTCGTACAGATATCCTCGAATATCCATGATAGGAACTCATTGAATCTATAAATAAATAAAATGATTCAATCTCATAGATTGTTCGGGAATCGATTGCTAAAGATTTTCTGCCTGAATACTCATACAAATATCCTCGAATATCCATGATAGAAACTCATTGAATTTATAAATAAATAATATGATTCAATCTCATAGATTGTTCGGGAATCGATTGCTAAAGATTTTCTGCCTAAATACTCATACAAATATCCTCGAATATCCATGATAGGAAATCATTGAATCTATAAATAAATAAAATGATTCAATCTCATAGATTGTTCGGGAATCGATTGCTAAAGATTTTCTGCCTAAAAACTCATACAGATATCCTCGAATATCCATGATAGGAACTCATTGAATCTATAAATAAATAAAATGATTCAATCTCATAGATTGTTCGGGAATCGATTGCTTAAGATTTTCTGCCTAAATACTCAACAAATATCCTCGAATATCCATGATAGGAACTCATTGAATCTATAAATAAATAAAATGATTTAATCTCATAGATTTTTCAGGCATCGATTGCTAAAGATTTTCTGCCTAAATACTCATACAAATATCCTCGAATATTAATGATAGGAACTCATTGAATCTAGAAATGAATAAAATGATTTAATCTCATAGATTGTTCCGGAATCGATTGCTGAAGATTTTCTGCCTAAAAACTCATACAAATATTCTCGAATATCCATGATAGGAACTCATTGAATCTATAAATATATAAAAAGATTCAATCTCATAGATTGTTCGGGAATCGATTGCTAAATATTTTCTGCCTAAATACTCATACAAATATCCTCGAATATCCATGATAGGAAATCATTGAATCTATAAATAAATAAAATGATTCAATCTCATAGATTGTTCGGGAATCGATTGCTAAAGATTTTCTGCCTAAAAACTCATACAGATATCCTCGAATATCCATGATAGGAACTCATTGAATCTATAAATAAATAAAATGATTCAATCTCATAGATTGTTCCGGAATCGATTGCTAAAGATTATCTGCCTAAATACTCATACAAATATCCTCGAATATCCATGATAGAAACTCATTGAATCTATAAATAAATAAAATGATTCAATCTCATAGATTGTTCGGGAATCGATTGCTAAAGATTTTCTGCCTAAATACTCATACAAATATCCTCGAATACCCATGATAGGAACTCATTGAATCTATAAATAATTAAAATGATTCAATCTCATAGATTGTTCGGGAATCGATTGCTTAAGATTTTCTGCCTAAATACTCAACAAATATCCTCGAATATCCATGATAGGAACTCATTGAATCTATAAATAAATAAAATGATTTAATCTCATAGATTTTTCAGGCATCGATTGTTAAAGATTTTCTGCCTAAATACTCATACAAATATCCTCGAATATCCATGATAGGAACTCATTGAATCTATAAATAAATAAAATGATTCAATCTCATAGATTGTTCGGGAATCGATTGCTAAAGATTTTCTACCTAAATACTCATACAAATATCCCCGAATATCCATGATAGGAACTCATTGAATCTATAAATGAATAAAATGATTCAATCTCATAGATTGTTCGGGAATCGATTGCTAAAGATTTTCTGCCTAAATACTCAACAAATATCCTCGAATATCCATGATAGGAACTCATTGAATCTATGAATAAATAAAATGATTCAATCTCATAGATTAATCGGGAATGGATTGCTAAAGATTTTCTGCCTTAATACTCATACGAATATCATCGAATATTCATGACAGGAACTCATTGAATCTATAAATGAATGAAATGGTTCAATCTCATAGATTGTTCAGGAATCGATTGCTAAAGATTTTCTGCCTAAATACTCATACAAATATCCTTGAATATCCATGATAGGAACTCATTGAATCTATAAATAAATAAAATGATTCAATCTCATAGATTGTTCGGGAATCCATTGCTAAAGATTTTCTGCCTAAATACTCATACAAATATCCTCGAATTTCAATGGTAGGAACTGATTGAATCTATAAATAAATAAAAAGATTCAATCTCATAGATTGTCCGGGAATCCATTGCTAAAGATTTTCTGCCTAAATACTCATACAAATATCCTCGAATATCCATGATAGGGACTCATTGAATCTATAAATAAATAAGATGGTTCAATCTCATAGATTGTTCGGGAATCGATTGCTAAAGATTTTCTGCCTAAATACTCATACAAATATCCTTGAATATCCATGATAGGAACTCATTGAATCTATGAATAAATAAAATGATTTAATCTCATAGATTGTTCGGGAATCCATTGCTAAAGATTTTCTGCCTAAATACTCGACAAATATCCTCGAATATCCTTGATAGGAACTCATTGAATCTATTAATAAATAAAATGATTCAATCACATAGATTGTTCCGGAATCGATTGCTAAAGATTTTCTGCCTAAATACTCATACAGATATCCTCAAATATCCATGATAGGAACTCATTGAATCTATAAATAAATAAAATGATTCAATCTCATAGATTGATCGGGAATCGATTGCTAAAGATTTTCTGCCTAAATACTCATACAAATATTGTCGAATATCCATGATAGAAACTCATTGAATTTATAAATAAATAAAATGATTCAATCTCATAGATTGTTCAGGAATCGATTGCTAAAGATTTTCTGCCTAAATACTTATACAAATATCCTCGAATATCCATGATAGGAACTCATTGAATCTAGAAATGAATAAAATGATTTAATCTCATAGATTGTTCCGGAATCGATTGCTGAAGATTTTCTGCCTAAATACTCATACAAATATTCTCGAATATCCATGATTGGAACTCATTGAATCTATAAATATATAAAAAGATTCAATCTCATAGATTGTTCGGGAATCGATTGCTAAAGATTTTCTGCCTAAATACTCATACAAATATCCTCGAATATCCATGATAGGAAATCATTGAATCTATAAATAAATAAAATGATTCAATCTCATAGATTGTTCAGGAATCGATTGCTAAAGATTTTCTGCCTAAAAACTCATACAGATATCCTCGAATATCCATGATAGGAACTCATTGAATCTATAAATAAATAAAATGATTCAATCTCATAGATCGTTCCGGAATCGATTGCTAAAGATTATCTGCCTAAATACTCATACAAATATCCTCGAATATCCATGATAGAAACTCATTGAATCTATAAATAAATAAAATGATTCAATCTCATAGATTGTTCGGGAATCGATTGCTAAAGATTTTCTGCCTAAATACTCATACAAATATCCTCGAATATCCATGATAGGAACTCATTGAATCTATAAATAAATAAAATGATTCAATCTCATAGATTGTTCGGGAATCGATTGCTTAAGATTTTCTGCCTAAATACTCAACAAATATCCTCGAATATCCATGATAGGAACTCATTGAATCTATAAATGAATAAAATGATTTAATCTCATAGATTTTTCAGGCATCGATTGTTAAAGATTTTCTGCCTAAATACTCATACAAATATCCTCGAATATCCATGATAGGAACTCATTGAATCTAGGAATGAATAAAATGATTTAATCTCATAGATTGTTCCGGAATCGATTGCTGAAGATTTTCTGCCTAAATACTCATACAAATATCCTCGAATATCCATGATAGGAACTCATTGAATCTATAGATAAATAAAATGATTCAATCTCATAGATTGTTCGGAAATCGATTGCTAAAGATTTTCAGCCTAAATACTCATACAGATATTCTTGAATATCCATGATAGGAACTCATTGAATCTATAAATAAATGAAATGATTCAATCTCATAGATTGTTCCGGAATCGATTGCTAAAGATTTTCTGCCTAAATACTCATACAAATATCCTCGAATATCCATGATAGGAACTCATTGAATCTATAAATAAATAAAATGATTCAATCTCATAGATTGTTCGGGAATTGATTGCTATAGATTTTCTGCCTCAATACTCATACAAATATCCTCGAATATCCATGATAGGAACTCATTGAATCTATAATTAAATAAAATGATTCAATCTCATAGATTGTTCGGGAATCGATTGCTAAAGATTTTCTGCCTAAATACTTATACAAATATCCTCGAATATCCATGATAGAAACTCATTGAATCTATAAATAAATAAAATGATTCAATCTCATAGATTGTTCGGGAATAGATTGCTTAAGATTTTCTGCCAAAATACTCAACAAATATCCTCGAATATCCATGATAGAAACTGATTGAATCTATAATTAAATAAAATGATTCAATCTCATAGATTGTTCCGGAATCGATTGCTAAAGATTTTCTGCCTAAATACTCATACAAATATCCTCGAATATCCTTGATAGGAACTCATTGAATCTATAAATGAATAAAATGATTCAATCTCATAGATTGTTCGGGAATCGATTGCTAAAGATTTTCTGCCTAAATACTCATACAAATATCCTCGAATATCCATGATAGGAACTCATTGAATCTATAAATATATAAAAAGATTCAATCTCATAGATTGTTCGGGAATTGATTGCTAAAGATTTTCTGCCTAAATACTCAACGAATATCCTCGAATATCCATGATAGGAACTCATTAAATCTATGGATAAATAAAATGATTCAATCTCATAGATTGTTCGGAAATCGATTGCTAAAGATTTTCTGCCTAAATACTTATACAAATATCCTCGAATATCCATGATAGGAACTCATTGAATCTATAAATAAATGAAATGATTCAATCTCATAGATTGTTCCGGAATCGATTGCTAAAGATTTTCTGCCTAAATACTCATACAAATATCCTTGAATATCCATGATAGGAACTCATTGAATCTATAAATAAATTAAATGATTCAATCTCATAGATTGTTCGGGAATCCATTGCTAAAGATTTTCTGCCTAAATACTCATACAAATATCCTCGAATATCTATGGTAGGAACTGATTGAATCTATAAATAAATAAAAAGATTCAATCTCATAGATTGTCCGGGAATCCATTGCTAAAGATTTTCTGCCTAAATACTCATACAAATATCCTCGAATATCCATGATAGGGACTCATTGAATCTATAAATAAATAAGATGGTTCAATCTCATAGATTGTTCGGGAATCGATTGCTAAAGATTTTCTGCCTAAATACTCATACAAATATCCTTGAATATCCATGATAGGAACTCATTGAATCTATGAATAAATAAAATGATTTAATCTCATAGATTGTTCGGGAATCCATTGCTAAAGATTTTCTGCCTAAATACTCGACAAATATCCTCGAATATCCTTGATAGGAACTCATTGAATCTATTAATAAATAAAATGATTCAATCTCATAGATTGTTCCGGAATCGATTGCTAAAGATTTTCTGCCTAAATACTCATACAGATATCCTCGAATATCCATGATAGGAACTCATTGAATCTATAAATAAATAAAATGATTCAATTTCATAGATTGATCGGGAATCGATTGCTAAAGATTTTCTGCCTAAATACTCATACAAATATCCTCGAATATCCATGATAGAAACTCATTGAATTTATAAATAAATAAAATGATTCAATCTCATAGATTGTTCGGGAATCGATTGCTAAAGATTTTCTGCCTAAATACTTATACAAATATTCTCGAATATCCATGATAGGAACTCATTGAATCTAGAAATGAATAAAATGATTTAATCTCATAGATTGTTCCGGAATCGATTGCTGAAGATTTTCTGCCTAAATACTCATACAAATATTCTCGAATATCCATGATTGGAACTCATTGAATCTATAAATATATAAAAAGATTCAATCTCATAGATTGTTCGGGAATCGATTGCTAAAGATTTTCTGCCTAAATACTCATACAAATATCCTCGAATATCCATGATAGGAAATCATTGAATCTATAAATAAATAAAATGATTCAATCTCATAGATTGTTCAGGAATCGATTGCTAAAGATTTTCTGCCTAAAAACTCATACAGATATCCTCGAATATCCATGATAGGAACTCATTGAATCTATAAATAAATAAAATGATTCAATCTCATAGATCGTTCCGGAATCGATTGCTAAAGATTATCTGCCTAAATACTCATACAAATATCCTCGAATATCCATGATAGAAACTCATTGAATCTATAAATAAATAAAATGATTCAATCTCATAGATTGTTCGGGAATCGATTGCTAAAGATTTTCTGCCTAAATACTCATACAAATATCCTCGAATATCCATGATAGGAACTCATTGAATCTATAAATAAATAAAATGATTCAATCTCATAGATTGTTCGGGAATCGATTGCTTAAGATTTTCTGCCTAAATACTCAACAAATATCCTCGAATATCCATGATAGGAACTCATTGAATCTATAAATAAATAAAATGATTTAATCTCATAGATTTTTCAGGCATCGATTGTTAAAGATTTTCTGCCTCAATACTCATACAAATATCCTCGAATATCCATGATAGGAACTCATTGAATCTAGGAATGAATAAAATGATTTAATCTCATAGATTGTTCCGGAATCGATTGCTGAAGATTTTCTGCCTAAATACTCATACAAATATCCTCGAATATCCATGATAGGAACTCATTGAATCTATGGATAAATAAAATGATTCAATCTCATAGATTGTTCGGAAATCGATTGCTAAAGATTTTCAGCCTAAATACTCATACAGATATTCTTGAATATCCATGATAGGAACTCATTGAATCTATAAATAAATGAAATGATCCAATCTCATAGATTGTTCCGGAATCGATTGCTAAAGATTTTCTGCCTAAATACTCATACAATTATCCTCGAATATCCATGATAGGAACTCATTGAATCTATAAATAAATAAAATGATTCAATCTCATAGATTGTTCGGGAATTGATTGCTATAGATTTTCTGCCTAAATACTCATACAAATATCCTCGAATATCCATGATAGGAACTCATTGAATCTATAAATAAATAAAATGATTCAATCTCATAGATTGATCGGGAATCAATTGCTAAAGATTTTCTGCCTAAATACTCATACAAATATCCTCGAATATCCATGATAGAAACTCATTGAATCTATAAATGAATAAAATGATTTAATCTCATAGATTGTTCGGGAATCGATTGCTAAAGATTTTCTGCCTAAATACTTATACAAATATCCTCGAATATCCATGATAGAAACTCATTGAATCTATAAATAAATAAAATGATTCAATCTCATAGATTGTTCGGGAATAGATTGCTTAAGATTTTCTGCCTAAATACTCAACAAATATCCTCGAATATCCATGATAGAAACTGATTGAATCTATAATTAAATAGAATGATTCAATCTCATAGATTGTTCCGGAATCGATTGCTAAAGATTTTCTGCCTAAATACTCATACAAATATCCTCGAATATCCATGATAGGAACTCATTGAATCTATAAATGAATAAAATGATTCAATCTCATAGATTGTTCGGGAATCGATTGCTAAAGATTTTCTGCCTAAATACTCATACAAATATCCTTGAATATCCATGATAGGAACTCATTGAATCTATAAATATATAAAAAGATTCAATCTCATAGATTGTTCGGGAATTGATTGCTAAAGATTTTCTGCCTAAATACTCAACGAATATCCTCGAATATCCATGATAGGAACTCATTAAATCTATGGATAAATAAAATGATTCAATCTCATAGATTGTTCGGAAATCGATTGCTAAAGATTTTCTGCCTAAATACTTATACAAATATCCTCGAATATCCATGATAGGAACTCATTGAATCTATAAATAAATGAAATGATTCAATCTCATAGATTGTTCCGGAATCGATTGCTAAAGATTTTCTGCCTCAATACTCATACAAATATCCTCGAATATCCATGATAGGAACTCATTGAATCTATAAATAAATAAAATGATTCAATCTCATAGATTGTTCGGGAATCGATTGCTATAGATTTTCTGCCTAAATACTCATACAAATATCCTCGAATATCCATGATAGGAACTCATTGAATCTATAAATAAATAAAATGATTCAATCTCATAGATTGATCGGGAATCAATTGCTAAAGATTTTCTGCCTAAATACTCATACAAATATCCTCGAATATCCATGATAGAAACTCATTGAATCTATAAATGAATAAAATGATTCAATCTCATAGATTGTTCGGGAATCGATTGCTAAAGATTTTCTGCCTAAATACTCATACAAATATCCTCGAATATCCATGATAGGAACTCATTGAATCTATAAATAAATAAAATGATTCAATCTCATAGATTGTTCGGGAATCGATTGCTTAAGATTTTCTGCCTAAATACTCAACAAATATCCTCGAATATCCATGATAGAAACTGATTGAATCTATAATTAAATAAAATGATTCAATCTCATAGATTGTTCCGGAATCGATTGCTAAAGATTTTCTGCCTAAATACTCATACAAATATCCTCAAATATCCATGATAGAAACTCATTGAATCTATAAATAAATAAAATGATTCAATCTCATAGATTGTTCGGGAATCGAGTGCTAAAGATTTTCTGCCTAAATACTCATACAACTATCCTCGAATATCCATGATAGGAACTCATTGAATCTATAAATAAATAAAATGATTCAATCTCATAGATTTTTCCGGAATCGATTGCTAAAGATTTTCTGCCTAAATACTTATACAAATATTCTCGAATATCCATGATAGGAACTCATTGAATCTATAAATATATAAAAAGATTCAATCTCATAGATTGTTCGGGAATCGATTGCTAAAGATTTTCTGCCTAAATACTCAACAAATATCCTCGAATATCCATGATAGGAACTCATTGAATCTATGAATAAATAAAATGATTCAATCTCATAGATTAATCGGGAATCGATTGCTAAAGATTTTTCGCCTTAATACTCATACAAATATCCTCGAATATTTATGACAGGAACTCATTGAATCTATAAATAAATAAAATGGTTCAATTTCATAGATTGTTCGGGAATCGATTGCTAAAAATTGTCTGCCTAAATACTCATACAAATATCCTCGAATATCCATGATAGGAACTCATTGAATCTATAAATAGATAAAATGATTTAATCTCATAGATTGTTCGGGAATCCATTGCTAAAGATTTTCTGCCTAAATACTCATACAAATATCCTCGAATATCCATGATAGGAACTCATTGAATCTATGAATAAATAAAATGATTTAATTTCATAGATTGTTCCGGAATCGATTGCTGAAGATTTTCTGCCTAAATACTCATACAAATATCCTCGAATATCCATGATAGGAACTCATTGAATCTATAAATATATGAAAAGATTCAATCTCATAGATTGTTCGGGAATTGATTGCTAAAGATTTTCAGCCTAAATACTCAACGAATATCCTCGAATATCCATGATAGGAACTCATTGAATCTATAAATAAATAAAATGATTCAATCTTATAGATTGTTCGGAAATCGATTGCTAAAGATTTTCAGCCTAAATACTCATACAGATATTCTTGAATATCCATGATAGGAACTCATTGAATCTATAAATAAATAAAATGATTCAATCTCATAGATTGTTCCGGAATCGATTGCTAAAGATTTTCTGCCTAAATACTCATACAAATATCCTCGAATATCCATGATAGGAACTCATTGAATCTATAAATAAATAAAATGATTCAATCTCATAGATTGTTCGGGAATTGATTGCTAAAGATTTTCTGCCTAAATACTCATACAAATATCCTCGAATATCCATGATAGAAACTCATTAAATCTATAAATAAATAAAAAGATTCAATCTCATAGATTGTCCGGGAATCCATTGCTAACGATTTTCTGCCTAAATACTCATACAAATATCCTCGAATATCCATGATAGGGACTCATTGAATCTATAAATAAATAAAATGGTTCAATCTCATAGATTGTTCGGGAATCGATTGCTATAGATTTTCTGCCTAAATACTCTTACAAATATCCTCGAATATCCATGATAGGAACTCATTGAATCTATAAATAAATAAAATAATTTAATCTCATAGATTGTTCGGGAATCCATTGCTAAAAATTTTCTGCCTGAATACTCGACAAATATCCTCGAATATCCATGATAGGAACTCATTGAATCTATAAATAAATAAAATGATTCAATCTCATAGATTTTTCGGGAATCGATTGCTAAAGATTTTCTGCCTAAATACTCAACAAATATCCTCGAATATCCATGATAGAAACTCATTGAATCTATAAATAAATAAAATGATTCAATCTCATAGATTGTTCGGGAATCGATTGCTTAAGATTTTCTGCCTAAATACTCAACAAATATCCTCGAATATTCATGATAGGAACTGATTGAATCTATAATTAAATAAAATGATTCAATCTCATAGATTGTTCGGGAATCGATTGCTAAAGATTTTCTGCCTAAATACTCATACAAATATCCTTAAATATCCATGATAGAAACTCATTGAATCTATGAATAAATAAAATGATTCAATCTCATAGATTGTTCGGGAATCGATTGCTAAAGATTTTCTGCCTAAATACTCATACAAATATCCTCGAATATCCATGATAGGAACTCATTGAATCTATAAATATATAAAAAGATTCAATCTCATAGATTGTTCGGGAATTGATTGCTAAAGATTTTCTGCCTAAATACTCAGCGAATATCCTCGAATATTCATGATAGAAACTTATTGAATCTATGGATAAATAAAATGATTCAATCTCATAGATTGTTCGGAAATCGATTGCTAAAGATTTTCTGCCTAAATACTCATACAGATTTCCTCGAATATCCATGATAGGAACTCATTGAATCTATAAATAAATAAAATGATTCAATCTCATAGATTGTTCGGGAATCGATTGCTAAAGATTTTCTGCCTAAATACTCATACAAATATCCTCGAATATCCATGATAGGAACGCATTGAATCTATAAATAAATAAAATGATTCAATCTCATAGATTGTTCGGGAATCGATTGCTAAAGATTTTCTGCCCAAATACTCATACAAATATCCTCGAATATCTATGATAGGAACTCATTGAATCTATAAATAAATAAAATGATTCAATCTCATAGATTGTTCCGGAATCGATTGCTAAAGATTTTCTGCCTAAATACTCATACAAATATCCTCGAATATCTATGATAGGAACTCATTGAATCTATAAATAAATGAAATCATTCAATCTCATAGATTGTTCGGGAATCGATTGCTAACGATTTTCTGCCTAAATACTCATACAAATATCCTCGAATATCCATGATAGGGACTCATTGAATCTATAAATAAATAAAATGATTCAATCTCATAGATTGTTCGGGAATCGATTGATAAAGATTTTCTGCCTAAATACTCAACAAATATTCTCGAATATCCATGATAGGAACTCATTGAATCTATGAATAAATAAAAAGATTCAATCTTATCAATTAATCGGGAATCGATTGCTAAAGATTTTTTGCCTTAATACTCATACAAATATCCTCGAATATTTATGACAGGAACTCATTGAATCTATAAATAAATAAAATGGTTCAATCTCATAGATTGTTCGGGAATCGATTGCTAAAGATTGTCTGCCTAAATACTCATACAAATATCCTCGAATATCCATGATAGGAACTCATTAAATCTATAAATAGATAAAATGATTCAATCTCATAGATTGTTCGGGAATCCATTGCTAAAGATTTTCTGCCTAAATACTCATACAAATATCCTCGAATATCCATGATAGGAACTCATTGAATCTATGAATAAATAAAATGATTTAATTTCATAGATTGTTCCGGAATCGATTGCTGAAGATTTTCTGCCTAAATACTCATACAAATATCCTCGAATATCCATGATAGGAACTCATTGAATCTATAAATATATGAAAAGATTCAATCTCATAGATTGTTCGGGAATTGATTGCTAAAGATTTTCAGCCTAAATCCTCAACGAATATCCTCGAATATCGATGATAGGAACTCATTGAATCTATAAATAAATAAAATGATTCAATCTTATAGATTGTTCGGAAATCGATTGCTAAAGATTTTCAGCCTAAATACTCATACAGATATTCTTGAATATCCATGATAGGAACTCATTGAATCTATAAATAAATAAAATGATTCAATCTCATAGATTGTTCCGGAATCGATTGCTAAAGATTTTCTGCCTAAATACTCATACAAATATCCTCGAATATCCATGATAGGAACTCATTGAATCTATAAATAAATAAAATGATTCAATCTCATAGATTGTTCGGGAATTGATTGCTAAAGATTTTCTGCCTAAATACTCATACAAATATCCTCGAATATCCATGATAGAAACTCATTAAATCTATAAATAAATAAAAAGATTCAATCTCATAGATTGTCCGGGAATCCATTGCTAACGATTTTCTGCCTAAATACTCATACAAATATCCTCGAATATCCATGATAGGGACTCATTGAATCTATAAATAAATAAAATGGTTCAATCTCATAGATTGTTCGGGAATCGATTGCTATAGATTTTCTGCCTAAATACTCTTACAAATATCCTCGAATATCCATGATAGGAACTCATTGAATCTATAAATAAATAAAATAATTTAATCTCATAGATTGTTCGGGAATCCATTGCTAAAAATTTTCTGCCTGAATACTCGACAAATATCCTCGAATATCCATGATAGGAACTCATTGAATCTATAAATAAATAAAATGATTCAATCTCATAGATTTTTCGGGAATCGATTGCTAAAGATTTTCTGCCTAAATACTCAACAAATATCCTCGAATATCCATGATAGAAACTCATTGAATCTATAAATAAATAAAATGATTCAATCTCATAGATTGTTCGGGAATCGATTGCTTAAGATTTTCTGCCTAAATACTCAACAAATATCCTCGAATATTCATGATAGGAACTGATTGAATCTATAATTAAATAAAATGATTCAATCTCATAGATTGTTCGGGAATCGATTGCTAAAGATTTTCTGCCTAAATACTCATACAAATATCCTTAAATATCCATGATAGAAACTCATTGAATCTATGAATAAATAAAATGATTCAATCTCATAGATTGTTCGGGAATCGATTGCTAAAGATTTTCTGCCTAAATACTCATACAAATATCCTCGAATATCCATGATAGGAACTCATTGAATCTATAAATATATAAAAAGATTCAATCTCATAGATTGTTCGGGAATTGATTGCTAAAGATTTTCTGCCTAAATACTCAGCGAATATCCTCGAATATTCATGATAGAAACTTATTGAATCTATGGATAAATAAAATGATTCAATCTCATAGATTGTTCGGAAATCGATTGCTAAAGATTTTCTGCCTAAATACTCATACAGATTTCCTCGAATATCCATGATAGGAACTCATTGAATCTATAAATAAATAAAATGATTCAATCTCATAGATTGTTCGGGAATAGATTGCTTAAGATTTTCTGCCTAAATACTCAACAAATATCCTCGAATATCCATGATAGAAACTGATTGAATCTATAAATAAATAAAATGATTCAATCTCATAGATTGTTCCGGAATCGATTGCTAAAGATTTTCTGCCTAAATACTCATACAAATATCCTCGAATATCTATGATAGGAACTCATTGAATCTATAAATAAATAAAATCATTCAATCTCATAGATTGTTCCGGATTCGATTGCTAAAGATTGTCTACCTAAATACTTATAAAAATATCCTCGAATATCCATGATAGGAACGCATTGAATCTATAAATAAATAAAATGATTCAATCTCATAGATTGTTCGGGAATCGATTGCTAAAGATTTTCTGCCCAAATACTCATACAAATATCCTCGAATATCTATGATAGGAACTCATTGAATCTATAAATAAATAAAATGATTCAATCTCATAGATTGTTCCGGAATCGATTGCTAAAGATTTTCTGCCTAAATACTCATACAAATATCCTCGAATATCTATGATAGGAACTCATTGAATCTATAAATAAATGAAATCATTCAATCTCATAGATTGTTCGGGAATCGATTGCTAACGATTTTCTGCCTAAATACTCATACAAATATCCTCGAATATCCATGATAGGGACTCATTGAATCTATAAATAAATAAAATGATTCAATCTCATAGATTGTTCGGGAATCGATTGATAAAGATTTTCTGCCTAAATACTCAACAAATATTCTCGAATATCCATGATAGGAACTCATTGAATCTATGAATAAATAAAAAGATTCAATCTTATCAATTAATCGGGAATCGATTGCTAAAGATTTTTTGCCTTAATACTCATACAAATATCCTCGAATATTTATGACAGGAACTCATTGAATCTATAAATAAATAAAATGGTTCAATCTCATAGATTGTTCGGGAATCGATTGCTAAAGATTGTCTGCCTAAATACTCATACAAATATCCTCGAATATCCATGATAGGAACTCATTAAATCTATAAATAGATAAAATGATTCAATCTCATAGATTGTTCGGGAATCCATTGCTAAAGATTTTCTGCCTAAATACTCAACAAATATCCTCGAATATCCATGATAGGAACTCATCGAATCTATAAATAAATCAAATGATTTAATCTCATAGATTTTTCGGGCATCGATTGCTAAAGATTTCCTGCCTAAATACTCATACAAATATCCTCGAATATCCATGACAGGAACTCATTGAATCTATAAATAAATAAAATGATTCAATCTCATAGATTGTTCGGGAATTAATTGCTAAAGATTCTCTGCCTAAATACTCATACAAATATCCTCGAATATCCATGATAGAAACTCATTGAATCTATAAATAAATAAAATGATTCAATCTCATAGATTGTTCGGGAATCGATTGCTAAAGATTTTCTGCCTAAATACTCATACAAATATCCTCGAATATCCATGATAGAAACTCATTGAATCTATAAATAAATAAAATGATTCAATCTCATAGATTGTTCGGGAATCGATTGCTTAAGATTTTCTGCCTAAATACTCATACAAATATCCTCGAATATCCATGATAGGAACTCATTGAATCTATAAATAAATAAAATAATTTAATCTCATAGATTGTTCGGGAATCCATTGCTAAAAATTTTCTGCCTGAATACTCGACAAATATCCTCGAATATCCATGATAGGAACTCATTGAATCTATAAATAAATAAAATGATTCAATCTCATAGATTGTTCGGGAATCGATTGCTAAAGATTTTCTGCCTAAATACTCAACAAATATCCTCGAATATCCATGATAGGAACTCATCGAATCTATAAATAAATCAAATGATTTAATCTCATAGATTTTTCGGGCATCGATTGCTAAAGATTTCCTGCCTAAATACTCATACAAATATCCTCGAATATCCATGATAGGAACTCATTGAATCTATAAATAAATAAAATGATTCAATCTCATAGATTGTTCGGGAATTAATTGCTAAAGATTCTCTGCCTAAATACTCATACAAATATCCTCAAATATCCATGATAGGAACGCATTAAATCTATAAATAAATAAAATGATTCAATCTCATAGATTGTTCCGGAATCGATTGCTAAAGATTTTCTGCCTAAATACTCATACAAATTTCCTCGAATATCCATGATAGGAACTCATTGAATCTATAAATAAATAGAATGATTCAATCTCATAGATCGTTCGGGAATCGATTGCTGAAGATTTTCTGCCTAAATACTTATACAAATTTCCTCGAATATCCATGATAGGAACTCATTGACTCTATAAATAAATAGAATGATTCAATTTCATAGATCGTTCGGGAATCGATTGCTAATGATTTTCTGCCTAAATACTCATACAAATATCCTCGAATATCCATGATAGGAACTCATTGAATCTATAAATATATAAAAAGATTCAATCGCATAGATTGTTCGGGAATTGATTGCTAAAGATTTTCTGCCTAAATACTCAACGTATATCCAGGATAGGAACTCATTGAATCTATGAATAAATAAAATGATTCAATCTCATAGATTGTTCGGGAATCGATTGCTACAGATTTTCTGCCTAAATACTCAACAAATATCCTCGAATATCCATGATAGGAACTCATTGAATCTATGAATAAATAAAATGATTCAATCTCATAGATTAATTGGGAATCGATTTCTAAAGATTTTCTGCCTTAATACTCATACAAACATCCTCGAATATTCATGACAGGAACTCATTGAATCTATAAATAAATAAAATAATTAAATCTCATAGATTGTTCGGGAAACGGTTGCTAAAGATTTTCTGCCTAAATACTCATACAAATATCCTCGAATATCTATGACAGGAACTCATTGAATCTTAAATAAATAAAATGATTCAATCTCATAGATTGTTCCGGAATCGATTGCTAAAGATTTTCTGCCTAAATACTCATACAAATATCCTCGAATATCCATGATAGGAACTCATTGAATCTATAAATATATAAAAAGATTCAATCTCATAGATTGTTCGAGAATCGATTGCTAAAGATTTTCTGCCTAAATACTCATACAAATATCCTCGAATATCCATGATAGAAACTCATTGAATCTATAAATGAATAAAATGATTTAATCTCATAGATTGTTCGGGAATCGATTGCTTAAGATTTTCTGCCTAAATACTCAACAAATATCCTCGAATATCCATGATAGGAACTCCTTGAATCTATAAATAAATAAAATGATTTAATCTCATAGATTGTTCGGGAATTGATTGCTAAAGATTTTCTGCCTAAATACTCAGCGAATATCCTCGAATATTCATGATAGAAACTTATTGAATCTATGGATAAATAAAATGATTCAATCTCATAGATTGTTCGGAAATCGATTGCTAAAGATTTTCTGCCTAAATACTCATACAGATTTCCTCGAATATCCATGATAGGAACTCATTGAATCTATAAATAAATAAAATGATTCAATCTCATAGATTGTTCGGGAATCGATTGCTAAAGATTTTCTGCCTAAATACTCATACAAATATCCTCGAATATCTATGATAGGAACTCATTGAATCTATAAATAAATAAAATCATTCAATCTCATAGATTGTTCCGGATTCGATTGCTAAAGATTGTCTACCTAAATACTTATAAAAATATCCTCGAATATCCATGATAGGAACGCATTGAATCTATAAATAAATAAAATGATTCAATCTCATAGATTGTTCGGGAATCGATTGCTAAAGATTTTCTGCCCAAATACTCATACAAATATCCTCGAATATCTATGATAGGAACTCATTGAATCTATAAATAAATAAAATGATTCAATCTCATAGATTGTTCCGGAATCGATTGCTAAAGATTTTCTGCCTAAATACTCATACAAATATCCTCAAATATCTATGATAGGAACTCATTGAATCTATAAATAAATGAAATCATTCAATCTCATAGATTGTTCGGGAATCGATTGCTAACGATTTTCTGCCTAAATACTCATACAAATATCCTCGAATATCCATGATAGGGACTCATTGAATCTATAAATAAATAAAATGATTCAATCTCATAGATTGTTCGGGAATCGATTGCTAAAGATTTTCTGCCTAAATACTCAACAAATATTCTCGAATATCCATGATAGGAACTCATTGAATCTATGAATAAATAAAATGATTCAATCTTATTAATTAATCGGGAATCGATTGCTAAAGATTTTTTGCCTTAATACTCATACAAATATCCTCGAATATTTATGACAGGAACTCATTGAATCTATAAATGAATAAAATGGTTCAATCTCATAGATTGTTCGGGAATCGATTGCTAAAGATTGTCTGCCTAAATACTCATACAATATCCTCGAATATCCATGATAGGAACTCATTGCATCTATAAATAGATAAAATGATTCAATCTCATAGATTGTTCGGGAATCGATTGCTAAAGATTTTCTGCCTAAATACTCATACAAATATCCTCGAATATCCATGATAGAAACTCATTGAATTTATAAATAAATAAAATGATTCAATCTCATAGATTGTTCGGGAATCGATTGCTAAAGATTTTCTGCCTAAATACTTATACAAATATCCTCGAATATCCATGATAGGAACTCATTGAATCTAGAAATGAATAAAATGATTTAATCTTATAGATTGTTCCGGAATCGATTGCTGAAGATTTTCTGCCTAAATACTCATACAAATATTCTCGAATATCCATGATTGGAACTCATTGAATCTATAAATATATAAAAAGATTCAATCTCATAGATTGTTCGGGAATCGATTGCTAAAGATTTTCTGCCTAAATACTCATACAAATATCCTCGAATATCCATGATAGGAAATCATTGAATCTATAAATAAATAAAATGATTCAATCTCATAGATTGTTCAGGAATCGATTGCTAAAGATTTTCTGCC
The DNA here is from genome assembly GCA_030273425.1 of Microplitis manilae. Lineage (NCBI taxonomy): Eukaryota > Metazoa > Arthropoda > Insecta > Hymenoptera > Braconidae > Microplitis > Microplitis manilae. The sequence goes on along the minus strand of CP092730.1, from coordinate 4,323,837 downwards.
TAAAAACTCATACAAATATCCTCGAATATCTATGATAGGAACTCATTGAATCTATAAATAAATGAAAAGATTCAATCTCATAGATTGTTCGGGAATCGATTGCTAAAGATTTTCTGCCTAAATACTCATACAAATTTCCTCGAATATCCATGATAGGAACTCATTGAATCTATAAATAAATAGAATGATTCAATGTCAAAGATCGTTCGGGAATCGATTGCTAATGATTTTCGGCCTAAATACTCATACAAATATCCTCGAATATCCATGATAGGAACTCATTGAATCTATGAATAAATAAAATGATTCAATCTCATAGATTGTTCCGGAATCGATTGCTAAAGATTTTCTGCCTAAATACTCATACAAATATCCTCGAATATCCATGATAGGAATCATTGAATCTATAAATATATAAAAAGATTCAATCTCATAGATTGTTCGGGAATTGATTGCTACAGATTTTCTGCCTAAATACTCAACGAATATCCATGATAGGAACTCATTGAATCTATGAATAAATAAAATGATTCAATCTCATAGATTGTTCGGGAATCGATTGCTCAAGATTTTCTGCCTAAATACTTAACAAATATCCTCAAATATCCATGATAGGAACTCATTGAATCTATAAATAAATAAAATGATTCAATCTCATAGATTAATCGGGAATCGATTCCTAAAGATTTTCTGCCTAAAAACTCATACAAATATCCTCGAATATCCATGATAGAAACTCACTGAATCTATAAATATATACAAAGATTCAATCTCATAGATTGTTCGGGAATTGATTGCTAAAGATTGTCTGCCTAAATACTCGACAAATATCCTCGAATATCCATGATAGGAACTCATTGAATCTACACATGAATTAAATGATTCAATCTCATAGATTGTTCGGGAATCGATTGCTAAAGATTTTCTGCCTAAATACTCATACAAATATCCTCGAATATCCATGATAGGAACTCATTGAATCTATAAATAAATAAAATGATTCAATCTCATAGATTGTTCGAGAATCGATTGCTAAAGATTTTCTGCCTAAATACTCAACAAATATCCTCGAATATCCATGATAGGAACTCATTGAATCTATAAATAAATAAAATGATTTAATCTTATAGATTTTTCGGGCATCGATTTCTAAAGCATTTCTGCCTAAATACTCATACAAATATCCTCGAATATCCATGATAGGAACTCATTGAATCTATAAATAAATAAAATGATTCAATCTCATAGATTGTTCCGGAATCGATTGCTAAAGATTTTCTGCTTAAATACTTATACAAATATCCTCGAATATCTATGATAGGAACTCATTGAATCTATAAATAAATAAGAAGATTCAATCTCATAGATTGTTCGGGAATCGATCGCTAATGATTTTTTGCCTAAATACTCATACAAATATCCTCGAATATCCATGATAGGAACTCATTGAATCTATAAATAAATGAAATGATTCAATCTCATAGATTGTTCGGGAATCGATTGCTAATGATTTTCTGCCTAAATACTCATACAAATATCCTCGAACATCCATGATAGGAACTCATTGAATCTATAAATAAATAAAATGATTCAATCTCATAGATTGTTCGGGAATCGATTGCTAAAGATTTTCTGCCTAAATACTCAACAAGTATCCTCGAATATCCATGATAGGAACTCATTGAATCTATAAATAAATAAAATGATTTAATCTTATAGATTTTTCGGGCATCGATTTCTAAAGCATTTCTGCCTAAATACTCATACAAATATCCTCGAATATCCATGATAGGAACTCATTGAATCTATCAATAAATAAAATGATTCAATCTCATAGATTGTTCCGGAATCGATTGCTAAAGATTTTCTGCTTAAATACTTATACAAATATCCTCGAATATCTATGATAGGAACTCATTGAATCTATAAATAAATAAGAAGATTCAATCTCATAGATTGTTCGGGAATCGATCGCTAAAGATTTTTTGCCTAAATACTCATACAAATATCCTCGAATATCCATGATAGGAACTCATTGAATCTATAAATAAATAAAATGATTCAATCTCATAGATTGTTCGGGAATCGATTGCTAATGATTTTCTGCCTAAATACTCATACAAATATCCTCGAACATCCATGATAGGAACTCATTGAATCTATAAATAAATAAAATGATTTAATCTCATAGATTTTTCGGGCATCGATTGCAAAAGATTTTCTGCCTAAATACTCATACAAATATCCTCGAATATCCATGATAGGAACTCATTGAATCTATAAATATCAAAAAAGATTCAATCTCATAGATTGTTCGGGAATTGATTGCTAAAGATTTTCTGCCTAAATACTCAACGAATATCCATGATAGGAACTCATTGAATCTATAAATAAATAGAATGATTCAATCTCATAGATCGTTAGGGAATCGATTGCTGAAGATTTTCTGCCTAAATACTTATACAAATTTCCTCGAATATCCATGATAGGAACTCATTGACTCTATAAATAAATAGAATGATTCAATTTCATAGATCGTTCGGGAATCGATTGCTAATGATTTTCTGCCTAAATACTCATACAAATATCCTCGAATATCCATGATAGGAACTCATTGAATCTATAAATATCAAAAAAGATTCAATCTCATAGATTGTTCGGGAATTGATTGCTAAAGATTTTCTGCCTAAATACTCAACGTATATCCAGGATAGGAACTCATTGAATCTATGAATAAATAAAATGATTCAATCTCATAGATTGTTCGGGAATCGATTGCTACAGATTTTCTGCCTAAATACTCAACAAATATCCTCGAATATCCATGATAGGAACTCATTGAATCTATGAATAAATAAAATGATTTAATCTCATAGATTAATTGGGAATCGATTCCTAAAGATTTTCTGCCTTAATACTCATACAAACATCCTCGAATATTCATGACAGGAACTCATTGAATCTATAAATAAATAAAATAATTAAATCTCATAGATTGTTCGGGAAACGGTTGCTAAAGATTTTCTGCCTAAATACTCATACAAATATCCTCGAATATCTATGACAGGAACTCATTGAATCTTAAATAAATAAAATGATTCAATCTCATAGATTGTTCCGGAATCGATTGCTAAAGATTTTCTGCCTAAATACTCATACAAATATCCTCGAATATCCATGATAGGAACTCATTGAATCTATAAATATATAAAAAGATTCAATCTCATAGATTGTTCGGGAATTGACTGCTAAAGATTTTCTGCCTAAATACTCAACGAATATCCTCGAATATCCATGATAGGAACTCATTGAATCTATAAATAAATAAAAAGATTCAATCTCATAGATTGTTCGAGAATCGATTGCTAAAGATTTTCTGCCTAAATACTCATACAAATATCCTCGAATATCCATGATAGAAACTCATTGAATCTATAAATAAATAAAATGATTTAATCTCATAGATTGTTCGGGAATCGATTGCTTAAGATTTTCTGCCTAAATACTCAACAAATATCCTCGAATATCCATGATAGGAACTCCTTGAATCTATAAATAAATAAAATGATTTAATCTCATAGATTGTTCGGGAATTGATTGCTAAAGATTTTCTGCCTAAATACTCAGCGAATATCCTCGAATATTCATGATAGAAACTTATTGAATCTATGGATAAATAAAATGATTCAATCTCATAGATTGTTCGGAAATCGATTGCTAAAGATTTTCTGCCTAAATACTCATACAGATTTCCTCGAATATCCATGATAGGAACTCATTGAATCTATAAATAAATAAAATGATTCAATCTCATAGATTGTTCGGGAATCGATTGCTAAAGATTTTCTGCCTAAATACTCATACAAATATCCTCGAATATCTATGATAGGAACTCATTGAATCTATAAATAAATAAAATCATTCAATCTCATAGATTGTTCCGGATTCGATTGCTAAAGATTGTCTACCTAAATACTTATAAAAATATCCTCGAATATCCATGATAGGAACGCATTGAATCGATAAATAAATAAAATGATTCAATCTCATAGATTGTTCGGGAATCGATTGCTAAAGATTTTCTGCCCAAATACTCATACAAATATCCTCGAATATCTATGATAGGAACTCATTGAATCTATAAATAAATAAAATGATTCAATCTCATAGATTGTTCCGGAATCGATTGCTAAAGATTTTCTGCCTAAATACTCATACAAATATCCTCGAATATCTATGATAGGAACTCATTGAATCTATAAATAAATGAAATCATTCAATCTCATAGATTGTTCGGGAATCGATTGCTAACGATTTTCTGCCTAAATACTCATACAAATATCCTCGAATATCCATGATAGGGACTCATTGAATCTATAAATAAATAAAATGATTCAATCTCATAGATTGTTCGGGAATCGATTGCTAAAGATTTTCTGCCTGAATACTCAACAAATATTCTCGAATATCCATGATAGGAACTCATTGAATCTATGAATAAATAAAATGATTCAATCTTATTAATTAATCGGGAATCGATTGCTAAAGATTTTTTGCCTTAATACTCATACAAATATCCTCGAATATTTATGACAGGAACTCATTGAATCTATAAATGAATAAAATGGTTCAATCTCATAGATTGTTCGGGAATCGATTGCTAAAGATTGTCTGCCTAAATACTCATACAATATCCTCGAATATCCATGATAGGAACTCATTGCATCTATAAATAGATAAAATGATTCAATCTCATAGATTGTTCGGGAATCGATTGCTAAAGATTTTCTGCCTAAATACTCATACAAATATCCTCGAATATCCATGATAGAAACTCATTGAATTTATAAATAAATAAAATGATTCAATCTCATAGATTGTTCGGGAATCGATTGCTAAAGATTTTCTGCCTAAATACTTATACAAATATCCTCGAATATCCATGATAGGAACTCATTGAATCTAGAAATGAATAAAATGATTTAATCTTATAGATTGTTCCGGAATCGATTGCTGAAGATTTTCTGCCTAAATACTCATACAAATATTCTCGAATATCCATGATTGGAACTCATTGAATCTATAAATATATAAAAAGATTCAATCTCATAGATTGTTCGGGAATCGATTGCTAAAGATTTTCTGCCTAAATACTCATACAAATATCCTCGAATATCCATGATAGGAAATCATTGAATCTATAAATAAATAAAATGATTCAATCTCATAGATTGTTCAGGAATCGATTGCTAAAGATTTTCTGCCTAAAAACTCATACAAATATCCTCGAATATCTATGATAGGAACTCATTGAATCTATAAATAAATGAAAAGATTCAATCTCATAGATTGTTCGGGAATCGATTGCTAAAGATTTTCTGCCTAAATACTCATACAAATTTCCTCGAATATCCATGATAGGAACTCATTGAATCTATAAATAAATAGAATGATTCAATGTCAAAGATCGTTCGGGAATCGATTGCTAATGATTTTCGGCCTAAATACTCATACAAATATCCTCGAATATCCATGATAGGAACTCATTGAATCTATGAATAAATAAAATGATTCAATCTCATAGATTGTTCCGGAATCGATTGCTAAAGATTTTCTGCCTAAATACTCATACAAATATCCTCGAATATCCATGATAGGAATCATTGAATCTATAAATATATAAAAAGATTCAATCTCATAGATTGTTCGGGAATTGATTGCTACAGATTTTCTGCCTAAATACTCAACGAATATCCATGATAGGAACTCATTGAATCTATGAATAAATAAAATGATTCAATCTCATAGATTGTTCGGGAATCGATTGCTCAAGATTTTCTGCCTAAATACTTAACAAATATCCTCAAATATCCATGATAGGAACTCATTGAATCTATAAATAAATAAAATGATTCAATCTCATAGATTAATCGGGAATCGATTCCTAAAGATTTTCTGCCTAAAAACTCATACAAATATCCTCGAATATCCATGATAGAAACTCACTGAATCTATAAATATATACAAAGATTCAATCTCATAGATTGTTCGGGAATTGATTGCTAAAGATTGTCTGCCTAAATACTCGACAAATATCCTCGAATATCCATGATAGGAACTCATTGAATCTACACATGAATTAAATGATTCAATCTCATAGATTGTTCGGGAATCGATTGCTAAAGATTTTCTGCCTAAATACTCATACAAATATCCTCGAATATCCATGATAGGAACTCATTGAATCTATAAATAAATAAAATGATTCAATCTCATAGATTGTTCGAGAATCGATTGCTAAAGATTTTCTGCCTAAATACTCAACAAATATCCTCGAATATCCATGATAGGAACTCATTGAATCTATAAATAAATAAAATGATTTAATCTTATAGATTTTTCGGGCATCGATTTCTAAAGCATTTCTGCCTAAATACTCATACAAATATCCTCGAATATCCATGATAGGAACTCATTGAATCTATAAATAAATAAAATGATTCAATCTCATAGATTGTTCCGGAATCGATTGCTAAAGATTTTCTGCTTAAATACTTATACAAATATCCTCGAATATCTATGATAGGAACTCATTGAATCTATAAATAAATAAGAAGATTCAATCTCATAGATTGTTCGGGAATCGATCGCTAATGATTTTTTGCCTAAATACTCATACAAATATCCTCGAATATCCATGATAGGAACTCATTGAATCTATAAATAAATGAAATGATTCAATCTCATAGATTGTTCGGGAATCGATTGCTAATGATTTTCTGCCTAAATACTCATACAAATATCCTCGAACATCCATGATAGGAACTCATTGAATCTATAAATAAATAAAATGATTCAATCTCATAGATTGTTCGGGAATCGATTGCTAAAGATTTTCTGCCTAAATACTCAACAAGTATCCTCGAATATCCATGATAGGAACTCATTGAATCTATAAATAAATAAAATGATTTAATCTTATAGATTTTTCGGGCATCGATTTCTAAAGCATTTCTGCCTAAATACTCATACAAATATCCTCGAATATCCATGATAGGAACTCATTGAATCTATCAATAAATAAAATGATTCAATCTCATAGATTGTTCCGGAATCGATTGCTAAAGATTTTCTGCTTAAATACTTATACAAATATCCTCGAATATCTATGATAGGAACTCATTGAATCTATAAATAAATAAGAAGATTCAATCTCATAGATTGTTCGGGAATCGATCGCTAAAGATTTTTTGCCTAAATACTCATACAAATATCCTCGAATATCCATGATAGGAACTCATTGAATCTATAAATAAATAAAATGATTCAATCTCATAGATTGTTCGGGAATCGATCGCTAATGATTTTCTGCCTAAATACTCATACAAATATCCTCGAACATCCATGATAGGAACTCATTGAATCTATAAATAAATAAAATGATTTAATCTCATAGATTTTTCGGGCATCGATTGCAAAAGATTTTCTGCCTAAATACTCATACAAATATCCTCGAATATCCATGATAGGAACTCATTGAATCTATAAATATCAAAAAAGATTCAATCTCATAGATTGTTCGGGAATTGATTGCTAAAGATTTTCTGCCTAAATACTCAACGAATATCCATGATAGGAACTCATTGAATCTATGAATAAATAAAATGATTCAATCTCATAGATTGTTCGGGAATCGATTGCTCAAGATTTTCTGCCTTAAAACTTAACAAATATCCTCGAATATCCATGATAGGAACTCATTGAATCTATAAATAAATAAAATGATTCAATCTCATAGATTAATTGGGAATCGATTCCTAAAGATTTTCTGCCTAAATACTCATACAAATATCCTCGAATATCCATGATAGAAACTCATTGAATCTATAAATAAACGAAATGATTCAATCTCATAGATTGTTCGGGAATCGATTGCTAAAGATTTTCTGCCTAAATACTCATACAAATATCCTCGAATATCCATGATAGGAACTCATCGAATCTATAAATAAATAAAATGATTTAATCTCATAGATTGTTCGGGAATCGATTGCTTAAGATTTTCTGCCTAAATACTCAACAAATATCCTCGAATATCCATGATAGGAACTCCTTGAATCTATAAATAAATAAAATGATTTAATCCCATAAATTTTTCGGGCATCGATTGCTAAAGATTTTCTGCCTAAATACTCATACAAATATTTTCGAATATCTATGATAGGAACTCATTGAATCTATAAATAAATGAAAAGATTCAATCTCATAGATTGTTCGGGAATCGATTGCTAAAGATTTTCTGCCTAAATACTCATACAAATTTCCTCGAATATCCATGATAGGAACTCATTGAATCTATAAATATATAAAAAGATTCAATCTCATAGATTGTTCGGGAATTGATTGCTAAAGATTTTCTGCCTAAATACTCAACGAATATCCATGATAGGAACTCATTGAATCTATGAATAAATAAAATGATTCAATCTCATAGATTGTTTGGGAATCGATTGCTAAAGATTTTCTGCCTAAATACTCAACAAATATCCTCGAATATCCATGATAGGAACTCATTGAATCTATGAATAAATAAAATGATTCAATCTCATAGATTAATTGGGAATCGATTCCTAAAGATTTTCTGCCTTAATACTTATACAAACATCCTCGAATATTCATGACAGGAACTCATTGAATCTATAAATAAATAAAATAATTTAATCTCATAGATTGTTCGGGAATCGGTTGCTAAAGATTTTCTGCCTAAATACTCATACAAATATCCTCGGATATCCATGACAGGAACTCATTGAATCTATAAATAAATAAAATGATTCAATCTCATAGATTGTTCGGGAATCGATTGCTAAAGATTTTCTGCCTAAATACTCATACAAATTTCCTCGAATATCCATGATAGGAACTCATTGAATCTATAAATAAATAGAATGATTCAATGTCAAAGATCGTTCGGGAATCGATTGCTAATGATTTTCTGCCTAAATACTCATACAAATATCCTCGAATATCCATGATAGGAACTCATTGAATCTATAAATAAATAAAATGATTCAATCTCATAGATTGTTCCGGAATCGATTGCTAAAGATTTTCTGCCTAAATACTCATACAAATATCCTCGAATATCCATGATAGGAATCATTGAATCTATAAATATATAAAAAGATTCAATCTCATAGATTGTTCGGGAATTGATTGCTAAAGATTTTCTGCCTAAATACTCAACGAATATCCATGATAGGAACTCATTGAATCTATGAATAAATAAAATGATTCAATCTCATAGATTGTTCGGGAATCGATTGCTCAAGATTTTCTGCCTAAATACTTAACAAATATCCTCGAATATCCATGATAGGAACTCATTGAATCTATAAATAAATAAAATGATTCAATCTCATAGATTAATCGGGAATCGATTCCTAAAGATTTTCTGCCTAAAAACTCATACAAATATCCTCGAATATCCATGATAGAAACTCACTGAATCTATAAATATATACAAAGATTCAATCTCATAGATTGTTCGGGAATTGATTGCTAAAGATTGTCTGCCTAAATACTCGACAAATATCCTCGAATATCCATGATAGGAACTCATTGAATCTATAAATAAATAACATGATTCAATCTCATAGATTAATCGGGAATCGATTCCTAAAGATTTTCTGCCTGAAAACTCATACAAATATCCTCGAATATCCATGATAAAAACTCACTGAATCTATAAATATATACAAAGATTCAATCTCATAGATTGTTCGGGAATTGATTGCTAAAGATTGTCTGCCTAAATACTCGACAAATATCCTCGAATATCCATGATAGGAACTCATTAAATCTACACATGAATAAAATGATTCAATCTCATAGATTGTTCGGGAATCGATTGCTAAAGATTTTCTGCCTAAATACTCATACAAATATCTTCGATTATCCATGATAGGAACTCATTGAATCTATAAATAAATAAAATGATTCAATCTCATAGATTGTTCGGGAATCGATTGCTAAAGATTTTCTGCCTAAATACTCAACAAGTATCCTCGAATATCCATGATAGGAACTCATTGAATCTATAAATAAATAAAATGATTTAATCTTATAGATTTTTCGGGCATCGATTTCTAAAGCATTTCTGCCTAAATACTCATACAAATATCCTCGAATATCCATGATAGGAACTCATTGAATCTATGAATAAATAAAATGATTCAATCTCATAGATTGTTCGGGAATCGATTGCTCAAGATTTTCTGCCTTAAAACTTAACAAATATCCTCGAATATCCATGATAGGAACTCATTGAATCTATAAATAAATAAAATGATTCAATCTCATAGATTTATTGGGAATCGATTCCTAAAGATTTTCTGCCTAAATACTCATACAAATATCCTCGAATATCCATGATAGAAACTCATTGAATCTATAAATAAACGAAATGATTCAATCTCATAGATTGTTCGGGAATCGATTGCTAAAGATTTTCTGCCTAAATACTCATACAAATATCCTCGAATATCCATGATAGGAACTCATCGAATCTATAAATAAATAAAATGATTTAATCTCATAGATTGTTCGGGAATCGATTGCTTAAGATTTTCTGCCTAAATACTCAACAAATATCCTCGAATATCCATGATAGGAACTCCTTGAATCTATAAATAAATAAAATGATTTAATCCCATAGATTTTTCGGGCATCGATTGCTAAAGATTTTCTGCCTAAATACTCATACAAATATCCTCGAATATCTATGATAGGAACTCATTGAATCTATAAATAAATGAAAAGATTCAATCTCATAGATTGTTCGGGAATCGATTGCTAAAGATTTTCTGCCTAAATACTCATACAAATTTCCTCGAATATCCATGATAGGAACTCATTGAATCTATAAATATATAAAAAGATTCAATCTCATAGATTGTTCGGGAATTGATTGCTAAAGATTTTCTGCCTAAATACTCAACGAATATCCATGATAGGAACTCATTGAATCTATGAATTAATAAAATGATTCAATCTCATAGATTGTTTAGGAATCGATTGCTAAAGATTTTCTGCCTAAATACTCAACAAATATCCTCGAATCTCCATGATAGGAACTCATTGAATCTATGAATAAATAAAATGATTCAATCTCATAGATTAATTGGGAATCGATTCCTAAAGATTTTCTGCCTTAATACTCATACAAACATCCTCGAATATTCATGACAGGAACTCATTGAATCTATAAATAAATAAAATAATTTAATCTCATAGATTGTTCGGGAATCGGTTGCTAAAGATTTTCTGCCTAAATACTGATACAAATATCCTCGAATATCCATGACAGGAACTTATTGAATCTATAAATAAATAAAATGATTCAATCTCATAGATTGTTCCGGAATCGATTGCTAAAGATTTTCTGCCTAAATACTCATACAAATATCCTCGAATATCCATGATAGGAACTCATTGAATCTATAAATATATAAAAAGATTCAATCTCATAGATTGTTCGGAAATTGATTGCTAAAGATTTTCTGCCTAAATACTCAACGAATATCCTCGAATATCCATGATAGGAACTCATTAAATCTATAAATAAATAAAATGATTCAATCTCATAGATTGTTCGGGAATCGATTGCTCAAGATTTTCTGCCTAAATACTCATACAAATATCCTCGAATATCCATGATAGGAACTCATTGAATCTATAAATAAATGAAAAGATTCAATCTCATAGATTGTTCGGGAATCGATTGCTAAAGATTTTCTGCCTAAATACTCATACAAATTTCCTCGAATATCCATGATAGGAACTCATTGAATCTATAAATAAATAGAATGATTCAATGTCAAAGATCGTTCGGGAATCGATTGCTAATGATTTTCTGCCTAAATACTCATACAAATATCCTCGAATATCCATGATAGGAACTCATTGAATCTATGAATAAATAAAATGATTCAATCTCATAGATTGTTCCGGAATCGATTGCTAAAGATTTTCTGCCTAAATACTCGTACAAATATCCTCGAATATCCATGATAGGAATCATTGAATCTATAAATATATAAAAAGATTCAATCTCATAGATTGTTCGGGAATTGATTGCTAAAGATTTTCTGCCTAAATACTCAACGAATATCCATGATAGGAACTCATTGAATCTATGAATAAATAAAATGATTCAATCTCATAGATTGTTCGGGAATCGATTGCTCAAGATTTTCTGCCTAAATACTTAACAAATATCCTCGAATATCCATGATAGGAACTCATTGAATCTATAAATAAATAAAATGATTCAATCTCATAGATTAATCGGGAATCGATTCCTAAAGATTTTCTGCCTAAAAACTCATACAAATATCCTCGAATATCCATGATAGAAACTCACTGAATCTATAAATATATACAAAGATTCAATCTCATAGATTGTTCCGGAATCGATTGCTAACGATTTTCTGCCTAAATACTCATACAAATATCCTCGAATATCCATGATAGGAATCATTGAATCTATAAATATATAAAAAGATTCAATCTCATAGATTGTTCGGGAATTGATTGCTAAAGATTTTCTGCCTAAATACTCAACGAATATCCATGATAGGAACTCATTGAATCTATGAATAAATAAAATGATTCAATCTCATAGATTGTTCGGGAATCGATTGCTCAAGATTTTCTGCCTAAATACTTAACAAATATCCTCGAATATCCATGATAGGAACTCATTGAATCTATAAATAAATAAAATGATTCAATCTCATAGATTAATCGGGAATCGATTCCTAAAGATTTTCTGCCTAAAAACTCATACAAATATCCTCGAATATCCATGATAGAAACTCACTGAATCTATGAATATATACAAAGATTCAATCTCATAGATTGTTCGGGAATTGATTGCTAAAGATTGTCTGCCTAAATACTCGACAAATATCCTCGAATATCCATGATAGGAACTCATTGAATCTACACATGAATAAAATGATTCAATCTCATAGATTGTTCGGGAATCGATTGCTAAAGATTTTCTGCCTAAATACTCATACAAATATCCTCGAATATCCATGATAGAAACTCATTGAATTTATAAATAAATAAAATGATTCAATCTCATAGATTGTTCGGGAATCGATTGCTAAAGATTTTCTGCCTAAATACTTATACAAATATCCTCGAATATCCATGATAGGAACTCATTGAATCTAGAAATGAATAAAATGATTTAATCTTATAGATTGTTCCGGAATCGATTGCTGAAGATTTTCTGCCTAAATACTCATACAAATATTCTCGAATATCCATGATTGGAACTCATTGAATCTATAAATATATAAAAAGATTCAATCTCATAGATTGTTCGGGAATCGATTGCTAAAGATTTTCTGCCTAAATACTCATACAAATATCCTCGAATATCCATGATAGGAAATCATTGAATCTATAAATAAATAAAATGATTCAATCTCATAGATTGTTCAGGAATCGATTGCTAAAGATTTTCTGCCTAAAAACTCATACAAATATCCTCGAATATCTATGATAGGAACTCATTGAATCTATAAATAAATGAAAAGATTCAATCTCATAGATTGTTCGGGAATCGATTGCTAAAGATTTTCTGCCTAAATACTCATACAAATTTCCTCGAATATCCATGATAGGAACTCATTGAATCTATAAATAAATAGAATGATTCAATGTCAAAGATCGTTCGGGAATCGATTGCTAATGATTTTCGGCCTAAATACTCATACAAATATCCTCGAATATCCATGATAGGAACTCATTGAATCTATGAATAAATAAAATGATTCAATCTCATAGATTGTTCCGGAATCGATTGCTAAAGATTTTCTGCCTAAATACTCATACAAATATCCTCGAATATCCATGATAGGAATCATTGAATCTATAAATATATAAAAAGATTCAATCTCATAGATTGTTCGGGAATTGATTGCTACAGATTTTCTGCCTAAATACTCAACGAATATCCATGATAGGAACTCATTGAATCTATGAATAAATAAAATGATTCAATCTCATAGATTGTTCGGGAATCGATTGCTCAAGATTTTCTGCCTAAATACTTAACAAATATCCTCAAATATCCATGATAGGAACTCATTGAATCTATAAATAAATAAAATGATTCAATCTCATAGATTAATCGGGAATCGATTCCTAAAGATTTTCTGCCTAAAAACTCATACAAATATCCTCGAATATCCATGATAGAAACTCACTGAATCTATAAATATATACAAAGATTCAATCTCATAGATTGTTCGGGAATTGATTGCTAAAGATTGTCTGCCTAAATACTCGACAAATATCCTCGAATATCCATGATAGGAACTCATTGAATCTACACATGAATTAAATGATTCAATCTCATAGATTGTTCGGGAATCGATTGCTAAAGATTTTCTGCCTAAATACTCATACAAATATCCTCGAATATCCATGATAGGAACTCATTGAATCTATAAATAAATAAAATGATTCAATCTCATAGATTGTTCGAGAATCGATTGCTAAAGATTTTCTGCCTAAATACTCAACAAATATCCTCGAATATCCATGATAGGAACTCATTGAATCTATAAATAAATAAAATGATTTAATCTTATAGATTTTTCGGGCATCGATTTCTAAAGCATTTCTGCCTAAATACTCATACAAATATCCTCGAATATCCATGATAGGAACTCATTGAATCTATAAATAAATAAAATGATTCAATCTCATAGATTGTTCCGGAATCGATTGCTAAAGATTTTCTGCTTAAATACTTATACAAATATCCTCGAATATCTATGATAGGAACTCATTGAATCTATAAATAAATAAGAAGATTCAATCTCATAGATTGTTCGGGAATCGATCGCTAATGATTTTTTGCCTAAATACTCATACAAATATCCTCGAATATCCATGATAGGAACTCATTGAATCTATAAATAAATGAAATGATTCAATCTCATAGATTGTTCGGGAATCGATTGCTAATGATTTTCTGCCTAAATACTCATACAAATATCCTCGAACATCCATGATAGGAACTCATTGAATCTATAAATAAATAAAATGATTCAATCTCATAGATTG
Organism: Microplitis manilae; assembly: GCA_030273425.1. Taxonomy (NCBI): domain Eukaryota; kingdom Metazoa; phylum Arthropoda; class Insecta; order Hymenoptera; family Braconidae; genus Microplitis; species Microplitis manilae. Next base: position 4,308,687 of record CP092730.1, on the reverse strand, counting down.
TTCGGGAATCGATTGCTAAAGATTTTCTGCCTAAATACTCAACAAGTATCCTCGAATATCCATGATAGGAACTCATTGAATCTATAAATAAATAAAATGATTTAATCTTATAGATTTTTCGGGCATCGATTTCTAAAGCATTTCTGCCTAAATACTCATACAAATATCCTCGAATATCCATGATAGGAACTCATTGAATCTATCAATAAATAAAATGATTCAATCTCATAGATTGTTCCGGAATCGATTGCTAAAGATTTTCTGCTTAAATACTTATACAAATATCCTCGAATATCTATGATAGGAACTCATTGAATCTATAAATAAATAAGAAGATTCAATCTCATAGATTGTTCGGGAATCGATCGCTAAAGATTTTTTGCCTAAATACTCATACAAATATCCTCGAATATCCATGATAGGAACTCATTGAATCTATAAATAAATAAAATGATTCAATCTCATAGATTGTTCGGGAATCGATTGCTAATGATTTTCTGCCTAAATACTCATACAAATATCCTCGAACATCCATGATAGGAACTCATTGAATCTATAAATAAATAAAATGATTTAATCTCATAGATTTTTCGGGCATCGATTGCAAAAGATTTTCTGCCTAAATACTCATACAAATATCCTCGAATATCCATGATAGGAACTCATTGAATCTATAAATATCAAAAAAGATTCAATCTCATAGATTGTTCGGGAATTGATTGCTAAAGATTTTCTGCCTAAATACTCAACGAATATCCATGATAGGAACTCATTGAATCTATGAATAAATAAAATGATTCAATCTCATAGATTGTTCGGGAATCGATTGCTCAAGATTTTCTGCCTTAAAACTTAACAAATATCCTCGAATATCCATGATAGGAACTCATTGAATCTATAAATAAATAAAATGATTCAATCTCATAGATTAATTGGGAATCGATTCCTAAAGATTTTCTGCCTAAATACTCATACAAATATCCTCGAATATCCATGATAGAAACTCATTGAATCTATAAATAAACGAAATGATTCAATCTCATAGATTGTTCGGGAATCGATTGCTAAAGATTTTCTGCCTAAATACTCATACAAATATCCTCGAATATCCATGATAGGAACTCATCGAATCTATAAATAAATAAAATGATTTAATCTCATAGATTGTTCGGGAATCGATTGCTTAAGATTTTCTGCCTAAATACTCAACAAATATCCTCGAATATCCATGATAGGAACTCCTTGAATCTATAAATAAATAAAATGATTTAATCCCATAAATTTTTCGGGCATCGATTGCTAAAGATTTTCTGCCTAAATACTCATACAAATATTTTCGAATATCTATGATAGGAACTCATTGAATCTATAAATAAATGAAAAGATTCAATCTCATAGATTGTTCGGGAATCGATTGCTAAAGATTTTCTGCCTAAATACTCATACAAATTTCCTCGAATATCCATGATAGGAACTCATTGAATCTATAAATATATAAAAAGATTCAATCTCATAGATTGTTCGGGAATTGATTGCTAAAGATTTTCTGCCTAAATACTCAACGAATATCCATGATAGGAACTCATTGAATCTATGAATAAATAAAATGATTCAATCTCATAGATTGTTTGGGAATCGATTGCTAAAGATTTTCTGCCTAAATACTCAACAAATATCCTCGAATATCCATGATAGGAACTCATTGAATCTATGAATAAATAAAATGATTCAATCTCATAGATTAATTGGGAATCGATTCCTAAAGATTTTCTGCCTAAATACTCATACAAATATCCTCGGATATCCATGACAGGAACTCATTGAATCTATAAATAAATAAAATGATTCAATCTCATAGATTGTTCGGGAATCGATTGCTAAAGATTTTCTGCCTAAATACTCATACAAATTTCCTCGAATATCCATGATAGGAACTCATTGAATCTATAAATAAATAGAATGATTCAATGTCAAAGATCGTTCGGGAATCGATTGCTAATGATTTTCTGCCTAAATACTCATACAAATATCCTCGAATATCCATGATAGGAACTCATTGAATCTATAAATAAATAAAATGATTCAATCTCATAGATTGTTCCGGAATCGATTGCTAAAGATTTTCTGCCTAAATACTCATACAAATATCCTCGAATATCCATGATAGGAATCATTGAATCTATAAATATATAAAAAGATTCAATCTCATAGATTGTTCGGGAATTGATTGCTAAAGATTTTCTGCCTAAATACTCAACGAATATCCATGATAGGAACTCATTGAATCTATGAATAAATAAAATGATTCAATCTCATAGATTGTTCGGGAATCGATTGCTCAAGATTTTCTGCCTAAATACTTAACAAATATCCTCGAATATCCATGATAGGAACTCATTGAATCTATAAATAAATAAAATGATTCAATCTCATAGATTAATCGGGAATCGATTCCTAAAGATTTTCTGCCTAAAAACTCATACAAATATCCTCGAATATCCATGATAGAAACTCACTGAATCTATAAATATATACAAAGATTCAATCTCATAGATTGTTCGGGAATTGATTGCTAAAGATTGTCTGCCTAAATACTCGACAAATATCCTCGAATATCCATGATAGGAACTCATTGAATCTATAAATAAATAACATGATTCAATCTCATAGATTAATCGGGAATCGATTCCTAAAGATTTTCTGCCTGAAAACTCATACAAATATCCTCGAATATCCATGATAAAAACTCACTGAATCTATAAATATATACAAAGATTCAATCTCATAGATTGTTCGGGAATTGATTGCTAAAGATTGTCTGCCTAAATACTCGACAAATATCCTCGAATATCCATGATAGGAACTCATTAAATCTACACATGAATAAAATGATTCAATCTCATAGATTGTTCGGGAATCGATTGCTAAAGATTTTCTGCCTAAATACTCATACAAATATCTTCGATTATCCATGATAGGAACTCATTGAATCTATAAATAAATAAAATGATTCAATCTCATAGATTGTTCGGGAATCGATTGCTAAAGATTTTCTGCCTAAATACTCAACAAGTATCCTCGAATATCCATGATAGGAACTCATTGAATCTATAAATAAATAAAATGATTTAATCTTATAGATTTTTCGGGCATCGATTTCTAAAGCATTTCTGCCTAAATACTCATACAAATATCCTCGAATATCCATGATAGGAACTCATTGAATCTATGAATAAATAAAATGATTCAATCTCATAGATTGTTCGGGAATCGATTGCTCAAGATTTTCTGCCTTAAAACTTAACAAATATCCTCGAATATCCATGATAGGAACTCATTGAATCTATAAATAAATAAAATGATTCAATCTCATAGATTTATTGGGAATCGATTCCTAAAGATTTTCTGCCTAAATACTCATACAAATATCCTCGAATATCCATGATAGAAACTCATTGAATCTATAAATAAACGAAATGATTCAATCTCATAGATTGTTCGGGAATCGATTGCTAAAGATTTTCTGCCTAAATACTCATACAAATATCCTCGAATATCCATGATAGGAACTCATCGAATCTATAAATAAATAAAATGATTTAATCTCATAGATTGTTCGGGAATCGATTGCTTAAGATTTTCTGCCTAAATACTCAACAAATATCCTCGAATATCCATGATAGGAACTCCTTGAATCTATAAATAAATAAAATGATTTAATCCCATAGATTTTTCGGGCATCGATTGCTAAAGATTTTCTGCCTAAATACTCATACAAATATCCTCGAATATCTATGATAGGAACTCATTGAATCTATAAATAAATGAAAAGATTCAATCTCATAGATTGTTCGGGAATCGATTGCTAAAGATTTTCTGCCTAAATACTCATACAAATTTCCTCGAATATCCATGATAGGAACTCATTGAATCTATAAATATATAAAAAGATTCAATCTCATAGATTGTTCGGGAATTGATTGCTAAAGATTTTCTGCCTAAATACTCAACGAATATCCATGATAGGAACTCATTGAATCTATGAATTAATAAAATGATTCAATCTCATAGATTGTTTAGGAATCGATTGCTAAAGATTTTCTGCCTAAATACTCAACAAATATCCTCGAATCTCCATGATAGGAACTCATTGAATCTATGAATAAATAAAATGATTCAATCTCATAGATTAATTGGGAATCGATTCCTAAAGATTTTCTGCCTTAATACTCATACAAACATCCTCGAATATTCATGACAGGAACTCATTGAATCTATAAATAAATAAAATAATTTAATCTCATAGATTGTTCGGGAATCGGTTGCTAAAGATTTTCTGCCTAAATACTGATACAAATATCCTCGAATATCCATGACAGGAACTTATTGAATCTATAAATAAATAAAATGATTCAATCTCATAGATTGTTCCGGAATCGATTGCTAAAGATTTTCTGCCTAAATACTCATACAAATATCCTCGAATATCCATGATAGGAACTCATTGAATCTATAAATATATAAAAAGATTCAATCTCATAGATTGTTCGGAAATTGATTGCTAAAGATTTTCTGCCTAAATACTCAACGAATATCCTCGAATATCCATGATAGGAACTCATTAAATCTATAAATAAATAAAATGATTCAATCTCATAGATTGTTCGGGAATCGATTGCTCAAGATTTTCTGCCTAAATACTCATACAAATATCCTCGAATATCCATGATAGGAACTCATTGAATCTATAAATAAATGAAAAGATTCAATCTCATAGATTGTTCGGGAATCGATTGCTAAAGATTTTCTGCCTAAATACTCATACAAATTTCCTCGAATATCCATGATAGGAACTCATTGAATCTATAAATAAATAGAATGATTCAATGTCAAAGATCGTTCGGGAATCGATTGCTAATGATTTTCTGCCTAAATACTCATACAAATATCCTCGAATATCCATGATAGGAACTCATTGAATCTATGAATAAATAAAATGATTCAATCTCATAGATTGTTCCGGAATCGATTGCTAAAGATTTTCTGCCTAAATACTCGTACAAATATCCTCGAATATCCATGATAGGAATCATTGAATCTATAAATATATAAAAAGATTCAATCTCATAGATTGTTCGGGAATTGATTGCTAAAGATTTTCTGCCTAAATACTCAACGAATATCCATGATAGGAACTCATTGAATCTATGAATAAATAAAATGATTCAGTCTCATAGATTGTTCGGGATTCGATTGCTCAAGATTTTCTGCCTAAATACTTAACAAATATCCTCAAATATCCATGATAGGAACTCATTGAATCTATAAATAAATAAAATGATTCAATCTCATAGATTAATCGGGAATCGATTCCTAAAGATTTTCTGCCTAAAAACTCATACAAATATCCTCGAATATCCATGATAGAAACTCACTGAATCTATAAATATATACAAAGATTCAATCTCATAGATTGTTCCGGAATCGATTGCTAACGATTTTCTGCCTAAATACTCATACAAATATCCTCGAATATCCATGATAGGAATCATTGAATCTATAAATATATAAAAAGATTCAATCTCATAGATTGTTCGGGAATTGATTGCTAAAGATTTTCTGCCTAAATACTCAACGAATATCCATGATAGGAACTCATTGAATCTATGAATAAATAAAATGATTCAATCTCATAGATTGTTCGGGAATCGATTGCTCAAGATTTTCTGCCTAAATACTTAACAAATATCCTCAAATATCCATGATAGGAACTCATTGAATCTATAAATAAATAAAATGATTCAATCTCATAGATTAATCGGGAATCGATTCCTAAAGATTTTCTGCCTAAAAACTCATACAAATATCCTCGAATATCCATGATAGAAACTCACTGAATCTATTAATATATACAAAGATTCAATCTCATAGATTGTTCGGGAATTGATTGCTAAAGATTGTCTGCCTAAATACTCGACAAATATCCTCGAATATCCATGATAGGAACTCATTGAATCTACACATGAATAAAATGATTCAATCTCATAGATTGTTCGGGAATCGATTGCTAAAGATTTTCTGCCTAAATACTCATACAAATATCCTCGAATATCCATGATAGGAACTCATTGAATCTATAAATAAATAAAATGATTCAATCTCATAGATTGTTCGAGAATCGATTGCTAAAGATTTTCTGCCTAAATACTCAACAAATATCCTCGAATATCCATGATAGGAACTCATTGAATCTATAAATAAATAAAATGATTTAATCTTATAGATTTTTCGGGCATCGATTTCTAAAGCATTTCTGCCTAAATACTCATACAAATATCCTCGAATATCCATGATAGGAACTCATTGAATCTATAAATAAATAAAATGATTCAATCTCATAGATTGTTCCGGAATCGATTGCTAAAGATTTTCTGCTTAAATACTTATACAAATATCCTCGAATATCTATGATAGGAACTCATTGAATCTATAAATAAATAAGAAGATTCAATCTCATAGATTGTTCGGGAATCGATCGCTAAAGATTTTTTGCCTAAATACTCATACAAATATCCTCGAATATCCATGATAGGAACTCATTGAATCTATAAATAAATAAAATGATTCAATCTCATAGATTGTTCGGGAATCGATTGCTAATGATTTTCTTTCTAAATACTCATACAAATATCCTCGAACATCCATGATAGGAACTCATTGAATCTATAAATAAATAAAATGATTCAATCTCATAGATTGTTCGGGAATCGATTGCTAAAGATTTTCTGCCTAAATACTCAACAAGTATCCTCGAATATCCATGATAGGAACTCATTGAATCTATAAATAAATAAAATGATTTAATCTTATAGATTTTTCGGGCATCGATTTCTAAAGCATTTCTGCCTAAATACTCATACAAATATCCTCGAATATCCATGATAGGAACTCATTGAATCTATAAATAAATAAAATGATTCAATCTCATAGATTGTTCCGGAATCGATTGCTAAAGATTTTCTGCTTAAATACTTATACAAATATCCTCGAATATCTATGATAGGAACTCATTGAATCTATAAATAAATAAGAAGATTCAATCTCATAGATTGTTCGGGAATCGATCGCTAAAGATTTTTTGCCTAAATACTCATACAAATATCCTCGAATATCCATGATAGGAACTCATTGAATCTATAAATAAATAAAATGATTCAATCTCATAGATTGTTCGGGAATCGATTGCTAATGATTTTCTGCCTAAATACTCATACAAATATCCTCGAACATCCATGATAGGAACTCATTATATCTATAAATAAATAAAATGATTTAATCTCATAGATTTTTCGGGCATCGATTGCAAAAGATTTTCTGCCTAAATACTCATACAAATATCCTCGAATATCCATGATAGGAACTCATTGAATCTATAAATATCAAAAAAGATTCAATCTCATAGATTGTTCGGGAATTGATTGCTAAAGATTTTCTGCCTAAATACTCAACGAATATCCATGATAGGAACTCATTGAATCTATGAATAAATAAAATGATTCAATCTCATAGATTGTTCGGGAATCGATTGCTCAAGATTTTCTGCCTTAAAACTTAACAAATATCCTCGAATATCCATGATAGGAACTCATTGAATCTATAAATAAATAAAATGATTCAATCTCATAGATTAATTGGGAATCGATTCCTAAAGATTTTCTGCCTAAATACTCATACAAATATATTCGAATATCCATGATAGAAACTCATTGAATCTATAAATAAACGAAATGATTCAATCTCATAGATTGTTCGGGAATCGATTGCTAAAGATTTTCTGCCTAAATACTCATACAAATATCCTCGAATATCCATGATAGGAACTCATCGAATCTATAAATAAATAAAATGATTTAATCTCATAGATTGTTCGGGAATCGATTGCTTAAGATTTTCTGCCTAAATACTCAACAAATATCCTCGAATATCCATGATAGGAACTCCTTGAATCTATAAATAAATAAAATGATTTAATCCCATAGATTTTTCGGGCATTGATTGCTAAAGATTTTCTGCCTAAATACTCATACAAATATTTTCGAATATCTATGATAGGAACTCATTGAATCTATAAATAAATGAAAAGATTCAATCTCATAGATTGTTCGGAAATCGATTGCTAAAGATTTTCTGCCTAAATACTCATACAAATTTCCTCGAATATCCATGATAGGAACTCATTGAATCTATAAATATATAAAAAGATTCAATCTCATAGATTGTTCGGGAATTGATTGCTAAAGATTTTCTGCCTAAATACTTAACGAATATCCATGATAGGAACTCATTGAATCTATGAATAAATAAAATGATTCAATCTCATAGATTGTTTGGGAATCGATTGCTAAAGATTTTCTGCCTAAATACTCAACAAATATCCTCGAATATCCATGATAGGAACTCATTGAATCTATGAATAAATAAAATGATTCAATCTCATAGATTAATTGGGAATCGATTCCTAAAGATTTTCTGCCTTAATACTTATACAAACATCCTCGAATATTCATGACAGGAACTCATTGAATCTATAAATAAATAAAATAATTTAATCTCATAGATTGTTCGGGAATCGGTTGCTAAAGATTTTCTGCCTAAATACTCATACAAATATCCTCGGATATCCATGACAGGAACTCATTGAATCTATAAATATATAAAAAGATTCAATCTCATAGATTGTTCGGGAATTGATTGCTAAAGATTTTCTGCCTAAATACTCAACGAATATCCTCGAATATCCATGATAGGAACTCATTAAATCTATAAATAAATAAAATGATTCAATCTCATAGATTGTTCGGGAATTGATTGCTCAAGATTTTCTGCCTAAATACTCATACAAATATCCTCGAATATCCATGATAGAAACTCATTGAATCTATAAATAAACGAAATGATTCAATCTCATCTATTGTTCGGGAATCGATTGCTGAAGATTTTCTGCCTAAATACTCATACAAATATCCTCGAATATCCATGATAGGAACTCATCGAATCTATAAATAAATAAAATGATTTAATCTCATAGATTGTTCGGGAATCGATTGCTTAAGATTTTCTGCCTAAATACTCAACAAATATCCTCGAATATCCATGATAGGAACTCCTTGAATCTATAAATAAATAAAATGATTTAATCCCATAGATTTTTCGGGCATCGATTGCTAAAGATTTTCTGCCTAAATACTCATACAAATATCCTCGAATATCTATGATAGGAACTCATTGAATCTATAAATAAATGAAAAGATTCAATCTCATAGATTGTTCGGGAATCGATTGCTAAAGATTTTCTGCCTAAATACTCATACGAATTTCCTCGAATATCCATGATAGGAACTCATTGAATCTATAAATAAATAGAATGATTCAATGTCAAAGATCGTTCGGGAATCGATTGCTAATGATTTTCTGCCTAAATACTCATACAAATATCCTCGAATATCCATGATAGGAACTCATTGAATCTCTAAATAAATAAAATGATTCAATCTCATAGATTGTTCCGGAATCGATTGCTAAAGATTTTCTGCCTAAATACTCATACAAATATCCTCGAATATCCATGATAGGAATCATTGAATCTATAAATATATAAAAAGATTCAATCTCATAGATTGTTCGGGAATTGATTGCTAAAGATTTTCTGCCTAAATACTCAACGAATATCCATGATAGGAACTCATTGAATCTATGAATAAATAAAATGATTCAATCTCATAGATTGTTCGGGAATCGATTGCTCAAGATTTTCTGCCTAAATACTTAACAAATATCCTCGAATATCCATGATAGGAACTCATTGAATCTATAAATAAATAAAATGATTCAATCTCATAGATTGATCGGGAATCGATTCCTAAAGATTTTCTGCCTAAAAACTCATACAAATATCCTCGAATATCCATGATAGAAACTCACTGAATCTATAAATATATACAAAGATTCAATCTCATAGATTGTTCGGGAATTGATTGCTAAAGATTGTCTGCCTAAATACTCGACAAATATCCTCGAATATCCATGATAGGAACTCATTGAATCTATAAATAAATAACATGATTCAATCTCATAGATTAATCGGGAATCGATTCCTAAAGATTTTCTGCCTGAAAACTCATACAAATATCCTCGAATATCCATGATAGAAACTCACTGAATCTATAAATATATACAAAGATTCAATCTCATAGATTGTTCGGGAATTGATTGCTAAAGATTGTCTGCCTAAATACTCGACAAATATCCTCGAATATCCATGATAGGAACTCATTGAATCTACACATGAATAAAATGATTCAATCTCATAGATTGTTCGGGAATCGATTGCTAAAGATTTTCTGCCTAAATACTCATACAAATATCTTCGAATATCCATGATAGGAACTCATTGAATCTATAAATAAATAAAATGATTCAATCTCATAGATTGTTCGGGAATCGATTGCTAAAGATTTTCTGCCTAAATACTCAACAAGTATCCTCGAATATCCATGATAGGAACTCATTGAATCTATAAATAAATAAAATGATTTAATCTTATAGATTTTTCGGGCATCGATTTCTAAAGCATTTCTGCCTAAATACTCATACAAATATCCTCGAATATCCATGATAGGAACTTATTGAATCTATGAATAAATAAAATGATTCAATCTCATAGATTGTTCGGGAATCGATTGCTCAAGATTTTCTGCCTTAAAACTTAACAAATATCCTCGAATATCCATGATAGGAACTCATTGAATCTATAAATAAATAAAATGATTCAATCTCATAGATTTATTGGGAATCGATTCCTAAAGATTTTCTGCCTAAATACTCATACAAATATCCTCGAATATCCATGATAGAAACTCATTGAATCTATAAATAAACGAAATGATTCAATCTCATAGATTGTTCAGGAATCGATTGCTAAAGATTTTCTGCCTAAATACTCATACAAATATCCTCGAATATCCATGATAGGAACTCATCGAATCTATAAATAAATAAAATGATTTAATCTCATAGATTGTTCGGGAATCGATTGCTTAAGATTTTCTGCCTAAATACTCAACAAATATCCTCGAATATCCATGATAGGAACTCCTTGAATCTATAAATAAATAAAATGATTTAATCCCATAGATTTTTCGGGCATCGATTGCTAAAGATTTTCTGCCTAAATACTCATACAAATATCCTCGAATATCTATGATAGGAACTCATTGAATCTATAAATAAATGAAAAGATTCAATCTCATAGATTGTTCGGGAATCGATTGCTAAAGATTTTCTGCCTAAATACTCATACAAATTTCCTCGAATATCCATGATAGGAACTCATTGAATCTATAAATATATAAAAAGATTCAATCTCATAGATTGTTCGGGAATTGATTGCTAAAGATTTTCTGCCTAAATACTCAACGAATATCCATGATAGGAACTCATTGAATCTATGAATAAATAAAATGATTCAATCTCATAGATTGTTTGGGAATCGATTGCTAAAGATTTTCTGCCTAAATACTCAACAAATATCCTCGAATATCCATGATAGGAACTCATTGAATCTATGAATAAATAAAATGATTCAATCTCATAGATTAATTGGGAATCGATTCCTAAAGATTTTCTGCCTTAATACTCATACAAACATCCTCGAATATTCATGACAGGAACTCATTGAATCTATAGATAAATAAAATAATTCAATCTCATAGATTGTTCCGGAATCGATTGCTAAAGATTTTCTGCCTAAATACTCATACAAATATCCTCGAATATCCATGATAGGAACTCATTGAATCTATAAATATATAAAAAGATTCAATCTCATAGATTGTTCGGGAATTGATTGCTAAAGATTTTCTGCCTAAATACTCAACGAATATCCTCGAATATCCATGATAGGAACTCATTAAATCTATAAATAAATAAAATGATTCAATCTCATAGATTGTTCGGGAATCGATTGCTCAAGATTTTCTGCCTAAATACTCATACAAATATCCTCGAATATCCATGATAGAAACTCATTGAATCTATAAATAAACGAAATGATTCAATCTCATAGATTGTTCGGGAATCGATTGCTAAAGATTTTCTGCCTAAATACTCATACAAATATCCTCGAATATCCATGATAGGAACTCATCGAATCTATAAATAAATAAAATGATTTAATCTCATAGATTGTTCGGGAATCGATTGCTTAAGATTTTCTGCCTAAATACTCAACAAATATCCTCGAATATCCATGATAGGAACTCCTTGAATCTATAAATAAATAAAATGATTTAATCCCATAGATTTTTCGGGCATCGATTGCTAAAGATTTTCTGCCTAAATACTCATACAAATATCCTCGAATATCTATGATAGAAACTCATTGAATCTATAAATAAATGAAAAGATTCAATCTCATAGATTGTTCGGGAATCGATTGCTAAAGATTTTCTGCCTAAATACTCAACGAATATCCTCGAATATCCATGATAGGAACTCATTAAATCTATAAATAAATAAAATGATTCAATCTCATAGATTGTTCGGGAATCGATTGCTCAAGATTTTCTGCCTAAATACTCATACAAATATCCTCGAATATCCATGATAGAAACTCATTGAATCTATAAATAAACGAAATGATTCAATCTCATAGATTGTTCGGGAATCGATTGCTAAAGATTTTCTGCCTAAATACTCATACAAATATCCTCGAATATCCATGATAGGAACTCATCGAATCTATAAATAAATAAAATGATTTAATCTCATAGATTGTTCGGGAATCGATTGCTTAAGATTTTCTGCCTAAATACTCAACAAATATCCTCGAATATCCATGATAGGAACTCCTTGAATCTATAAATAAATAAAATGATTTAATCCCATAGATTTTTCGGGCATCGATTGCTAAAGATTTTCTGCCTAAATACTCATACAAATATCCTCGAATATCTATGATAGAAACTCATTGAATCTATAAATAAATGAAAAGATTCAATCTCATAGATTGTTCGGGAATCGATTGCTAAAGATTTTCTGCCTAAATACTCATACAAATTTCCTCGAATATCCATGATAGAAACTCATTGAATCTATAAATATATAAAAAGATTCAATCTCATAGATTGTTCGGGAATTGATTGCTAAAGATTTTCTGCCTAAATACTCAACGAATATCCTCGAATATCCATGATAGGAACTCATTAAATCTATAAATAAATAAAATGATTCAATCTCATAGATTGTTCGGGAATCGATTGCTCAAGATTTTCTGCCTAAATACTCATACAAATATCCTCGAATATCCATGATAGAAACTCATTGAATCTATAAATAAACGAAATGATTCAATCTCATAGATTGTTCGGGAATCGATTGCTAAAGATTTTCTGCCTAAATACTCATACAAATATCCTCGAATATCCATGATAGGAACTCATCGAATCTATAAATAAATAAAATGATTTAATCTCATAGATTGTTCGGGAATCGATTGCTTAAGATTTTCTGCCTAAATACTCAACAAATATCCTCGAATATCCATGATAGGAACTCCTTGAATCTATAAATAAATAAAATGATTTAATCCCATAGATTTTTCGGGCATCGATTGCTAAAGATTTTCTGCCTAAATACTCATACAAATATCCTCGAATATCTATGATAGGAACTCATTGAATCTATAAATAAATGAAAAGATTCAATCTCATAGATTGTTCGGGAATCGATTGCTAAAGATTTTCTGCCTAAATACTCATACAAATTTCCTTGAATATCCATGATAGGAACTCATTGAATCTATAAATAAATAGAATGATTCAATGTCAAAGATCGTTCGGGAATCGATTGCTAATGATTTTCTGCCTAAATACTCATACAAATATCCTCGAATATCCATGATAGGAACTCATTGAATCTATGAATAAATAAAATGATTCAATCTCATAGATTGTTCCGGAATCGATTGCTAAAGATTTTCTGCCTAAATACTCATACAAATATCCTCGAATATCCATGATAGGAACTCATTGAATCTATAAATATATAAAAAGATTCAATCTCATAGATTGTTCGGGAATTGATTGCTAAAGATTTTCTGCCTAAATACTCAACGAATATCCATGATAGGAACTCATTGAATCTATGAATAAATAAAATGATTCAATCTCATAGATTGTTCGGGAATCGATTGCTCAAGATTTTCTGCCTAAATACTTAACAAATATCCTCAAATATCCATGATAGGAACTCATTGAATCTATAAATAAATAAAATGATTCAATCTCATAGATTAATCGGGAATCGATTCCTAAAGATTTTCTGCCTAAAAACTCATACAAATATCCTCGAATATCCATGATAGAAACTCACTGAATCTATAAATATATACAAAGATTCAATCTCATAGATTGTTCGGGAATTGATTGCTAAAGATTGTCTGCCTAAATACTCGACAAATATCCTCGAATATCCATGATAGGAACTCATTGAATCTACACATGAATAAAATGATTCAATCTCATAGATTGTTCGGGAATCGATTGCTAAAGATTTTCTGCCTAAATACTCATACAAATATCCTCGAATATCCATGATAGGAACTCATTGAATCTATAAATAAATAAAATGATTCAATCTCATAGATTGTTCGGGAATCGATTGCTAAAGATTTTCTGCCTAAATACTCAACAAATATCCTCGAATATCCATGATAGGAACTCATTGAATCTATAAATAAATAAAATGATTTAATCTTATAGATTTTTCGGGCATCGATTTCTAAAGCATTTCTGCCTAAATACTCATACAAATATCCTCGAATATCCATGATAGGAACTCATTGAATCTATAAATAAATAAAATGATTCAATCTCATAGATTGTTCCGGAATCGATTGCTAAAGATTTTCTGCTTAAATACTTATACAAATATCCTCGAATATCTATGATAGGAACTCATTGAATCTATAAATAAATAAGAAGATTCAATCTCATAGATTGTTCGGGAATCGATCGCTAAAGATTTTTTGCCTAAATACTCATACAAATATCCTCGAATATCCATGATAGGAACTCATTGAATCTATAAATAAATAAAATGATTCAATCTCATAGATTGTTCGGGAATCGATTGCTAATGATTTTCTGCCTAAATACTCATACAAATATCCTCGAACATCCATGATAGGAACTCATTGAATCTATAAATAAATAAAATGATTCAATCTCATAGATTGTTCGGGAATCGATTGCTAAAGATTTTCTGCCTAAATACTCAACAAGTATCCTCGAATATCCATGATAGGAACTCATTGAATCTATAAATAAATAAAATGATTTAATCTTATAGATTTTTCGGGCATCGATTTCTAAAGCATTTCTGCCTAAATACTCATACAAATATCCTCGAATATCCATGATAGGAACTCATTGAATCTATAAATACATAAAATGATTCAATCTCATAGATTGTTCCGGAATCGATTGCTAAAGATTTTCTGCTTAAATACTTATACAAATATCCTCGAATATCTATGATAGGAACTCATTGAATCTATAAATAAATAAGAAGATTCAATCTCATAGATTGTTCGGGAATCGATCGCTAAAGATTTTTTGCCTAAATACTCATACAAATATCCTCGAATATCCATGATAGGAACTCATTGAATCTATAAATAAATAAAATGATTCAATCTCATAGATTGTTCGGGAATCGATTGCTAATGATTTTCTGCCTAAATACTCATACAAATATCCTCGAACATCCATGATAGGAACTCATTGAATCTATAAATAAATAAAATGATTTAATCTCATAGATTTTTCGGGCATCGATTGCAAAAGATTTTCTGCCTAAATACTCATACAAATATCCTCGAATATCCATGATAGGAACTCATTGAATCTATAAATATCAAAAAAGATTCAATCTCATAGATTGTTCGGGAATTGATTGCTAAAGATTTTCTGCCTAAATACTCAACGAATATCCATGATAGGAACTCATTGAATCTATGAATAAATAAAATGATTCAATCTCATAGATTGTTCGGGAATCGATTGCTCAAGATTTTCTGCCTTAAAACTTAACAAATATCCTCGAATATCCATGATAGGAACTCATTGAATCTATACATAAATAAAATGATTCAATCTCATAGATTAATTGGGAATCGATTCCTAAAGATTTTCTGCCTAAATACTCATACAAATATCCTCGAATATCCATGATAGAAACTCATTGAATCTATAAATAAACGAAATGATTCAATCTCATAGATTGTTCGGGAATCGATTGCTAAAGATTTTCTGCCTAAATACTCATACAAATATCCTCGAATATCCATGATAGGAACTCATCGAATCTATAAATAAATAAAATGATTTAATCTCATAGATTGTTCGGGAATCGATTGCTTAAGATTTTCTGCCTAAATACTCAACAAATATCCTCGAATATCCATGATAGGAACTCCTTGAATCTATAAATAAATAAAATGATTTAATCCCATAGATTTTTCGGGCATCGATTGCTAAAGATTTTCTGCCTAAATACTCATACAAATATCCTCGAATATCTATGATAGGAACTCATTGAATCTATAAATAAATGAAAAGATTCAATCTCATAGATTGTTCGGGAATCGATTGCTAAAGATTTTCTGCCTAAATACTCATACAAATTTCCTCGAATATCCATGATAGGAACTCATTGAATCTATAAATATATAAAAAGATTCAATCTCATAGATTGTTCGGGAATTGATTGCTAAAGATTTTCTGCCTAAATACTCAACGAATATCCATGATAGGAACTCATTGAATCTATGAATAAATAAAATGATTCAATCTCATAGATTGTTTGGGAATCGATTGCTAAAGATTTTCTGCCTAAATACTCAACAAATATCCTCGAATATCCATGATAGGAACTCATTGAATCTATGAATAAATAAAATGATTCAATCTCATGGATTGTTCCGGAATCGATTGCTAAAGATTTTCTGCCTAAATACTCAACGAATATCCTCGAATATCCATGATAGGAACTCATTAAATCTATAAATAAATAAAATGATTCAATCTCATAGATTGTTCGGGAATCGATTGCTCAAGATTTTCTGCCTAAATACTCATACAAATATCCTCGAATATCCATGATAGAAACTCATTGAATCTATAAATAAACGAAATGATTCAATCTCATAGATTGTTCGGGAATCGATTGCTAAAGATTTTCTGCCTAAATACTCATACAAATATCCTCGAATATCCATGATAGGAACTCATCGAATCTATAAATAAATAAAATGATTTAATCTCATAGATTGTTCGGGAATCGATTGCTTAAGATTTTCTGCCTAAATACTCAACAAATATCCTCGAATATCCATGATAGGAACTCCTTGAATCTATAAATAAATAAAATGATTTAATCCCATAGATTTTTCCGGCATCGATTGCTAAAGATTGTCTGCCTAAATACTCATACAAATATCCTCGAATATCTATGATAGGAACTCATTGAATCTATAAATAAATGAAAAGATTCAATCTCATAGATTGTTCGGGAATCGATTGCTAAAGATTTTCTGCCTAAATACTCATACAAATTTCCTCGAATATCCATGATAGGAACTCATTGAATCTATAAATAAATAGAATGATTCAATGTCAAAGATCGTTCGGGAATCGATTGCTAATGATTTTCTGCCTAAATACTCATACAAATATCCTCGAATATCCATGATAGGAACTCATTGAATCTATAAATAAATAAAATGATTCAATCTCATAGATTGTTCCGGAATCGATTGCTAAAGATTTTCTGCCTAAATACTCAACAAATATCCTCGAATATCCATGATAGGAACTCATTGAATCTATAAATAAATAAAATGATTTAATCTTATAGATTTTTCGGGCATCGATTTCTAAAGCATTTCTGCCTAAATACTCATACAAATATCCTCGAATATCCATGATAGGAACTCATTGAATCTATAAATAAATAAAATGATTCAATCTCATAGATTGTTCCGGAATCGATTGCTAAAGATTTTCTGCTTAAATACTTATACAAATATCCTCGAATATCTATGATAGGAACTCATTGAATCTATAAATAAATAAGAAGATTCAATCTCATAGATTGTTCGGGAATCGATCGCTAAAGATTTTTTGCCTAAATACTCATACAAATATCCTCGAATATCCATGATAGGAACTCATTGAATCTATAAATAAATAAAATGATTCAATCTCATAGATTGTTCGGGAATCGATTGCTAATGATTTTCTGCCTAAATACTCATACAAATATCCTCGAACATCCATGATAGGAACTCATTGAATCTATAAATAAATAAAATGATTCAATCTCATAGATTGTTCGGGAATCGATTGCTAAAGATTTTCTGCCTAAATACTCAACAAGTATCCTCGAATATCCATGATAGGAACTCATTGAATCTATAAATAAATAAAATGATTTAATCTTATAGATTTTTCGGGCATCGATTTCTAAAGCATTTCTGCCTAAATACTCATACAAATATCCTCGAATATCCATGATAGGAACTCATTGAATCTATAAATACATAAAATGATTCAATCTCATAGATTGTTCCGGAATCGATTGCTAAAGATTTTCTGCTTAAATACTTATACAAATATCCTCGAATATCTATGATAGGAACTCATTGAATCTATAAATAAATAAGAAGATTCAATCTCATAGATTGTTCGGGAATCGATCGCTAAAGATTTTTTGCCTAAATACTCATACAAATATCCTCGAATATCCATGATAGGAACTCATTGAATCTATAAATATCAAAAAAGATTCAATCTCATAGATTGTTCGGGAATTGATTGCTAAAGATTTTCTGCCTAAATACTCAACGAATATCCATGATAGGAACTCATTGAATCTATGAATAAATGATTCAATCTCATAGATTGTTCGGGAATCGATTGCTCAAGATTTTCTGCCTTAAAACTTAACAAATATCCTCGAATATCCATGATAGGAACTCATTGAATCTATACATAAATAAAATGATTCAATCTCATAGATTAATTGGGAATCGATTCCTAAAGATTTTCTGCCTAAATACTCATACAAATATCCTCGAATATCCATGATAGAAACTCATTGAATCTATAAATAAACGAAATGATTCAATCTCATAGATTGTTCGGGAATCGATTGCTAAAGATTTTCTGCCTAAATACTCATACAAATATCCTCGAATATCCATGATAGGAACTCATCGAATCTATAAATAAATAAAATGATTTAATCTCATAGATTGTTCGGGAATCGATTGCTTAAGATTTTCTGCCTAAATACTCAACAAATATCCTCGAATATCCATGATAGGAACTCCTTGAATCTATAAATAAATAAAATGATTTAATCCCATAGATTTTTCGGGCATCGATTGCTAAAGATTTTCTGCCTAAATACTCATACAAATATCCTCGAATATCTATGATAGGAACTCATTGAATCTATAAATAAATGAAAAGATTCAATCTCATAGATTGTTCGGGAATCGATTGCTAAAGATTTTCTGCCTAAATACTCATACAAATTTCCTCGAATATCCATGATAGGAACTCATTGAATCTATAAATATATAAAAAGATTCAATCTCATAGATTGTTCGGGAATTGATTGCTAAAGATTTTCTGCCTAAATACTCAACGAATATCCATGATAGGAACTCATTGAATCTATGAATAAATAAAATGATTCAATCTCATAGATTGTTTGGGAATCGATTGCTAAAGATTTTCTGCCTAAATACTCAACAAATATCCTCGAATATCCATGATAGGAACTCATTGAATCTATGAATAAATAAAATGATTCAATCTCATGGATTGTTCCGGAATCGATTGCTAAAGATTTTCTGCCTAAATACTCAACGAATATCCTCGAATATCCATGATAGGAACTCATTAAATCTATAAATAAATAAAATGATTCAATCTCATAGATTGTTCGGGAATCGATTGCTCAAGATTTTCTGCCTAAATACTCATACAAATATCCTCGAATATCCATGATAGAAACTCATTGAATCTATAAATAAACGAAATGATTCAATCTCATAGATTGTTCGGGAATCGATTGCTAAAGATTTTCTGCCTAAATACTCATACAAATATCCTCGAATATCCATGATAGGAACTCATCGAATCTATAAATAAATAAAATGATTTAATCTCATAGATTGTTCGGGAATCGATTGCTTAAGATTTTCTGCCTAAATACTCAACAAATATCCTCGAATATCCATGATAGGAACTCCTTGAATCTATAAATAAATAAAATGATTTAATCCCATAGATTTTTCCGGCATCGATTGCTAAAGATTGTCTGCCTAAATACTCATACAAATATCCTCGAATATCTATGATAGGAACTCATTGAATCTATAAATAAATGAAAAGATTCAATCTCATAGATTGTTCGGGAATCGATTGCTTAAGATTTTCTGCCTAAATACTCAACAAATATCCTCGAATATCCATGATAGGAACTCCTTGAATCTATAAATAAATAAAATGATTTAATCCCATAGATTTTTCGGGCATCGATTGCTAAAGATTTTCTGCCTAAATACTCATACAAATATCCTCGAATATCTATGATAGGAACTCATTGAATCTATAAATAAATGAAAAGATTCAATCTCATAGATTGTTCGGGAATCGATTGCTAAAGATTTTCTGCCTAAATACTCATACAAATTTCCTCGAATATCCATGATAGGAACTCATTGAATCTATAAATATATAAAAAGATTCAATCTCATAGATTGTTCGGGAATTGATTGCTAAAGATTTTCTGCCTAAATACTCAACGAATATCCATGATAGGAACTCATTGAATCTATGAATAAATAAAATGATTCAATCTCATAGATTGTTTGGGAATCGATTGCTAAAGATTTTCTGCCTAAATACTCAACAAATATCCTCGAATATCCATGATAGGAACTCATTGAATCTATGAATAAATAAAATGATTCAATCTCATGGATTGTTCCGGAATCGATTGCTAAAGATTTTCTGCCTAAATACTCAACGAATATCCTCGAATATCCATGATAGGAACTCATTAAATCTATAAATAAATAAAATGATTCAATCTCATAGATTGTTCGGGAATCGATTGCTCAAGATTTTCTGCCTAAATACTCATACAAATATCCTCGAATATCCATGATAGAAACTCATTGAATCTATAAATAAACGAAATGATTCAATCTCATAGATTGTTCGGGAATCGATTGCTAAAGATTTTCTGCCTAAATACTCATACAAATATCCTCGAATATCCATGATAGGAACTCATCGAATCTATAAATAAATAAAATGATTTAATCTCATAGATTGTTCGGGAATCGATTGCTTAAGATTTTCTGCCTAAATACTCAACAAATATCCTCGAATATCCATGATAGGAACTCCTTGAATCTATAAATAAATAAAATGATTTAATCCCATAGATTTTTCCGGCATCGATTGCTAAAGATTGTCTGCCTAAATACTCATACAAATATCCTCGAATATCTATGATAGGAACTCATTGAATCTATAAATAAATGAAAAGATTCAATCTCATAGATTGTTCGGGAATCGATTGCTAAAGATTTTCTGCCTAAATACTCATACAAATTTCCTCGAATATCCATGATAGGAACTCATTGAATCTATAAATAAATAGAATGATTCAATGTCAAAGATCGTTCGGGAATCGATTGCTAATGATTTTCTGCCTAAATACTCATACAAATATCCTCGAATATCCATGATAGGAACTCATTGAATCTATAAATAAATAAAATGATTCAATCTCATAGATTGTTCCGGAATCGATTGCTAAAGATTTTCTGCCTAAATACTCAACAAATATCCTCGAATATCCATGATAGGAACTCATTGAATCTATAAATAAATAAAATGATTTAATCTTATAGATTTTTCGGGCATCGATTTCTAAAGCATTTCTGCCTAAATACTCATACAAATATCCTCGAATATCCATGATAGGAACTCATTGAATCTATAAATAAATAAAATGATTCAATCTCATAGATTGTTCCGGAATCGATTGCTAAAGATTTTCTGCTTAAATACTTATACAAATATCCTCGAATATCTATGATAGGAACTCATTGAATCTATAAATAAATAAGAAGATTCAATCTCATAGATTGTTCGGGAATCGATCGCTAAAGATTTTTTGCCTAAATACTCATACAAATATCCTCGAATATCCATGATAGGAACTCATTGAATCTATAAATAAATAAAATGATTCAATCTCATAGATTGTTCGGGAATCGATTGCTAATGATTTTCTGCCTAAATACTCATACAAATATCCTCGAACATCCATGATAGGAACTCATTGAATCTATAAATAAATAAAATGATTCAATCTCATAGATTGTTCGGGAATCGATTGCTAAAGATTTTCTGCCTAAATACTCAACAAGTATCCTCGAATATCCATGATAGGAACTCATTGAATCTATAAATAAATAAAATGATTTAATCTTATAGATTTTTCGGGCATCGATTTCTAAAGCATTTCTGCCTAAATACTCATACAAATATCCTCGAATATCCATGATAGGAACTCATTGAATCTATAAATACATAAAATGATTCAATCTCATAGATTGTTCCGGAATCGATTGCTAAAGATTTTCTGCTTAAATACTTATACAAATATCCTCGAATATCTATGATAGGAACTCATTGAATCTATAAATAAATAAGAAGATTCAATCTCATAGATTGTTCGGGAATCGATCGCTAAAGATTTTTTGCCTAAATACTCATACAAATATCCTCGAATATCCATGATAGGAACTCATTGAATCTATAAATAAATAAAATGATTCAATCTCATAGATTGTTCGGGAATCGATTGCTAATGATTTTCTGCCTAAATACTCATACAAATATCCTCGAACATCCATGATAGGAACTCATTGAATCTATAAATAAATAAAATGATTTAATCTCATAGATTTTTCGGGCATCGATTGCAAAAGATTTTCTGCCTAAATACTCATACAAATATCCTCGAATATCCATGATAGGAACTCATTGAATCTATAAATATCAAAAAAGATTCAATCTCATAGATTGTTCGGGAATTGATTGCTAAAGATTTTCTGCCTAAATACTCAACGAATATCCATGATAGGAACTCATTGAATCTATGAATAAATAAAATGATTCAATCTCATAGATTGTTCGGGAATCGATTGCTCAAGATTTTCTGCCTTAAAACTTAACAAATATCCTCGAATATCCATGATAGGAACTCATTGAATCTATACATAAATAAAATGATTCAATCTCATAGATTAATTGGGAATCGATTCCTAAAGATTTTCTGCCTAAATACTCATACAAATATCCTCGAATATCCATGATAGAAACTCATTGAATCTATAAATAAACGAAATGATTCAATCTCATAGATTGTTCGGGAATCGATTGCTAAAGATTTTCTGCCTAAATACTCATACAAATATCCTCGAATATCCATGATAGGAACTCATCGAATCTATAAATAAATAAAATGATTTAATCTCATAGATTGTTCGGGAATCGATTGCTTAAGATTTTCTGCCTAAATACTCAACAAATATCCTCGAATATCCATGATAGGAACTCCTTGAATCTATAAATAAATAAAATGATTTAATCCCATAGATTTTTCGGGCATCGATTGCTAAAGATTTTCTGCCTAAATACTCATACAAATATCCTCGAATATCTATGATAGGAACTCATTGAATCTATAAATAAATGAAAAGATTCAATCTCATAGATTGTTCGGGAATCGATTGCTAAAGATTTTCTGCCTAAATACTCATACAAATTTCCTCGAATATCCATGATAGGAACTCATTGAATCTATAAATATATAAAAAGATTCAATCTCATAGATTGTTCGGGAATTGATTGCTAAAGATTTTCTGCCTAAATACTCAACGAATATCCATGATAGGAACTCATTGAATCTATGAATAAATAAAATGATTCAATCTCATAGATTGTTTGGGAATCGATTGCTAAAGATTTTCTGCCTAAATACTCAACAAATATCCTCGAATATCCATGATAGGAACTCATTGAATCTATGAATAAATAAAATGATTCAATCTCATGGATTGTTCCGGAATCGATTGCTAAAGATTTTCTGCCTAAATACTCAACGAATATCCTCGAATATCCATGATAGGAACTCATTAAATCTATAAATAAATAAAATGATTCAATCTCATAGATTGTTCGGGAATCGATTGCTCAAGATTTTCTGCCTAAATACTCATACAAATATCCTCGAATATCCATGATAGAAACTCATTGAATCTATAAATAAACGAAATGATTCAATCTCATAGATTGTTCGGGAATCGATTGCTAAAGATTTTCTGCCTAAATACTCATACAAATATCCTCGAATATCCATGATAGGAACTCATCGAATCTATAAATAAATAAAATGATTTAATCTCATAGATTGTTCGGGAATCGATTGCTTAAGATTTTCTGCCTAAATACTCAACAAATATCCTCGAATATCCATGATAGGAACTCCTTGAATCTATAAATAAATAAAATGATTTAATCCCATAGATTTTTCCGGCATCGATTGCTAAAGATTGTCTGCCTAAATACTCATACAAATATCCTCGAATATCTATGATAGGAACTCATTGAATCTATAAATAAATGAAAAGATTCAATCTCATAGATTGTTCGGGAATCGATTGCTAAAGATTTTCTGCCTAAATACTCATACAAATTTCCTCGAATATCCATGATAGGAACTCATTGAATCTATAAATAAATAGAATGATTCAATGTCAAAGATCGTTCGGGAATCGATTGCTAATGATTTTCTGCCTAAATACTCATACAAATATCCTCGAATATCCATGATAGGAACTCATTGAATCTATAAATAAATAAAATGATTCAATCTCATAGATTGTTCCGGAATCGATTGCTAAAGATTTTCTGCCTAAATACTCATACAAATATCCTCGAATATCCATGATATGAATCATTGAATCTATAAATATATAAAAAGATTCAATCTCATAGATTGTTCGGGAATTGATTGCTAAAGATTTTCTGCCTAAATACTCAACGAATATCCATGATAGGAACTCATTGAATCTATGAATGAATAAAATGATTCAATCTCATAGATTGTTCGGGAATCGATTGCTCAAGATTTTCTGCCTAAATACTTAACAAATATCCTCGAATATCCATGATAGGAACTCATTGAATCTATAAATAAATAAAATGATTCAATCTCATAGATTAATCGGGAATCGATTCCTAAAGATTTTCTGCCTAAAAACTCATACAAATATCCTCGAATATCCATGATAGAAACTCACTGAATCTATAAATATATACAAAGATTCAATCTCATAGATTGTTCGGAAATTGATTGCTAAAGATTGTCTGCCTAAATACTCGACAAATATCCTCGAATATCCATGATAGGAACTCATTGAATCTACACATGAATAAAATGATTCAATCTCATAGATTGTTCGGGAATCGATTGCTAAAGATTTTCTGCCTAAATACTCATACAAATATCCTCGAATATCCATGATAGGAACTCATTGAATCTATAAATAAATAAAATGATTCAATCTCATAGATTGTTCGGGAATCGATTGCTAAAGATTTTCTGCCTAAATACTCAACAAATATCCTCGAATATCCATGATAGGAACTCATTGAATCTATAAATAAATAAAATGATTTAATCTTATAGATTTTTCGGGCATCGATTTCTAAAGCATTTCTGCCTAAATACTCATACAAATATCCTCGAATATCCATGATAGGAACTCATTGAATCTATAAATGAATAAAATGATTCAATCTCATAGATTGTTCCGGAATCGATTGCTAAAGATTTTCTGCTTCAATACTTATACAAATATCCTCGAATATCTATGATAGGAACTCATTGAATCTATAAATAAATAAGAAGATTCAATCTCATAGATTGTTCGGGAATCGATCGCTAAAGATTTTTTGCCTAAATACTCATACAAATATCCTCGAATATCCATGATAGGAACTCATTGAATCTATAAATAAATAAAATGATTCAATCTCATAGATTGTTCGGGAATCGATTGCTAATGATTTTCTGCCTAAATACTCATACAAATATCCTCGAACATCCATGATAGGAACTCATTGAATCTATAAATGAATAAAATGATTTGATCTCATAGATTTTTCGGGCATCGATTGCAAAAGATTTTCTGCCTAAATACTCATACAAATATCCTCGAATATCCATGATAGGAACTCATTGAATCTATAAATATCTAAAAAGATTCAATCTCATAGATTGTTCGGGAATTGATTGCTAAAGATTTTCTGCCTAAATACTCAACGAATATCCATGATAGGAACTCATTGAATCTATGAATAAATAAAATGATTCAATCTCATAGATTGTTCGGGAATCGATTGCTCAAGATTTTCTGCCTTAATACTTAACAAATATCCTTGAATATCCATGATAGGAACTCATTGAATCTATAAATAAATAAAATGATTCAATCTCATAGATTAATTGGGAATCGATTCCTAAAGATTTTCTGCCTAAATACTCATACAAATATCCTCGAATATCCATGATAGAAACTCATTGAATCTATAAATAAACGAAATGATTTAATCTCATAGATTGTTCGGGAATCGATTGCTAAAGATTTTCTGCCTAAATACTCATACAATTATCCTCGAATATCCATGATAGGAACTCATCGAATCTATAAATAAATAAAATGATTTAATCTCATAGATTGTTCGGGAATTGATTGCTTAAGATTTTCTGCCTAAATACTCAACAAATATCCTCGAATATCCATGATAGGAACTCCTTGAATCTATAAATATATAAAATGATTTAATCCCATAGATTTTTCGGGCATCGATTGCTAAAGATTTTCTGCCTAAATACTCATACAAATATCCTCGAATATCTATGATAGGAACTCATTGAATCTATAAATAAATAAAAAGATTCAATCTCATAGATTGTTCGGGAATCGATTGCTAAAGATTTTCTGCCTAAATACTCATACAAATTTCCTCGAATATCCATGATAGGAACTCATTGAATCTATGAATAAATAGAATGATTCAATGTCATAGATCGTTCGGGAATCGATTGCTAATGATTTTCTGCCTAAATACTCATACAAATATCCTCGAATATCCATGATAGGAACTCATTGAATCTATAAATAAATAAAATGATTTAATCTCATAGATTGTTCCGGAATCGATTGCTAAAGATTTTCTGCCTAAATACTCATACAAATATCCTCGAATATCCATGATAGGAATCATTGAATCTATAAATATATAAAAACATTCAATCTCATAGATTGTTCAGGAATTGATTGCTAAAGATTTTCTGCCTAAATACTCAACGAATATCCATGATAGAAACTCATTGAATCTATGAATAAATAAAATGATTCAATCTCATAGATTGTTCGGGAATCGATTGCTCAAGATTTTCTGCCTAAATACTTAACAAATATCCTCGAATATCCATGATAGGAACTCATTGAATCTATAAATAAATAACATGATTCAATCTCATAGATTAATCGGGAATCGATTCCTTATGATTTTCTGCCTAAAAACTCATACAAATATCCTCGAATATCCATGATAGAAACTCACTGAATCTATAAATATATACAAAGATTCAATCTCATAGATTGTTCGGGAATTGATTGCTAAAGATTGTCTGCCTAAATACTCGACAAATATCCTCGAATATCCATGATAGGAACTCATTGAATCTACACATGAATAAAATGATTCAATCTCATAGATTGTTCGGGAATCGATTGCTAAAGATTTTCTGCCTAAATACTCATACAAATATCCTCGAATATCCATGATAGGAACTCATTGAATCTATAAATAAATAAAATGATTCAATCTCATAGATTGTTCGGGAATCGATTGCTAAAGATTTTCTGCCTAAATACTCAACAAATATCCTCGAATATCCATGATAGGAACTCATTGAATCTATAAATAAATAAAATGATTTAATCTTATAGATTTTTCGGGCATCGATTTCTAAAGCATTTCTGCCTAAATACTCATACAAATATCCTCGAATATCCATGATAGGAACTCATTGAATCTATAAATAAATAAAATGATTCAATCTCATAGATTGTTCCGGAATCGATTGCTAAAGATTTTCTGCTTAAATACTTATACAAATATCCTCGAATATCTATGATAGGAACTCATTGAATCTATAAATAAATAAGAAGATTCAATCTCATAGATTGTTCGGGAATCGATCGCTAAAGATTTTTTGCCTAAATACTCATACAAATATCCTCGAATATCCATGATAGGAACTCATTGAATCTATAAATAAATAAAATGATTCAATCTCATAGATTGTTCGGGAATCGACTGCTAATGATTTTCTGCCTAAATACTCATACAAATATCCTCGAACATCCATGATAGGAACTCATTGAATCTATAAATAAATAAAATGATTTAATCTCATAGATTTTTCGGGCATCGATTGCAAAAGATTTTCTGCCTAAATACTCATACAAATATCCTCGAATATCCATGATAGTAACTCATTGAATCTATAAATATCTAAAAAGATTCAATCTCATAGATTGTTCGGGAATTGATTGCTAAAGATTTTCTGCCTAAATACTCAACGAATATCCATGATAGGAACTCATTGAATCTATGAATAAATAAAATGATTCAATCTCATAGATTGTTCGGGAATCGATTGCTCAAGATTTTCTGCCTTAATACTTAACAAATATCCTTGAATATCCATGATAGGAACTTATTGAATCTATAAATAAATAAAATGATTCAATCTCATAGATTAATTGGGAATCGATTCCTAAAGATTTTTTGCCTAAATACTCATACAAATATCCTCGAATATCCATGATAGAAACTCATTGAATCTATAAATAAATAAAATGATTTAATCTTATAGATTTTTCGGGCATCGATTTCTAAAGCATTTCTGCCTAAATACTCATACAAATATCCTCGAATATCCATGATAGGAACTCATTGAATCTATAAATAAATAAAATGATTCAATCTCATAGATTGTTCGGGAATCGATTTCTAAAGATTTTCTGCCTAAATACTCAACAAATATCCTCGAATATCCATGATAGGAACTCATTGAATCTATAAATAAATAAAATGATTTAATCTTATAGATTTTTCGGGCATCGATTTCTAAAGCATTTCTGCCTAAATACTCATACAAATATCCTCGAATATCCATGATAGGAACTCATTGAATCTATAAATAAATAAAATGATTCAATCTCATAGATTGTTCCGGAATCGATTGCTAAAGATTTTCTGCTTCAATACTTATACAAATATCCTCGAATATCTATGATAGGAACTCATTGAATCTATAAATAAATAAGAAGATTCAATCTCATAGATTGTTCGGGAATCGATCGCTAAAGATTTTTTGCCTAAATACTCATACAAATATCCTCGAATATCCATGATAGAAACTCATTGAATCTATAAATAAATAAAATGATTCAATCTCATAGATTGTTCGGGAATCGATTGCTAATGATTTTCTGCCTAAATACTCATATAAATATCCTCGAACATCCATGATAGGAACTCATTGAATCTATAAATAAATAAAATGATTCAATCTCATAGATTGTTCGGGAATCGATTGCTAATGATTTTCTGCCTAAATACTCATACAAATATCCTCGAACATCCATGATAGGAACTCATTGAATCTATAAATAAATAAAATGATTTGATCTCATAGATTTTTCGGGCATCGATTGCAAAAGATTTTCTGCCTAAATACTCATACAAATATCCTCGAATATCCATGATAGGAACTCATTGAATCTATAAATATCTAAAAAGATTCAATCTCATAGATTGTTCGGGAATTGATTGCTAAAGATTTTCTGCCTAAATACTCAACGAATATCCATGATAGGAACTCATTGAATCTATGAATAAATAAAATGATTCAATCTCATAGATTGTTCGGGAATTGATTGCTCAAGATTTTCTGCCTTAATACTTAACAAATATCCTTGAATATCCATGATAGGAACTCATTGAATCTATAAATAAATAAAATGATTCAATCTCATAGATTAATTGGGAATCGATTCCTAAAGATTTTCTGCCTAAATACTCATACAAATATCCTCGAATATCCATGATAGAAACTCATTGAATCTATAAATAAACGAAATGATTTAATCTCATAGATTGTTCGGGAATCGATTGCTAAAGATTTTCTGCCTAAATACTCATACAAATATCCTCGAATATCCATGATAGGAATCATTGAATCTATAAATATATAAAAACATTCAATCTCATAGATTGTTCAGGAATTGATTGCTAAAGATTTTCTGCCTAAATACTCAACGAATATTCATGATAGAAACTCATTGAATCTATGAATAAATAAAATGATTCAATCTCATAGATTGTTCGGGAATCGATTGCTCAAGATTTTCTGCCTAAATACTCATACAAATATCCTCGAATATCTATGATAGGAACTCATTGAATCTATAAATAAATAAAAAGATTTAATCTCATAGATTGTTCGGGAATCGATTGCTAAAGATTTTCTGCCTAAATACTCATACAAATTTCCTCGAATATCCATGATAGGAACTCATTGAATCTATGAATAAATAGAATGATTCAATGTCATAGATCGTTCGGGAATCGATTGCTAATGATTTTCTGCCTAAATACTCATACAAATATCCTCGAATATCCATGATAGGAACTCATTGAATCTATAAATAAATAAAATGATTCAATCTCATAGATTGTTCCGGAATCGATTGCTAAAGATTTTCTGCCTAAATACTCATACAAATATCCTCGAATATCCATGATAGGAATCATTGAATCTATAAATATATAAAAACATTCAATCTCATAGATTGTTCAGGAATTGATTGCTAAAGATTTTCTGCCTAAATACTCAACGAATATTCATGATAGAAACTCATTGAATCTATGAATAAATAAAATGATTCAATCTCATAGATTGTTCGGGAATCGATTGCTCAAGATTTTCTGCCTAAATACTTAACAAATATCCTCGAATATCCATGATAGGAACTCATTGAATCTATAAATAAATAACATGATTCAATCTCATAGATTAATCGGGAATCGATTCCTTATGATTTTCTGCCTAAAAACTCATACAAATATCCTCGAATATCCATGATAGAAACTCACTGAATCTATAAATATATACAAAGATTCAATCTCATAGATTGTTCGGGAATTGATTGCTAAAGATTGTCTGCCTAAATACTCGACAAATATCCTCGAATATCCATGATAGGAACTCATTGAATCTACACATGAATAAAATGATTCAATCTCATAGATTGTTCGGGAATCGATTGCTAAAGATTTTCTGCCTAAATACTCATACAAATATCCTCGAATATCCATGATAGGAACTCATTGAATCTATAAATAAATAAAATGATTCAATCTCATAGATTGTTCCGGAATCGATTGCTAAAGATTTTCTGCCTAAATACTTATACAAATATCCTCGAATATCTATGATAGGAACTCATTGAATCTATAAATAAATAAGAAGATTCAATCTCATAGATTGTTCGGGAATCGATCGCTAAAGATTTTTTGCCTAAATACTCATACAAATATCCTCGAATATCCATGATAGGAACTCATTGAATCTATAAATAAATAAAATGATTCAATCTCATAGATTGTTCGGGAATCGACTGCTAATGATTTTCTGCCTAAATACTCATACAAATATCCTCGAACATCCATGATAGGAACTCATTGAATCTATAAATAAATAAAATGATTTAATCTCATAGATTTTTCGGGCATCGATTGCAAAAGATTTTCTGCCTAAATACTCATACAAATATCCTCGAATATCCATGATAGGAACTCATTGAATCTATAAATAAATAAAATGATTCAATCTCATAGATTGTTCGGGAATCGACTGCTAATGATTTTCTGCCTAAATACTCATACAAATATCCTCGAACATCCATGATAGGAACTCATTAAATCTATAAATAAATAAAATGATTTAATCTCATAGATTTTTCGGGCATCGATTGCAAAAGATTTTCTGCCTAAATACTCATACAAATATCCTCGAATATCCATGATAGGAACTCATTGAATCTATAAATATCTAAAAAGATTCAATCTCATAGATTGTTCGGGAATTGATTGCTAAAGATTTTCTGCCTAAATACTCAACGAATATCCATGATAGGAACTCATTGAATCTATGAATAAATAAAATGATTCAATCTCATAGATTGTTCGGGAATCGATTGCTCAAGATTTTCTGCCTTAATACTTAACAAATATCCTTGAATATCCATGATAGGAACTTATTGAATCTATAAATAAATAAAATGATTCAATCTCATAGATTAATTGGGAATCGATTCCTAAAGATTTTTTGCCTAAATACTCATACAAATATCCTCGAATATCCATGATAGAAACTCATTGAATCTATAAATAAATAAAATGATTTAATCTTATAGATTTTTCGGGCATCGATTTCTGAAGCATTTCTGCCTAAATACTCATACAAATATCCTCGAATATCCATGATAGGAACTCATTGAATCTATAAATAAATAAAATGATTCAATCTCATAGATTGTTCGGGAATCGATTGCTAAAGATTTTCTGCCTAAATACTCAACAAATATCCTCGAATATCCATGATAGGAACTCATTGAATCTATAAATAAATAAAATGATTTAATCTTATAGATTTTTCGGGCGTCGATTTCTAAAGCATTTCTGCCTAAATACTCATACAAATATCCTCGAACATCCATGATAGGAACTCATTGAATCTATAAATAAATAAAATGATTTGATCTCATAGATTTTTCGGGCATCGATTGCAAAAGATTTTCTGCCTAAATACTCATACAAATATCCTCGAATATCCATGATAGGAACTCATTGAATCTATAAATATCTAAAAAGATTCAATCTCATAGATTGTTCGGGAATTGATTGCTAAAGATTTTCTGCCTAAATACTCAACGAATATCCATGATAGGAACTCATTGAATCTATGAATAAATAAAATGATTCAATCTCATAGATTGTTCGGGAATTGATTGCTCAAGATTTTCTGCCTTAATACTTAACAAATATCCTTGAATATCCATGATAGGAACTCATTGAATCTATAAATAAATAAAATGATTCAATCTCATAGATTAATTGGGAATCGATTCCTAAAGATTATCTGCCTAAATACTCATACAAATATCCTCGAATATCCATGATAGAAACTCATTGAATCTATAAATAAACGAAATGATTTAATCTCATAGATTGTTCGGGAATCGATTGCTAAAGATTTTCTGCCTAAATACTCATACAATTATCCTCGAATATCCATGATAGGAACTCATCGAATCTATAAATAAATAAAATGATTTAATCTCATAGATTGTTCGGGAATTGATTGCTTAAGATTTTCTGCCTAAATACTCAACAAATATCCTCGAATATCCATGATAGGAACTCCTTGAATCTATAAATATATAAAATGATTTAATCCCATAGATTTTTCGGGCATCGATTGCTAAAGATTTTCTGCCTAAATACTCATACAAATATCCTCGAATATCTATGATAGGAACTCATTGAATCTATAAATAAATAAAAAGATTCAATCTCATAGATTGTTCGGGAATCGATTGCTAAAGATTTTCTGCCTAAATACTCATACAAATTTCCTCGAATATCCATGATAGGAACTCATTGAATCTATGAATAAATAGAATGATTCAATGTCATAGATCGTTCGGGAATCGATTGCTAATGATTTTCTGCCTAAATACTCATACAAATATCCTCGAATATCCATGATAGGAACTCATTGAATCTATAAATAAATAAAATGATTCAATCTCATAGATTGTTCCGGAATCGATTGCTAAAGATTTTCTGCCTAAATACTCATACAAATATCCTCGAATATCCATAATAGGAATCATTGAATCTATAAATATATAAAAACATTCAATCTCATAGATTGTTCAGGAATTGATTGCTAAAGATTTTCTGCCTAAATACTCAACGAATATTCATGATAGAAACTCATTGAATCTATGAATAAATAAAATGATTCAATCTCATAGATTGTTCGGGAATCGATTGCTCAAGATTTTCTGCCTAAATACTTAACAAATATCCTCGAATATCCATGATAGGAACTCATTGAATCTATAAATAAATAACATGATTCAATCTCATAGATTAATCGGGAATCGATTCCTTATGATTTTCTGCCTAAAAACTCATACAAATATCCTCGAATATCCATGATAGAAACTCACTGAATCTATAAATATATACAAAGATTCAATCTCATAGATTGTTCGGGAATTGATTGCTAAAGATTGTCTGCCTAAATACTCGACAAATATCCTCGAATATCCATGATAGGAACTCATTGAATCTACACATGAATAAAATGATTCAATCTCATAGATTGTTCGGGAATCGATTGCTAAAGATTTTCTGCCTAAATACTCATACAAATATCCTCGAATATCCATGATAGGAACTCATTGAATCTATAAATAAATAAAATGATTCAATCTCATAGATTGTTCGGGAATCGATTGCTAAAGATTTTCTGCCTAAATACTCAACAAATATCTTCGAATATCCATGATAGGAACTCATTGAATCTATAAATAAATAAAATGATTTAATCTTATAGATTTTTCGGGCATCGATTTCTAAAGCATTTCTGCCTAAATACTCATACAAATATCCTCGAATATCCATGATAGGAACTCATTGAATCTATAAATAAATAAAATGATTCAATCTCATAGATTGTTCCGGAATCGATTGCTAAAGATTTTCTGCCTAAATACTTATACAAATATCCTCGAATATCTATGATAGGAACTCATTGAATCTATAAATAAATAAGAAGATTCAATCTCATAGATTGTTCGGGAATCGATCGCTAAAGATTTTTTGCCTAAATACTCATACAAATATCCTCGAATATCCATGATAGGAACTCATTGAATCTATAAATAAATAAAATGATTCAATCTCATAGATTGTTCGGGAATCGACTGCTAATGATTTTCTGCCTAAATACTCATACAAATATCCTCGAACATCCATGATAGGAACTCATTGAATCTATAAATAAATAAAATGATTTAATCTCATGGATTTTTCGGGCATCGATTGCAAAAGATTTTCTGCCTAAATACTCATACAAATATCCTCGAATATCCATGATAGTAACTCATTGAATCTATAAATATCTAAAAAGATTCAATCTCATAGATTGTTCGGGAATTGATTGCTAAAGATTTTCTGCCTAAATACTCAACGAATATCCATGATAGGAACTCATTGAATCTATGAATAAATAAAATGATTCAATCTCATAGATTGTTCGGGAATCGATTGCTCAAGATTTTCTGCCTTAATACTTAACAAATATCCTTGAATATCCATGATAGGAACTCATTGAATCTATAAATAAATAAAATGATTCAATCTCATAGATTAATTGGGAATCGATTCCTAAAGATTTTCTGCCTAAATACTCATACAAATATCCTCGAATATCCATGATAGAAACTCATTGAATCTATAAATAAACGAAATGATTTAATCTCATAGATTGTTCGGGAATCGATTGCTAAAGATTTTCTGCCTAAATACTCATACAATTATCCTCGAATATCCATGATAGGAACTCATCGAATCTATAAATAAATAAAATGATTTAATCTCATAGATTGTTCGGGAATTGATTGCTTAAGATTTTCTGCCTAAATACTCAACAAATATCCTCGAATATCCATGATAGGAACTCCTTGAATCTATAAATATATAAAATGATTTAATCCCATAGATTTTTCGGGCATCGATTGCTAAAGATTTTCTGCCTAAATACTCATACAAATATCCTCGAATATCTATGATAGGAACTCATTGAATCTATAAATAAATAAAAAGATTCAATCTCATAGATTGTTCGGGAATCGATTGCTAAAGATTTTCTGCCTAAATACTCATACAAATTTCCTCGAATATCCATGATAGGAACTCATTGAATCTATGAATAAATAGAATGATTCAATGTCATAGATCGTTCGGGAATCGATTGCTAATGATTTTCTGCCTAAATACTCATACAAATATCCTCGAATATCCATGATAGGAACTCATTGAATCTATAAATAAATAAAATGATTCAATCTCATAGATTGTTCCGGAATCGATTGCTAAAGATTTTCTGCCTAAATACTCATACAAATATCCTCGAATATCCATAATAGGAATCATTGAATCTATAAATATATAAAAACATTCAATCTCATAGATTGTTCAGGAATTGATTGCTAAAGATTTTCTGCCTAAATACTCAACGAATATTCATGATAGAAACTCATTGAATCTATGAATAAATAAAATGATTCAATCTCATAGATTGTTCGGGAATCGATTGCTCAAGATTTTCTGCCTAAATACTTAACAAATATCCTCGAATATCCATGATAGGAACTCATTGAATCTATAAATAAATAACATGATTCAATCTCATAGATTAATCGGGAATCGATTCCTTATGATTTTCTGCCTAAAAACTCATACAAATATCCTCGAATATCCATGATAGAAACTCACTGAATCTATAAATATATACAAAGATTCAATCTCATAGATTGTTCGGGAATTGATTGCTAAAGATTGTCTGCCTAAATACTCGACAAATATCCTCGAATATCCATGATAGGAACTCATTGAATCTACACATGAATAAAATGATTCAATCTCATAGATTGTTCGGGAATCGATTGCTAAAGATTTTCTGCCTAAATACTCATACAAATATCCTCGAATATCCATGATAGGAACTCATTGAATCTATAAATAAATAAAATGATTCAATCTCATAGATTGTTCGGGAATCGATTGCTAAAGATTTTCTGCCTAAATACTCAACAAATATCTTCGAATATCCATGATAGGAACTCATTGAATCTATAAATAAATAAAATGATTTAATCTTATAGATTTTTCGGGCATCGATTTCTAAAGCATTTCTGCCTAAATACTCATACAAATATCCTCGAATATCCATGATAGGAACTCATTGAATCTATAAATAAATAAAATGATTCAATCTCATAGATTGTTCCGGAATCGATTGCTAAAGATTTTCTGCCTAAATACTCAACGAATATCCATGATAGGAACTCATTGAATCTATGAATAAATAAAATGATTCAATCTCATAGATTGTTCGGGAATCGATTGCTCAAGATTTTCTGCCTTAATACTTAACAAATATCCTTGAATATCCATGATAGGAACTCATTGAATCTATAAATAAATAAAATGATTCAATCTCATAGATTAATTGGGAATCGATTCCTAAAGATTTTCTGCCTAAATACTCATACAAATATCCTCGAATATCCATGATAGAAACTCATTGAATCTATAAATAAACGAAATGATTTAATCTCATAGATTGTTCGGGAATCGATTGCTAAAGATTTTCTGCCTAAATACTCATACAATTATCCTCGAATATCCATGATAGGAACTCATCGAATCTATAAATAAATAAAATGATTTAATCTCATAGATTGTTCGGGAATTGATTGCTTAAGATTTTCTGCCTAAATACTCAACAAATATCCTCGAATATCCATGATAGGAACTCCTTGAATCTATAAATATATAAAATGATTTAATCCCATAGATTTTTCGGGCATCGATTGCTAAAGATTTTCTGCCTAAATACTCATACAAATATCCTCGAATATCTATGATAGGAACTCATTGAATCTATAAATAAATAAAAAGATTCAATCTCATAGATTGTTCGGGAATCGATTGCTAAAGATTTTCTGCCTAAATACTCATACAAATTTCCTCGAATATCCATGATAGGAACTCATTGAATCTATGAATAAATAGAATGATTCAATGTCATAGATCGTTCGGGAATCGATTGCTAATGATTTTCTGCCTAAATACTCATACAAATATCCTCGAATATCCATGATAGGAACTCATTGAATCTATAAATAAATAAAATGATTCAATCTCATAGATTGTTCCGGAATCGATTGCTAAAGATTTTCTGCCTAAATACTCATACAAATATCCTCGAATATCCATGATAGGAATCATTGAATCTATAAATATATAAAAACATTCAATCTCATAGATTGTTCAGGAATTGATTGCTAAAGATTTTCTGCCTAAATACTCAACGAATATCCATGATAGAAACTCATTGAATCTATGAATAAATAAAATGATTCAATCTCATAGATTGTTCGGGAATCGATTGCTCAAGATTTTCTGCCTAAATACTTAACAAATATCCTCGAATATCCATGATAGGAACTCATTGAATCTATAAATAAATAACATGATTCAATCTCATAGATTAATCGGGAATCGATTCCTTATGATTTTCTGCCTAAAAACTCATACAAATATCCTCGAATATCCATGATAGAAACTCACTGAATCTATAAATATATACAAAGATTCAATCTCATAGATTGTTCGGGAATTGATTGCTAAAGATTGTCTGCCTAAATACTCGACAAATATCCTCGAATATCCATGATAGGAACTCATTGAATCTACACATGAATAAAATGATTCAATCTCATAGATTGTTCGGGAATCGATTGCTAAAGATTTTCTGCCTAAATACTCATACAAATATCCTCGAATATCCATGATAGGAACTCATTGAATCTATAAATAAATAAAATGATTCAATCTCATAGATTGTTCGGGAATCGATTGCTAAAGATTTTCTGCCTAAATACTCAACAAATATCCTCGAATATCCATGATAGGAACTCATTGAATCTATAAATAAATAAAATGATTTAATCTTATAGATTTTTCGGGCATCGATTTCTAAAGCATTTCTGCCTAAATACTCATACAAATATCCTCGAATATCCATGATAGGAACTCATTGAATCTATAAATAAATAAAATGATTCAATCTCATAGATTGTTCCGGAATCGATTGCTCAAGATTTTCTGCTTAAATACTTATACAAATATCCTCGAATATCTATGATAGGAACTCATTGAATCTATAAATAAATAAGAAGATTCAATCTCATAGATTGTTCGGGAATCGATCGCTAAAGATTTTTTGCCTAAATACTCATACAAATATCCTCGAATATCCATGATAGGAACTCATTGAATCTATAAATAAATAAAATGATTAAATCTCATAGATTGGTAGGGAATCGACTGCTAATGATTTTCTGCCTAAATACTCATACAAATATCCTCGAACATCCATGATAGGAACTCATTGAATCTATAAATAAATAAAATGATTTAATCTCATAGATTTTTCGGGCATCGATTGCAAAAGATTTTCTGCCTAAATACTCATACAAATATCCTCGAATATCCATGATAGTAACTCATTGAATCTATAAATATCTAAAAAGATTCAATCTCATAGATTGTTCGGGAATTGATTGCTAAAGATTTTCTGCCTAAATACTCAACGAATATCCATGATAGGAACTCATTGAATCTATGAATAAATAAAATGATTCAATCTCATAGATTGTTCGGGAATCGATTGCTCAAGATTTTCTGCCTTAATACTTAACAAATATCCTTGAATATCCATGATAGGAACTTATTGAATCTATAAATAAATAAAATGATTCAATCTCATAGATTAATTGGGAATCGATTCCTAAAGATTTTTTGCCTAAATACTCATACAAATATCCTCGAATATCCATGATAGAAACTCATTGAATCTATAAATAAATAAAATGATTTAATCTTATAGATTTTTCGGGCATCGATTTCTAAAGCATTTCTGCCTAAATACTCATACAAATATCCTCGAATATCCATGATAGGAACTCATTGAATCTATAAATAAATAAAATGATTCAATCTCATAGATTGTTCGGGAATCGATTGCTAAAGATTTTCTGCCTAAATACTCAACAAATATCCTCGAATATCCATGATAGAAACTCATTGAATCTATAAATAAATAAAATGATTTAATCTTATAGATTTTTCGGGCATCGATTTCTAAAGCATTTCTGCCTAAATACTCATACAAATATCCTCGAATATCCATGATAGGAACTCATTGAATCTATAAATAAATAAAATGATTCAATCTCATAGATTGTTCCGGAATCGATTGCTAAAGATTTTCTGCTTCAATACTTATACAAATATCCTCGAATATCTATGATAGGAACTCATTGAATCTATAAATAAATAAGAAGATTCAATCTCATAGATTGTTCGGGAATCGATCGCTAAAGATTTTTTGCCTAAATACTCATACAAATATCCTCGAATATCCATGATAGAAACTCATTGAATCTATAAATAAATAAAATGATTCAATCTCATAGATTGTTCGGGAATCGATTGCTAATGATTTTCTGCCTAAATACTCATACAAATATCCTCGAACATCCATGATAGGAACTCATTGAATCTATAAATAAATAAAATGATTTGATCTCATAGATTTTTCGGGCATCGATTGCAAAAGATTTTCTGCCTAAATACTCATACAAATATCCTCGAATATCCATGATAGGAACTCATTGAATCTATAAATATCTAAAAAGATTCAATCTCATAGATTGTTCGGGAATTGATTGCTAAAGATTTTCTGCCTAAATACTCAACGAATATCCATGATAGGAACTCATTGAATCTATGAATAAATAAAATGATTCAATCTCATAGATTGTTCGGGAATCGATTGCTCAAGATTTTCTGCCTTAATACTTAACAAATATCCTTGAATATCCATGATAGGAACTCATTGAATCTATAAATAAATAAAATGATTCAATCTCATAGATTAATTGGGAATCGATTCCTAAAGATTTTCTGCCTAAATACTCATACAAATATCCTCGAATATCCATGATAGAAACTCATTGAATCTATAAATAAACGAAATGATTTAATCTCATAGATTGTTCGGGAATCGATTGCTAAAGATTTTCTGCCTAAATACTCATACAATTATCTTCGAATATCCATGATAGGAACTCATCGAATCTATAAATAAATAAAATGATTTAATCTCATAGATTGTTCGGGAATTGATTGCTTAAGATTTTCTGCCTAAATACTCAACAAATATCCTCGAATATCCATGATAGGAACTCCTTGAATCTATAAATATATAAAATGATTTAATCCCATAGATTTTTCGGGCATCGATTGCTAAAGATTTTCTGCCTAAATACTCATACAAAT
The DNA here is from genome assembly GCA_030273425.1 of Microplitis manilae. NCBI lineage: Eukaryota > Metazoa > Arthropoda > Insecta > Hymenoptera > Braconidae > Microplitis > Microplitis manilae. The sequence goes on along the minus strand of CP092730.1, from coordinate 4,267,117 downwards.
ATCCTCGAATATCTATGATAGGAACTCATTGAATCTATAAATAAATAAAAAGATTTAATCTCATAGATTGTTCGGGAATCGATTGCTAAAGATTTTCTGCCTAAATACTCATACAAATTTCCTCGAATATCCATGATAGGAACTCATTGAATCTATGAATAAATAGAATGATTCAATGTCATAGATCGTTCGGGAATCGATTGCTAATGATTTTCTGCCTAAATACTCATACAAATATCCTCGAATATCCATGATAGGAACTCATTGAATCTATAAATAAATAAAATGATTCAATCTCATAGATTGTTCCGGAATCGATTGCTAAAGATTTTCGGCCTAAATACTCATACAAATATCCTCGAATATCCATGATAGGAATCATTGAATCTATAAATATATAAAAACATTCAATCTCATAGATTGTTCAGGAATTGATTGCTAAAGATTTTCTGCCTAAATACTCAACGAATATCCATGATAGAAACTCATTGAATCTATGAATAAAAAAAATGATTCAATCTCATAGATTGTTCGGGAATCGATTGCTCAAGATTTTCTGCCTAAATACTTAACAAATATCCTCGAATATCCATGATAGGAACTCATTGAATCTATAAATAAATAACATGATTCAATCTCATAGATTAATCGGGAATCGATTCCTTATGATTTTCTGCCTAAAAACTCATACAAATATCCTCGAATATCCATGATAGAAACTCACTGAATCTATAAATATATACAAAGATTCAATCTCATAGATTGTTCGGGAATTGATTGCTAAAGATTGTCTGCCTAAATACTCGACAAATATCCTCGAATATCCATGATAGGAACTCATTGAATCTACACATGAATAAAATGATTCAATCTCATAGATTGTTCGGGAATCGATTGCTAAAGATTTTCTGCCTAAATACTCATACAAATATCCTCGAATATCCATGATAGGAACTCATTGAATCTATAAATAAATAAAATGATTCAATCTCATAGATTGTTCGGGAATCGATTGCTAAAGATTTTCTGCCTAAATACTCAACAAATATCCTCGAATATCCATGATAGGAACTCATTGAATCTATAAATAAATAAAATGATTTAATCTTATAGATTTTTCGGGCATCGATTTCTAAAGCATTTCTGCCTAAATACTCATACAAATATCCTCGAATATCCATGATAGGAACTCATTGAATCTATAAATAAATAAAATGATTCAATCTCATAGATTGTTCCGGAATCGATTGCTAAAGATTTTCTGCCTAAATACTTATACAAATATCCTCGAATATCTATGATAGGAACTCATTGAATCTATAAATAAATAAGAAGATTCAATCTCATAGATTGTTCGGGAATCGATCGCTAAAGATTTTTTGCCTAAATACTCATACAAATATCCTCGAATATCCATGATAGGAACTCATTGAATCTATAAATAAATAAAATGATTCAATCTCATAGATTGTTCGGGAATCGACTGCTAATGATTTTCTGCCTAAATACTCATACAAATATCCTCGAACATCCATGATAGGAACTCATTGAATCTATAAATAAATAAAATGATTTAATCTCATAGATTTTTCGGGCATCGATTGCAAAAGATTTTCTGCCTAAATACTCATACAAATATCCTCGAATATCCATGATAGTAACTCATTGAATCAATAAATATCTAAAAAGATTCAATCTCATAGATTGTTCGGGAATTGATTGCTAAAGATTTTCTGCCTAAATACTCAACGAATATCCATGATAGGAACTCATTGAATCTATGAATAAATAAAATGATTCAATCTCATAGATTGTTCGGGAATCGATTGCTCAAGATTTTCTGCCTTAATACTTAACAAATATCCTTGAATATCCATGATAGGAACTTATTGAATCTATAAATAAATAAAATGATTCAATCTCATAGATTAATTGGGAATCGATTCCTAAAGATTTTTTGCCTAAATACTCATACAAATATCCTCGAATATCCATGATAGAAACTCATTGAATCTTTAAATAAACGAAATGATTCAATCTCATAGATTGTTCGGGAATCGATTGCTAAAGATTTTCTGCCTAAATACTCATACAAATATCCTCGAATATCCATGATAGGAACTCATCGAATCTATAAATAAATAAAATGATTTAATCTCATAGATTGTTCGGGAATCGATTGCTTAAGATTTTCTGCCTAAATACTCAACAAATATCCTCGAATATCCATGATAGGAACTCCTTGAATCTATAAATATATAAAATGATTTAATCCCATAGATTTTTCGGGCATCGATTGCTAAAGATTTTCTGCCTAAATACTCATACAAATATCCTCGAATATCTATGATAGGAACTCATTGAATCTATAAATAAATAAAAAGATTCAATCTCATAGATTGTTCGGGAATCGATTGCTAAAGATTTTCTGCCTAAATACTCATAAAAATTTCCTCGAATATCCATGATAGGAACTCATTGAATCTATGAATAAATAGAATGATTCAATGTCATAGATCGTTCGGGAATCGATTGCTAATGATTTTCTGCCTAAATACTCATACAAATATCCTCGAATATCCATGATAGGAACTCATTGAATCTATAAATAAATAAAATGATTCAATCTCATAGATTGTTCCGGAATCGATTGCTAAAGATTTTCTGCCTAAATACTCATACAAATATCCTCGAATATCCATGATAGGAATCATTGAATCTATAAATATATAAAAACATTCAATCTCATAGATTGTTCGGGAATTGATTGCTAAAGATTTTCTGCCTCAATACTCAACGAATATCCATGATAGAAACTCATTGAATCTATGAATAAATAAAATGATTCAATCTCATAGATTGTTCGGGAATCGATTGCTCAAGATTTTCTGCCTAAATACTTAACAAATATCCTCGAATATCCATGATAGGAACTCATTGAATCTATAAATAAATAACATGATTCAATCTCATAGATTAATCGGGAATCGATTCCTAATGATTTTCTGCCTAAAAACTCATACAAATATCCTCGAATATCCATGATAGAAACTCACTGAATCTATAAATATATACAAAGATTCAATCTCATAGATTGTTCGGGAATTGATTGCTAAAGATTGTCTGCCTAAATACTCGACAAATATCCTCGAATATCCATGATAGGAACTCATTGAATCTACACATGAATAAAATGATTCAATCTCATAGATTGTTCGGGAATCGATTGCTAAAGATTTTCTGCCTAAATACTCATACAAATATCCTCGAATATCCATGATAGGAACTCATTGAATCTATAAATAAATAAAATGATTCAATCTCATAGATTGTTCGGGAATCGATTGCTAAAGATTTTCTGCCTAAATACTCAACGAATATCCATGATAGGAACTCATTGAATCTATGAATAAATAAAATGATTCAATCTCATAGATTGTTCGGGAATCGATTGCTCAAGATTTTCTGCCTTAATACTTAACAAATATCCTTGAATATCCATGATAGGAACTTATTGAATCTATAAATAAATAAAATGATTCAATCTCATAGATTAATTGGGAATCGATTCCTAAAGATTTTTTGCCTAAATACTCATACAAATATCCTCGAATATCCATGATAGAAACTCATTGAATCTATAAATAAACGAAATGATTCAATCTCATAGATTGTTCGGGAATCGATTGCTAAAGATTTTCTGCCTAAATACTCATACAAATATCCTCGAATATCCATGATAGGAACTCATCGAATCTATAAATAAATAAAATGATTTAATCTCATAGATTGTTCGGGAATTGATTGCTTAAGATTTTCTGCCTAAATACTCAACAAATATCCTCGAATATCCATGATAGGAACTCCTTGAATCTATAAATATATTAAATGATTTAATCCCATAGATTTTTCGGGCATCGATTGCTAAAGATTTTCTGCCTAAATACTCATACAAATATCCTCGAATATCTATGATAGGAACTCATTGAATCTATAAATAAATAAAAAGATTCAATCTCATAGATTGTTCGGGAATCGATTGCTAAAGATTTTCTGCCTAAATACTCATAAAAATTTCCTCGAATATCCATGATAGGAACTCATTGAATCTATGAATAAATAGAATGATTCAATGTCATAGATCGTTCGGGAATCGATTGCTAATGATTTTCTGCCTAAATACTCATACAAATATCCTCGAATATCCATGATAGGAACTCATTGAATCTATAAATAAATAAAATGATTCAATCTCATAGATTGTTCCGGAATCGATTGCTAAAGATTTTTTGCCTAAATACTCATACAAATATCCTCGAATATCCATGATAGGAATCATTGAATCTATAAATATATAAAAACATTCAATCTCATAGATTGTTCGGGAATTGATTGCTAAAGATTTTCTGCCTAAATACTCAACGAATATCCATGATAGAAACTCATTGAATCTATGAATAAATAAAATGATTCAATCTCATAGATTGTTCGGGAATCGATTGCTCAAGATTTTCTGCCTAAATACTTAACAAATATCCTCGAATATCCATGATAGGAACTCATTGAATCTATAAATAAATAACATGATTCAATCTCATAGATTAATCGGGAATCGATTCCTAAAGATTTTCTGCCTAAAAACTCATACAAATATCCTCGAATATCCATGATAGAAACTCACTGAATCTATAAATATATACAAAGATTCAATCTCATAGATTGTTCGGGAATTGATTGCTAAAGATTGTCTGCCTCAATACTCGACAAATATCCTCGAATATCCATGATAGGAACTCATTGAATCTACACATGAATAAAATGATTCAATCTCATAGATTGTTCGGGAATCGATTGCTAAAGATTTTCTGCCTAAATACTCATACAAATATCCTCGAATATCCATGAGAGGAACTCATTGAATCTATAAATAAATAAAATGATTCAATCTCATAGATTGTTCGGGAATTGATTGCTAAAGATTGTCTGCCTAAATACTCGACAAATATCCTCGAATATCCATGATAGGAACTCATTGAATCTACACATGAATAAAATGATTCAATCTCATAGATTGTTCGGGAATCGATTGCTAAAGATTTTCTGCCTAAATACTCATACAAATATCCTCGAATATCCATGATAGGAACTCATCGAATCTATAAATAAATAAAATGATTCAATCTCATAGATTGTTCGGGAATCGATTGCTAAAGATTTTCTGCCTAAATACTCAACAAATATCCTCGAATATCCATGATAGGAACTCATTGAATCTATAAATAAATAAAATGATTTAATCTTATAGATTTGTCGGGCATCGATTTCTAAAGCATTTCTGCCTAAATACTCATACAAATATCCTCGAATATCCATGATAGGAACTCATTGAATCTATAAATAAATAAAATGATTCAATCTCATAGATTGTTCCGGAATCGATTGCTAAAGATTTTCTGCTTAAATACTTATACAAATATCCTCGAATATCTATGATAGGAACTCATTGAATCTATAAATAAATAAGAAGATTCAATCTCATAGATTGTTCGGGAATCGATCGCTAAAGATTTTTTGCCTAAATACTCATACAAATATCCTCGAATTTCCATGATAGGAACTCATTGAATCTATAAATAAATAAAATGATTCAATCTCATAGATTGTTCGGGAATCGATTGCTAATGATTTTCTGCCTAAATACTCATACAAATATCCTCGAACATCCACGATAGGAACTCATTGAATCTATAAATAAATAAAATGATTTAATCTCATAGATTTTTCGGGCATCGATTGCAAAAGATTTTCTGCCTAAATACTCATACAAATATCCTCGAATATCCATGATAGGAACTCATTGAATCTATAAATATCTAAAAAGATTCAATCTCATAGATTGTTCGGGAATTGATTGCTAAAGATTTTCTGCCTAAATACTCAACGAATATCCATGATAGGAACTCATTGAATCTATAAATAAATAAAATGATTCAATCTCATAGATTAATTGGGAATCGATTTCTAAAGATTTTCTGCCTAAATACTCATACAAATATCCTCGAATATCCATGATAGGAACTCATTGAATCTATAAATAAATAAAATGATTCAATCTCATAGATTGTTCCGGAATCGATTGCTAAAGATTTTCTGCTTAAATACTTATACAAATATCCTCGAATATCTATGATAGGAACTCATTGAATCTATAAATAAATAAGAAGATTCAATCTCATAGATTGTTCGGGAATCGATCGCTAAAGATTTTTTGCCTAAATACTCATACAAATATCCTCGAATATCCATGATAGGAACTCATTGAATCTATAGATAAATAAAATGATTCAATCTCATAGATTGTTCGGGAATCGATTGCTAATGATTTTCTGCCTAAATACTCATACAAATATCCTCGAACATCCATGATAGGAACTCATTGAATCTATAAATAAATAAAATGATTTAATCTCATAGATTTTTCGGGCATCGATTGCAAAAGATTTTCTGCCTAAATACTCATACAAATATCCTCGAATATCCATGATAGTAACTCATTGAATCTATAAATATCTAAAAAGATTCAATCTCATAGATTGTTCGGGAATTGATTGCTAAAGATTTTCTGCCTAAATACTCAACGAATATCCATGATAGGAACTCATTGAATCTATGAATAAATAAAATGATTCAATCTCATAGATTGTTCGGGAATCGATTGCTCAAGATTTTCTGCCTTAATACTTAACAAATATCCTTGAATATCCATGATAGGAACTTATTGAATCTATAAATAAATAAAATGATTCAATCTCATAGATTAATTGGGAATCGATTCCTAAAGATTTTTTGCCTAAATACTCATACAAATATCCTCGAATATCCATGATAGAAACTCATTGAATCTATAAATAAACGAAATGATTCAATCTCATAGATTGTTCGGGAATCGATTGCTAAAGATTTTCTGCCTAAATACTCATACAAATATCCTCGAATATCCATGATAGGAACTCATCGAATCTATAAATAAATAAAATGATTTAATCTCATAGATTGTTCGGGAATTGATTGCTTAAGATTTTCTGCCTAAATACTCAACAAATATCCTCGAATATCCATGATAGGAACTCCTTGAATCTATAAATATATTAAATGATTTAATCCCATAGATTTTTCGGGCATCGATTGCTAAAGATTTTCTGCCTAAATACTCATACAAATATCCTCGAATATCTATGATAGGAACTCATTGAATCTATAAATAAATAAAAAGATTCAATCTCATAGATTGTTCGGGAATCGATTGCTAAAGATTTTCTGCCTAAATACTCATAAAAATTTCCTCGAATATCCATGATAGGAACTCATTGAATCTATGAATAAATAGAATGATTCAATGTCATAGATCGTTCGGGAATCGATTGCTAATGATTTTCTGCCTAAATACTCATACAAATATCCTCGAATATCCATGATAGGAACTCATTGAATCTATAAATAAATAAAATGATTCAATCTCATAGATTGTTCCGGAATCGATTGCTAAAGATTTTTTGCCTAAATACTCATACAAATATCCTCGAATATCCATGATAGGAATCATTAAATCTATAAATATATAAAAACATTCAATCTCATAGATTGTTCGGGAATTGATTGCTAAAGATTTTCTGCCTAAATACTCAACGAATATCCATGATAGAAACTCATTGAATCTATGAATAAATAAAATGATTCAATTTCATAGATTGTTCGGGAATCGATTGCTCAAGATTTTCTGCCTAAATACTTAACAAATATCCTCGAATATCCATGATAGGAACTCATTGAATCTATAAATAAATAACATGATTCAATCTCATAGATTAATCGGGAATCGATTCCTAAAGATTTTCTGCCTAAAAACTCATACAAATATCCTCGAATATCCATGATAGAAACTCACTGAATCTATAAATATATACAAAGATTCAATCTCATAGATTGTTCGGGAATTGATTGCTAAAGATTGTCTGCCTCAATACTCGACAAATATCCTCGAATATCCATGATAGGAACTCATTGAATCTACACATGAATAAAATGATTCAATCTCATAGATTGTTCGGGAATCGATTGCTAAAGATTTTCTGCCTAAATACTCATACAAATATCCTCGAATATCCATGAGAGGAACTCATTGAATCTATAAATAAATAAAATGATTCAATCTCATAGATTGTTCGGGAATTGATTGCTAAAGATTGTCTGCCTAAATACTCGACAAATATCCTCGAATATCCATGATAGGAACTCATTGAATCTACACATGAATAAAATGATTCAATCTCATAGATTGTTCGGGAATCGATTGCTAAAGATTTTCTGCCTAAATACTCATACAAATATCCTCGAATATCCATGATAGGAACTCATCGAATCTATAAATAAATAAAATGATTCAATCTCATAGATTGTTCGGGAATCGATTGCTGAAGATTTTCTGCCTAAATACTCAACAAATATCCTCGAATATCCATGATAGGAACTCATTGAATCTATAAATAAATAAAATGATTTAATCTTATAGATTTGTCGGGCATCGATTTCTAAAGCATTTCTGCCTAAATACTCATACAAATATCCTCGAATATCCATGATAGGAACTCATTGAATCTATAAATAAATAAAATGATTCAATCTCATAGATTGTTCCGGAATCGATTGCTAAAGATTTTCTGCTTAAATACTTATACAAATATCCTCGAATATCTATGATAGGAACTCATTGAATCTATAAATAAATAAGAAGATTCAATCTCATAGATTGTTCGGGAATCGATCGCTAAAGATTTTTTGCCTAAATACTCATACAAATATCCTCGAATTTCCATGATAGGAACTCATTGAATCTATAAATAAATAAAATGATTCAATCTCATAGATTGTTCGGGAATCGATTGCTAATGATTTTCTGCCTAAATACTCATACAAATATCCTCGAACATCCACGATAGGAACTCATTGAATCTATAAATAAATAAAATGATTTAATCTCATAGATTTTTCGGGCATCGATTGCAAAAGATTTTCTGCCTAAATACTCATACAAATATCCTCGAATATCCATGATAGGAACTCATTGAATCTATAAATATCTAAAAAGATTCAATCTCATAGATTGTTCGGGAATTGATTGCTAAAGATTTTCTGCCTAAATACTCAACGAATATCCATGATAGGAACTCATTGAATCTATAAATAAATAAAATGATTCAATCTCATAGATTAATTGGGAATCGATTCCTAAAGATTTTCTGCCTAAATACTCATACAAATATCCTCGAATATCCATGATAGAAACTCACTGAATCTATAAATATATACAAAGATTCAATCTCATAGATTGTTCGGGAATTGATTGCTAAAGATTTTCTGCCTAAATACTCGACAAATATCCTCAAATATCCATGATAGGAACTCATTGAATCTACACATGAATAAAATGATTCAATCTCATAGATTGTTCGGGAATCGATTGCTCAAGATTTTCTGCCTAAATACTCAACAAATATCCTCGAATATCCATGATAGGAACTCATTGAATCTATAAATAAATAAAATGATTTAATCTTATAGATTTTTCGGGCATCGATATCTAAAGCATTTCTGCCTAATTACTCATACAAATATCCTCGAATATCCATGATAGGAACTCATTGAATCTATAAATAAATAAAAAGGTTCAATCTCATAGATTGTTCCGGAATCGATTGCTTAAGATTTTCTGCCTAAATACTCGACAAATATCCTCGAATATCCATGATAGGAACTCATTGATTCTACACATGAATAAAATGATTCAATCTCATAGATTGTTCGGGAATCGATTGCTCAAGATTTTCTGCCTAAATACTCATACAAATATCCTCGAATATCCATGATAGGAACTCATTGAATCTATAAATAAATAAAATGATTCAATCTCATAGATTGTTCGGGAATCGATTGCTAAAGATTTTCTGCCTAAATACTCAACAAATATCCTCGAATATCCATGATAGGAACTCATTGAATCTATAAATAAATAAAATGATTTAATCTTATAGATTTTTCGGGCATCGATATCTAAAGCATTTCTGCCTAAATACTCATACAAATATCCTCGAATATCTATGATAGGAACTCATTGAATCTATAAATAAATAAGAAGATTCAATCTCATAGATTGTTCGGGAATCGATTGCTAAAGATTTTCTGCCTAAATACTCATACAAATATCCTCGAATATCCATGATAGAAACTCATTGAATCTATAAATAAATAAAATGATTCAATCTCATAGATTGTTCGGGAATCGATTGCTAATGATTTTCTGCCTAAATACTCATACAAATATCTTCGAATATCCATGATAGGAACTCATTGAATCTATAAATAAATAAAATGATTTAATTTCATAGATTGTTCCGGAATCGATTGCTAAAGATTTTCTGCCTAAATACTCATACAAATATCCTCGAATATCCATGATAGGAACTCATTGAATCTGTAAATATATAAAAAGATTCAATCTTATAGATTGTTCGGGAATTGATCGCTAAAGATTTTCTGCCTAAATACTCATACAAATATCCTCGAATATCCATGATAGGAACTCATTGAATCTATAAATAAATAAAATGATTTAATCTCATAGATTGTTCGGGAATCGATTGCTAAAGATTTTCTGCCTAAATACTCATACAAATATCCTCGAATATCCATGATAGGAACTCATTGAATCTGTAAATATATAAAAAGATTCAATCCTATAGATTGTTCGGGAATTGATTGCTAAAGATTGTCTGCCTAAATACTCGACAAATATCCTCGAATATCCATGATAGGAACTCATTGAATCTACACATGAATAAAATGATTCAATCTCATAGATTGTTCGGGAATCGATTGCTAAAGATTTTCTGCCTAAATACTCATACAAATATCCTCGAATATCCATGATAGGAACTCATTGAATCTATAAATAAATAAAATGATTCAATCTCATAGATTGTTCGGGAATCGATTGCTAAAGATTTTCTGCCTAAATACTCAACAAATATCCTCGAATATCCATGATAGGAACTCATTGAATCTATAAATAAATAAAATGATTTAATCTTATAGATTTTTCGGGCATCGATTTCTAAAGCATTTCTGCCTAAATACTCATACAAATATCCTCGAATATCCATGATAGGAACTCATTGAATCTATAAATAAATAAAATGATTCAATCTCATAGATTGTTCCGGAATCGATTGCTAAAGATTTTCTGCTTAAATACTTATACAAATATCCTCGAATATCTATGATAGGAACTCATTGAATCTATAAATAAATAAGAAGATTCAATCTCATAGATTGTTCGGGAATCGATCGCTAAAGATTTTTTGCCTAAATACTCATACAAATATCCTCGAATATCCATGATAGGAACTCATTGAATCTATAAATAAATAAAATGATTCAATCTCATAGATTGTTCGGGAATCGATTGCTAATGATTTTCTGCCTAAATACTCATACAAATATCCTCGAACATCCATGATAGGAACTCATTGAATCTATAAATAAATAAAATGATTTAATCTCATAGATTTTTCGGGCATCGATTGCTAATGATTTTCTGCCTAAATACTCATACAAATATCTTCGAATATCCATGATAGGAACTCATTGAATCTGTAAATATATAAAAAGATTCAATCTTATAGATTGTTCGGGAATTGATCGCTAAAGATTTTCTGCCTAAATACTCATACAAATATCCTCGAATATCCATGATAGGAACTCATTGAATCTGTAAATATATAAAAAGATTCAATCTTATAGATTGTTCGGGAATTGATCGCTAAAGATTTTCTGCCTAAATACTCATACAAATATCCTCGAATATCCATGATAGGAACTCATTGAATCTATAAATAAATAAAATGATTTAATCTCATAGATTGTTCGGGAATCGATTGCTAAAGATTTTCTGCCTAAATACTCATACAAATATCCTCGAATATCCATGATAGGAACTCATTGAATCTGTAAATATATAAAAAGATTCAATCTTATAGATTGTTCGGGAATTGATTGCTAAAGATTGTCTGCCTAAATACTCGACAAATATCCTCGAATATCCATGATAGGAACTCATTGAATCTACACATGAATAAAATGATTCAATCTCATAGATTGTTCGGGAATCGATTGCTAAAGATTTTCTGCCTAAATACTCATACAAATATCCTCGAACATCCATGATAGGAACTCATTGAATCTATAAATAAATAAAATGATTCAATCTCATAGATTGTTCGGGAATCGATTGCTAAAGATTTTCTGCCTAAATACTCAACAAATATCCTCGAATATCCATGATAGGAACTCATTGAATCTATAAATAAATAAAATGATTTAATCTTATAGATTTTTCGGGCATCGATTTCTAAAGCATTTCTGCCTAAATACTCATACAAATATCCTCGAATATCCATGATAGGAACTCATTGAATCTATAAATAAATAAAATGATTCAATCTCATAGATTGATCGGGAATCGATTGCTAATGATTTTCTGCCTAAATACTCATACAAATATCCTCGAACATCCATGATAGGAACTCATTGAATCTATGAATAAATAAAATGATTCAATCTCATAGATTGTTCGGGAATCGATTGCTCAAGATTTTCTGCCTTAATACTTAACAAATATCCTTGAATATCCATGATAGGAACTCATTGAATCTATAAATAAATAAAATGATTCAATCTCATAGATTAATTGGGAATCGATTCCTAAAGATTTTTTGCCTAAATACTCATACAAATATCCTCGAATATCCATGATAGAAACTCATTGAATCTATAAATAAACGAAATGATTCAATCTCATAGATTGTTCGGGAATCGATTGCTAAAGATTTTCTGCCTAAATACTCATACAAATATCCTCGAATATCCATGATAGGAACTCATCGAATCTATAAATAAATAAAATGATTTAATCTCATAGATTGTTCGGGAATTGATTGCTTAAGATTTTCTGCCTAAATACTCAACAAATATCCTCGAATATCCATGATAGAACTCCTTGAATCTATAAATATATAAAATGATTTAATCCCATAGATTTTTCGGGCATCGATTGCTAAAGATTTTCTGCCTAAATACTCATACAAATATCCTCGAATATCTATGATAGGAACTCATTGAATCTATAAATAAATAAAAAGATTCAATCTCATAGATTGTTCGGGAATCGATTGCTAGAGATTTTCTGCCTAAATACTCATAAAAATTTCCTCGAATATCCATGATAGGAACTCATTGAATCTATGAATAAATAGAATGTTTCAATGTCATAGATCGTTCGGGAATCGATTGCTAATGATTTTCTGCCTAAATACTCATACAAATATCCTCGAATATCCATGATAGGAACTCATTGAATCTATAAATAAATAAAATGATTCAATCTCATAGATTGTTCCGGAATCGATTGCTAAAGATTTTCTGCCTAAATACTCATACAAATATCCTCGAATATCCATGATAGGAATCATTGAATCTATAAATATATAAAAACATTCAATCTCATAAATTGTTCGGGAATTGATTGCTAAAGATTTTCTGCCTAAATACTCAACGAATATCCATGATAGAAACTCATTGAATCTATGAATAAATAAAATGATTCAATCTTATAGATTGTTCGGGAATCGATTGCTCAAGATTTTCTGCCTAAATACTTAACAAATATCCTCGAATATCCATGATAGGAACTCATTGAATCTATAAATAAATAACATGATTCAATCTCATAGATTAATCGGGAATCGATTCCTAAAGATTTTCTGCCTAAAAACTCATACAAATATCCTCGAATATCCATGATAGAAACTCACTGAATCTATAAATATATACAAAGATTCAATCTCATAGATTGTTCGGGAATTGATTGCTAAAGATTGTCTGCCTAAATACTCGACAAATATCCTCGAATATCCATGATAGGAACTCATTGAATCTACACATGAATAAAATGATTCAATCTCATAGATTGTTCGGGAATCGATTGCTAAAGATTTTCTGCCTAAATACTCATACAAATATCCTCGAATATCCATGATAGGAACTCATTGAATCTATAAATAAATAAAATGATTCAATCTCATAGATTGTTCGGGAATTGATTGCTAAAGATTGTCTGCCTAAATACTCGACAAATATCCTCGAATATCCATGATAGGAACTCATTGAATCTACACATGAATAAAATGATTCAATCTCATAGATTGTTCGGGAATCGATTGCTAAAGATTTTCTGCCTAAATACTCATACAAATATCCTCGAATATCCATGATAGGAACTCATTGAATCTATAAATAAATAAAATGATTCAATCTCATAGATTGTTCGGGAATCGATTGCTAAAGATTTTCTGCCTAAATACTCAACAAATATCCTCGAATATCCATGATAGGAACTCATTGAATCTATAAATAAATAAAATGATTTAATCTTATAGATTTGTCGGGCATCGATTTCTAAAGCATTTCTGCCTAAATACTCATACAAATATCCTCGAATATCCATGATAGGAACTCATTGAATCTATAAATTAATAAAATGATTCAATCTCATAGATTGTTCCGGAATCGATTGCTAAAGATTTTCTGCTTAAATACTTATACAAATATCCTCGAATATCTATGATAGGAACTCATTGAATCTATAAATAAATAAGAAGATTCAATCTCATAGATTGTTCGGGAATCGATCGCTAAAGATTTTTTGCCTAAATACTCATACAAATATCCTCGAATTTCCATGATAGGAACTCATTGAATCTATAAATAAATAAAATGATTCAATCTCATAGATTGTTCGGGAATCGATTGCTAATGATTTTCTGCCTAAATACTCATACAAATATCCTCGAACATCCACGATAGGAACTCATTGAATCTATAAATAAATAAAATGATTTAATCTCATAGATTTTTCGGGCATCGATTGCAAAAGATTTTCTGCCTAAATACTCATACAAATATCCTCGAATATCCATGATAGGAACTCATTGAATCTATAAATATCTAAAAAGATTCAATCTCATAGATTGTTCGGGAATTGATTGCTAAAGATTTTCTGCCTAAATACTCAACGAATATCCATGATAGGAACTCATTGAATCTATGAATAAATAAAATGATTCAATCTCATAGATTGTTCGGGAATCGATTGCTCAAGATTTTCTGCCTTAATACTTAACAAATATCCTCGAATATCCATGATAGGAACTCATTGAATCTATAAATAAATAAAATGATTCAATCTCATAGATTAATTGGGAATCGATTCCTAAAGATTTTCTGCCTAAATACTCATACAAATATCCTCGAATATCCATGATAGAAACTCACTGAATCTATAAATATATACAAAGATTCAATCTCATAGATTGTTCGGGAATTGATTGCTAAAGATTTTCTGCCTAAATACTCGACAAATATCCTCAAATATCCATGATAGGAACTCATTGAATCTACACATGAATAAAATGATTCAATCTCATAGATTGTTCGGGAATCGATTGCTCAAGATTTTCTGCCTAAATACTCATACAAATATCCTCGAATATCCATGATAGGAACTCATTGAATCTATAAATAAATGAAATGATTTAATCTCATAGATTGTTCGGGAATTGATTGCTTAAGATTTTCTGCCTAAATACTCAACAAATATCCTCGAATATCCATGATAGGAACTCATTGAATCTATAAATAAATAAAATGATTCAATCTCATAGATTGTTCGGGAATCGATTGCTAAAGATTTTCTGCCTAAATACTCAACAAATATCCTCGAATATCCATGATAGGAACTCATTGAATCTATAAATAAATAAAATGATTTAATCCCATAGATTTTTCGGGCATCGATTGCTAAAGATTTTCTGCCTAAATACTCATACAAATATCCTCGAATATCCATGATAGGAACTCATTGAATCTATAAATAAATAAAATGATTCAATCTCATAGATTAATTGGGAATCGATTCCTAAAGATTTTTTGCCTAAATACTCATACAAATATCCTCGAATATCCATGATAGAAACTCATTGAATCTATAAATAAACGAAATGATTCAATCTCATAGATTGTTCGGGAATCGATTGCTAAAGATTTTCTGCCTAAATACTCATACAAATATCCTCGAATATCCATGATAGGAACTCATCGAATCTATAAATAAATAAAATGATTTAATCTCATAGATTGTTCGGGAATTGATTGCTTAAGATTTTCTGCCTAAATACTCAACAAATATCCTCGAATATCCATGATAGGAACTCCTTGAATCTATAAATATATAAAATGATTTAATCCCATAGATTTTTCGGGCATCGATTGCTAAAGATTTTCTGCCTAAATACTCATACAAATATCCTCGAATATCCATGATAGGAACTCATTGAATCTATAAATAAATAAAATGATTCAATCTCATAGATTGTTCGGGAATCGATTGCTAAAGATTTTCTGCCTAAATACTCAACAAATATCCTCGAATATCCATGATAGGAACTCATTGAATCTATAAATAAATAAAATGATTTAATCTTATAGATTTTTCGGGCATCGATATCTAAAGCATTTCTGCCTAAATACTCATACAAATATCCTCGAATATCTATGATAGGAACTCATTGAATCTATAAATAAATAAGAAGATTCAATCTCATAGATTGTTCGGGAATCGATTGCTAAAGATTTTCTGCCTAAATACTCATACAAATATCCTCGAATATCCATGATAGGAACTCATTGAATCTATAAATAAATAAAATGATTCAATCTCATAGATTGTTCGGGAATCGATTGCTAATGATTTTCTGCCTAAATACTCATACAAATATCTTCGAATATCCATGATAGGAACTCATTGAATCTATAAATAAATAAAATGATTTAATCTCATAGATTGTTCCGGAATCGATTTCTAAAGATTTTCTGCCTAAATACTCATACAAGTATCCTCGAATATCCATGATAGGAACTCATTGAATCTGTAAATATATAAAAAGATTCAATCTTTTAGATTGTTCGGGAATTGATCGCTAAAGATTTTCTGCCTAAATACTCATACAAATATCCTCGAATATCCATGATAGGAACTCATTGAATCTATAAATAAATAAAATGATTTAATCTCATAGATTCTTCGGGAATCGATTGCTAAAGATTTTCTGCCTAAATACTCATACAAATATCCTCGAATATCTATGATAGGAACTCATTGAATCTATAAATAAATAAAAAGATTCAATCTCATAGATTGTTCGGGAATCGATTGCTAAAGATTTTCTGCCTAAATACTCATACAAATTTTCTCGAATATCCATGATAGGAACTCATTGAATCTATAAATAAATAGAATGATTCAATGTCATAGATCGTTCGGGAATCGATTGCGAATGATTCTCTACCTAAATACTCATACAAATATCCTCGAATATCCATGATAGGAACTCATTGAATCTATAAATATATGAAAAGTTTCAATCTCATAGATTGTTCGGGAATTGATTGCTAAAGATTTTCTGCCTAAATACTCAACAAATATCCATGATAGGAACTCATTGAATCTATGAATAAATAAAATGATTCAATCTCATAGATTGTTCGGGAATCGATTGCTCAAGATTTTCTGCCTAAATACTCAACAAATATCCTCGAATATCCATGATAGGAACTCATTGAATCTATGAATAAATAAAATGATTCAATCTCATAGATTAATTGGGAATCGATTCCTAAAGATTTTCTGCCTAAATACTCATACAAATATCCTCGAATATCCATGATAGAAACTCATTGAATCTATAAATAAATAAGAAGATTCAATCTCATAGATTGTTCGGGAATCGATTGCTAAAGATTTTCTGCCTAAATACTCATACAAATATCCTCGAATATCCATGATAGGAACTCATTGAATCTATAAATAAATAAAATGATTCAATCTCATAGATTGTTCGGGAATCGATTGCTAAAGATTTTCTGCCTAAATACTCATACAAATATCCTCGAACATCCATGATAGGAACTCATCGAATCTATAAATAAATGAAACGATTCAATCTCATAGATTGTTCCGGAATCGATTGCTAAAGATTTTCTGCCTAAATACGCATACAAATATCCTCGAATATCCATGATAGGAACTCATTGAATCTGTAAATATATAAAAAGATTCAATCTCATAGATTGTTCGGGAATTGATTGCTTAAGATTTTCTGCCTAAATACTCATACAAATATCCTCGAATATCCATGATAGGAACTCATTGAATCTATAAATAAATAAAATGATTCAATCTCATAGATTCTTCGGGAATCGATTGCTAAAGATTTTCTGCCTAAATACTCAACAAATATCCTCGAATATCCATGATAGGAACTCATTGAATCTATAAATAAATAAAATGATTTAATCTCATAGATTTTTCGGGCATCGATTGCAAATGATTTTCTGCCTAAATACTCATACATATATCCTCGAATATCCATGATAGGAACGCATTTAATCTATAAATAAATAAAATGATTCAATCTCATAGATTGTTCCGGAATCGATTGCTAAAGATTTTCTGCCTAAATACTCATACAAATATCCTCGAATATCTATGATAGAAACTCATTGAATCTATAAATAAATAAAAAGATTCAATCTCATAGATTGTTCGGGAATCGATTGCTAAAGATTTTCTGCCTAAATACTCATACAAATTTCCTCGAATATCCATGATAGGAACTCATTGAATCTATAAATAAATAGAATGATTCAATCTCATAGATCGTTCGGGAATCGATTGCTGAAGATTTTCTGCCTAAATACTTATACAAATTTCCTCGAATATCCATGATAGGAACTCATTGAATCTATAAATAAATAGAATGATTCAATCTCATAGATCGTTCGGGAATCGATTGCTAATGATTTTCTGCCTAAATACTCATACTAATATCCTCGAATATCCATGATAGGAACTCATTGAATCTATAAATATATAAAAAGATTCAATCGCATAGATTGTTCGGGAATTGATTGCTAAAGATTTTCTGCCTAAATACTCAACGTATATCCAGGATAGGAACTCATTGAATCTATGAATAAATAAAATGATTCAATCTCATAGATTGTTCGGGAATCGATTGCTAAAGATTTTCTGCCTAAATACTCAACAAATATCCTCGAATATCCATGATAGGAACTCATTGAATCTATGAATAAATAAAATGATTCAATCTCATAGATTAATTGGGAATCGATTCCTAAAGATTTTCTGCCTTAATACTCATACAAACATCCTCGAATATTCAAGACAGGAACTCATTGAATCTATAAATAAATAAAATAATTAAATCTCATAGATTGTTCGGGAAACGGTTGCTAAAGATTTTCTGCCTAAATACTCATACAAATATCCTCGAATATCCATGACAGGAACTCATTGAATCTATAAATAAATAAAATGATTCAATCTCATAGATTGTTCCAGAATCGATTGCTAAAGATTTTCTGCCTAAATACTCATACAAATTTTCTCGAATATTCATGATAGGAACTCATTGAATCTATAAATAAATAGAATGATTCAATCTCATAGATCGTTCGGGAATCGATTGCTGAAGATTTTCTGCCTAAATACTCATACAAATTTCCTCGAATATCCATGATAGGAACTCATCAAATCTATAAATAAATAGAATGATTCAATCTCATAGATCGTTCGGGAATCGATTGCTAATGATTTTCTGCCTAAATACTCATACAAATATCCTCGAATATCCATGATAGGAACTTCCTGAATCTATAAATATATAAAAAGATTCAATCTCATAGATTGTTCGGGAATTGATTGCTAAAGATTTTCTGCCTAAATACTCAACGAATATCCATGATAGGAACTCATTGAATCTATGAATAAATAAACTGATTCAATCTCATAGATTGTTCGGGAATCGATTGCTAAAGATTTTCTGCCTAAATACTCAACAAATATCCTCGAATATCCATGATAGGAACTCATTGAATCTATGAATAAATAAAATGATTCAATCTCATAGATTAATTAAGAATCGATTCCTAAAGATTTTCTGCCTTAATACTCATACAAATATCCTCGAATATTCATGACAGGAACTCATTGAATCTATAAATAAATAAAATAATTTAATTTCATAGATTGTTCGGGAATCGGTTGCTAAAGATTTTCTGCCTAAATACTCATACAAATATCCTCGAATATCCATGACAGGAACTCATTGAATCTATAAATAAATAAAATGATTCAATCTCATAGATTGTTCGGGAATCGATTGCTAATGATTTTCTGCCTAAATACTCATACAAATATCCTCGAATATCCATGATAGAAACTTATTGAATCTATAAATAAATGAAATGATTCAATCTCATAGATTGTTCGGGAATCGATTGCTAAAGATTTTCTGCCTAAATACTCATACAAATATCCTCGAATATCCATGATAGGAACTCATTGAATCTATAAATGAATAAAATTATTCAATCTCATAGATTGTTCGGGAATCGATTGCTCAAGATTTTCTGCCTGAATACTCAACAAATATCCTCGAATATCCATGATAGGAACTCATTGAATCTATGAATAAATAAAATGATTCAATCTCATAGATTGTTCGGGAATCGATTCCTAAAGATGTTCTGCCTAAATACTCATACAAATATCCTCGAATATCCATGATAGAAACTCATTGAATCTATAAATAAATAAGAAGATTCAATCTCATAGATTGTTCGGGAATCGATTGCTAAAGATTTTCTGCCTAAATACTCATACAAATATCCTCGAATATCCATGATAGGAACTCATTGAATCTATAAATAAATAAAATGATTCAATCTCATAGATTGTTCGGGAATCGATTGCTAAAGATTTTCTGCCTAAATACT
Source organism: Microplitis manilae (assembly GCA_030273425.1). Lineage (NCBI taxonomy): Eukaryota > Metazoa > Arthropoda > Insecta > Hymenoptera > Braconidae > Microplitis > Microplitis manilae. The sequence goes on along the minus strand of CP092730.1, from coordinate 4,246,090 downwards.
CATACAAATATCCTCGAACATCCATGATAGGAACTCATCGAATCTATAAATAAATGAAATGATTCAATCTCATAGATTGTTCCGGAATCGATTGCTAAAGATTTTTTGCCTAAATACGCATACAAATATCCTCGAATATCCATGATAGGAACTCATTGAATCTGTAAATATATAAAAAGATTCAATCTCATAGATTGTTCGGGAATTGATTGCTTAAGATTTTCTGCCTAAATACTCATACAAATATCCTCGAATATCCATGATAGGAACTCATTGAATCTATAAATAAATAAAATGATTCAATCTCATAGATTCTTCGGGAATCGATTGCTAAAGATTTTCTGCCTAAATACTCAACAAATATCCTCGAATATCCATGATAGGAACTCATTGAATCTATAAATAAATAAAATGATTTAATCTCATAGATTTTTCGGGCATCGATTGCAAATGATTTTCTGCCTAAATACTCATACATATATCCTCGAATATCCATGATAGGAACGCATTTAATCTATAAATAAATAAAATGATTCAATCTCATAGATTGTTCCGGAATCGATTGCTAAAGATTTTCTGCCTAAATACTCATACAAATATCCTCGAATATCTATGATAGAAACTCATTGAATCTATAAATAAATAAAAAGATTCAATCTCATAGATTGTTCGGGAATCGATTGCTAAAGATTTTCTGCCTAAATACTCATACAAATTTCCTCGAATATCCATAATAGGAACTCATTGAATCTATAAATAAATAGAATGATTCAATCTCAAAGATCGTTCGGGAATCGATTGCTGAAGATTTTCTGCCTAAATACTTATACAAATTTCCTCGAATATCCATGATAGGAACTCATTGAATCTATAAATAATTAGAATGATTCAATCTCATAGATCGTTCGGGAATCGATTGCTAATGATTTTCTGCCTAAATACTCATACAAATATCCTCGAATATCCATGATAGGAACTCATTGAATCTATAAATATATAAAAAGATTCAATCGCATAGATTGTTCGGGAATTGATTGCTAAAGATTTTCTGCCTAAATACTCAACGTATATCCAGGATAGGAACTCATTGAATCTATGAATAAATAAAATGATTCAATCTCATAGATTGTTCGGGAATCGATTGCTAAAGATTTTCTGCCTAAATACTCAACAAATATCCTCGAATATCCATGATAGGAACTCATTGAATCTATGAATAAATAAAATGATTCAATCTCATAGATTAATTGGGAATCGATTCCTAAAGATTTTCTGCCTTAATACTCATACAAACATCCTCGAATATTCAAGACAGGAACTCATTGAATCTATAAATAAATAAAATAATTAAATCTCATAGATTGTTCGGGAAACGGTTGCTAAAGATTTTCTGCCTAAATACTCATACAAATATCCTCGAATATCCATGACAGGAACTCATTGAATCTATAAATAAATAAAATGATTCAATCTCATAGATTGTTCCAGAATCGATTGCTAAAGATTTTCTGCCTAAATACTCATACAAATATCCTCGAATATCCATGATAGGAACTCATTGAATCTATAAATATATAAAAAGATTCAATCTCATAGATTGTTCGGGAATTGACTGCTAAAGATTTTCTGCCTAAATACTCAACGAATATCCTCGAATATCCATGATAGGAACTCATTGAATCTATAAATAAATAAAATGATTCAATCTCATAGATTGTTCGGGAATCGATTGCTAAAGATTTTCTGCCTAAATACTCATACAAATATCCTCGAATATCCATGATAGAAACTCATTGAATCTATAAATAAATAAAATGATTTAATCTCATAGATTGTTCGGGAATCGATTGCTTAAGATTTTCTGCCTAAATACTCAACAAATATCCTCGAATATCCATGATAGGAACTCATTGAATCTATAAATAAATAAAATGATTCAATCTCATAGATTGTTCCGGAATCGATTGCTAAAGATTTTCTGCCTAAATACTCATACAAATATCCTCGAATATCCATGATAGGAACTCATTGAATCTATAAATATATAAAAAGATTCAATCTCATAGATTGTTCGGGAATTGATTGCTAAAGATTTTCTGCCTAAATACTCATACAAATATCCTCGAATATCCATGATAGGAACTCATTGAATCTATAAATAAATAAAATGATTCAATCTCATAGATTGTTCCGGAATCGATTGCTAAAGATTTTCTGCCTAAATACTCATACAAATATCCTCGAATATCCATGATAGGAACTCATTGAATCTATAAATATATAAAAAGATTCAATCTCATAGATTGTTCGGGAATTGATTGCTAAAGATTTTCTGCCTAAATACTCAACGAATATCCATGATAGGGACTCATTGAATCTATGAATGAATAAAATGATTCAATCTCATAGATTGTTCGGGAATCGATTGCTCAAGATTTTCTGCCTAAATACTTAACAAATATCCTCGAATATCCATGATAGGAACTCATTGAATCTATAAATAAATAAAATGATTCAATCTCATAGATTAATTGGGAATCGATTTCTAAAGATTTTCTGCCTAAAAACTCATACAAATATCCTCGAATATCCATGATAGAAACTCACTGAATCTATAAATATATAAAAAGATTCAATCTCATAGATTGTTCGGGAATTGATTGCTAAAGATTTTCTGCCTAAATACTCAACGAATATCCATGATAGGAACTCATTGAATCTATGAATAAATAAAATGATTCAATCTCATAGATTGTTCGGGAATCGATTGCTAAAGATTTTCTGCCTAAATACTCAACAAATATCCTCGAATATCCATGATAGGAACTCATTGAATCTATGAATAAATAAAATGATTCAATCTCATAGATTAATTGGGAATCGATTCCTAAAGATTTTCTGCCTTAATACTCATACAAATATCCTCGAATATTCATGACAGGAACTCATTGAATCTATACATAAATAAAATAATTTAATTTCATAGATTGTTCGGGAATCGGTTGCTAAAGATTTTCTGCCTAAATACTCATACAAATATCCTCGAATATCCATGACAGGAACTCATTGAACCTATAAATAAATAAAATGATTCAATCTCATAGATTGTTCGGGAATCGATTGCTAATGATTTTCTGCCTAAATACTCATACAAATATCCTCGAATATCCATGATAGAAACTTATTGAATCTATAAATAAATGAAATGATTCAATCTCATAGATTGTTCGGGAATCAATTGCTAAAGATTTTCTGCCTAAATACTCATACAAAAATCCTCGAATATCCATGATAGGAACTCATTGAATCTATAAATGAATAAAATTATTCAATCTCATAGATTGTTCGGGAATCGATTGCTAATGATTTTCTGCCTAAATACTCATACAAATATCCTTGAATATCCATGATAGGAACTCATTGAATCTATAAATAAATAAAATGATTCAATCTCATAGATTGTCCCGGAATCGATTGCTAAAGATTTTCTGCCTAAATACTCATACAAATATCCTCGAATATCCATGATAGGAACTCATTGAATCTATAAATAAATAAAAAGATTCAATCTCATAGATTATTCGGGAATCGATTGCTAAAGATTTTCTGCCTAAATACTCATACAAATTTTCTCGAATATTCATGATAGGAACTCATTGAATCTATAAATAAATAGAATGATTCAATCTCATAGATCGTTCGGGAATCGATTGCTGAAGATTTTCTGCCTAAATACTCATACAAATTTCCTCGAATATCCATGATAGGAACTCATCAAATCTATAAATAAATAGAATGATTCAATCTCATAGATCGTTCGGGAATCGATTGCTAATGATTTTCTGCCTAAATACTCATACAAATATCCTCGAATATCCATGATAGGAACTTCCTGAATCTATAAATATATAAAAAGATTCAATCTCATAGATTGTTCGGGAATTGATTGCTAAAGATTTTCTGCCTAAATACTCAACGAATATCCATGATAGGAACTCATTGAATCTATGAATAAATAAAATGATTCAATCTCATAGATTGTTCGGGAATCGATTGCTAAAGATTTTCTGCCTAAATACTCATTAAATATCCTCGAATATCCATGATAGGAACTCATTGAATCTATGAATAAATAAAATGATTCAATCTCATAGATTAATTAAGAATCGATTCCTAAAGATTTTCTGCCTTAATACTCATACAAATATCCTCGAATATTCATGATAGAAACTCATTGAATCTATAAATAAATAAGAAGATTCAATCTCATAGATTGTTCGGGAATCGATTGCTAAAGATTTTCTGCCTAAATACTCATACAAATATCCTCGAATATCCATGATAGGAACTCATTGAATCTATAAATGAATAAAATTATTCAATCTCATAGATTGTTCGGGAATCGATTGCTCAAGATTTTCTGCCTGAATACTCAACAAATATCCTCGAATATCCATGATAGGAACTCATTGAATCTATGAATAAATAAAATGATTCAATCTCATAGATTGTTCGGGAATCGATTCCTAAAGATGTTCTGCCTAAATACTCATACAAATATCCTCGAATATCCATGATAGAAACTCATTGAATCTATAAATAAATAAGAAGATTCAATCTCATAGATTGTTCGGGAATCGATTGCTAAAGATTTTCTGCCTAAATACTCATACAAATATCCTCGAATATCCATGATAGGAACTCATTGAATCTATAAATAAATAAAATGATTCAATCTCATAGATTGTTCGGGAATCGATTGCTAAAGATTTTCTGCCTAAATACTCATACAAATATCCTCGAACATCCATGATAGGAACTCATCGAATCTATAAATAAATGAAATGATTCAATCTCATAGATTGTTCCGGAATCGATTGCTAAAGATTTTTTGCCTAAATACGCATACAAATATCCTCGAATATCCATGATAGGAACTCATTGAATCTGTAAATATATAAAAAGATTCAATCTCATAGATTGTTCGGGAATTGATTGCTTAAGATTTTCTGCCTAAATACTCATACAAATATCCTCGAATATCCATGATAGGAACTCATTGAATCTATAAATAAATAAAATGATTCAATCTCATAGATTCTTCGGGAATCGATTGCTAAAGATTTTCTGCCTAAATACTCAACAAATATCCTCGAATATCCATGATAGGAACTCATTGAATCTATAAATAAATCAAATGATTTAATCTCATAGATTTTTCGGGCATCGATTGCAAATGATTTTCTGCCTAAATACTCATACATATATCCTCGAATATCCATGATAGGAACGCATTTAATCTATAAATAAATAAAATGATTCAATCTCATAGATTGTTCCGGAATCGATTGCTAAAGATTTTCTGCCTAAATACTCATACAAATATCCTCGAATATCTATGATAGAAACTCATTGAATCTATAAATAAATAAAAAGATTCAATCTCATAGATTGTTCGGGAATCGATTGCTAAAGATTTTCTGCCTAAATACTCATACAAATTTCCTCGAATATCCATAATAGGAACTCATTGAATCTATAAATAAATAGAATGATTCAATCTCAAAGATCGTTCGGGAATCGATTGCTGAAGATTTTCTGCCTAAATACTTATACAAATTTCCTCGAATATCCATGATAGGAACTCATTGAATCTATAAATAAATAGAATGATTCAATCTCATAGATCGTTCGGGAATCGATTGCTAATGATTTTCTGCCTAAATACTCATACAAATATCCTCGAATATCCATGATAGGAACTCATTGAATCTATAAATATATAAAAAGATTCAATCGCATAGATTGTTCGGGAATTGATTGCTAAAGATTTTCTGCCTAAATACTCAACGTATATCCAGGATAGGAACTCATTGAATCTATGAATAAATAAAATGATTCAATCTCATAGATTGTTCGGGAATCGATTGCTAAAGATTTTCTGCCTAAATACTCAACAAATATCCTCGAATATCCATGATAGGAACTCATTGAATCTATGAATAAATAAAATGATTCAATCTCATAGATTAATTGGGAATCGATTCCTAAAGATTTTCTGCCTTAATACTCATACAAACATCCTCGAATATTCAAGACAGGAACTCATTGAATCTATAAATAAATAAAATAATTAAATCTCATAGATTGTTCGGGAAACGGTTGCTAAAGATTTTCTGCCTAAATACTCATACAAATATCCTCGAATATCCATGACAGGAACTCATTGAATCTATAAATAAATAAAATGATTCAATCTCATAGATTGTTCCAGAATCGATTGCTAAAGATTTTCTGCCTAAATACTCATACAAATATCCTCGAATATCCATGATAGGAACTCATTGAATCTATAAATATATAAAAAGATTCAATCTCATAGATTGTTCGGGAATTGACTGCTAAAGATTTTCTGCCTAAATACTCAACGAATATCCTCGAATATCCATGATAGGAACTCATTGAATCTATAAATAAATAAAATGATTCAATCTCATAGATTGTTCGGGAATCGATTGCTAAAGATTTTCTGCCTAAATACTCATACAAATATCCTCGAATATCCATGATAGAAACTCATTGAATCTATAAATAAATAAAATGATTTAATCTCATAGATTGTTCGGGAATCGATTGCTTAAGATTTTCTGCCTAAATACTCAACAAATATCCTCGAATATCCATGATAGGAACTCATTGAATCTATAAATAAATAAAATGATTCAATCTCATAGATTGTTCCGGAATCGATTGCTAAAGATTTTCTGCCTAAATACTCATACAAATATCCTCGAATATCCATGATAGGAACTCATTGAATCTATAAATATATAAAAAGATTCAATCTCATAGATTGTTCGGGAATTGATTGCTAAAGATTTTCTGCCTAAATACTCATACAAATATCCTCGAATATCCATGATAGGAACTCATTGAATCTATAAATAAATAAAATGATTCAATCTCATAGATTGTTCCGGAATCGATTGCTAAAGATTTTCTGCCTAAATACTCATACAAATATCCTCGAATATCCATGATAGGAACTCATTGAATCTATAAATATATAAAAAGATTCAATCTCATAGATTGTTCGGGAATTGATTGCTAAAGATTTTCTGCCTAAATACTCAACGAATATCCATGATAGGGACTCATTGAATCTATGAATGAATAAAATGATTCAATCTCATAGATTGTTCGGGAATCGATTGCTCAAGATTTTCTGCCTAAATACTTAACAAATATCCTCGAATATCCATGATAGGAACTCATTGAATCTATAAATAAATAAAATGATTCAATCTCATAGATTAATTGGGAATCGATTTCTAAAGATTTTCTGCCTAAAAACTCATACAAATATCCTCGAATATCCATGATAGAAACTCACTGAATCTATAAATATATAAAAAGATTCAATCTCATAGATTGTTCGGGAATTGATTGCTAAAGATTTTCTGCCTAAATACTCAACGAATATCCATGATAGGAACTCATTGAATCTATGAATAAATAAAATGATTCAATCTCATAGATTGTTCGGGAATCGATTGCTAAAGATTTTCTGCCTAAATACTCAACAAATATCCTCGAATATCCATGATAGGAACTCATTGAATCTATGAATAAATAAAATGATTCAATCTCATAGATTAATTGGGAATCGATTCCTAAAGATTTTCTGCCTTAATACTCATACAAATATCCTCGAATATTCATGACAGGAACTCATTGAATCTATACATAAATAAAATAATTTAATTTCATAGATTGTTCGGGAATCGGTTGCTAAAGATTTTCTGCCTAAATACTCATACAAATATCCTCGAATATCCATGACAGGAACTCATTGAACCTATAAATAAATAAAATGATTCAATCTCATAGATTGTTCGGGAATCGATTGCTAATGATTTTCTGCCTGAATACTCATACAAATATCCTCGAATATCCATGATAGAAACTTATTGAATCTATAAATAAATGAAATGATTCAATCTCATAGATTGTTCGGGAATCAATTGCTAAAGATTTTCTGCCTAAATACTCATACAAAAATCCTCGAATATCCATGATAGGAACTCATTGAATCTATAAATGAATAAAATTATTCAATCTCATAGATTGTTCGGGAATCGATTGCTAATGATTTTCTGCCTAAATACTCATACAAATATCCTTGAATATCCATGATAGGAACTCATTGAATCTATAAATAAATAAAATGATTCAATCTCATAGATTGTCCCGGAATCGATTGCTAAAGATTTTCTGCCTAAATACTCATACAAATATCCTCGAATATCCATGATAGGAACTCATTGAATCTATAAATAAATAAAAAGATTCAATCTCATAGATTATTCGGGAATCGATTGCTAAAGATTTTCTGCCTAAATACTCATACAAATTTTCTCGAATATTCATGATAGGAACTCATTGAATCTATAAATAAATAGAATGATTCAATCTCATAGATCGTTCGGGAATCGATTGCTGAAGATTTTCTGCCTAAATACTCATACAAATTTCCTCGAATATCCATGATAGGAACTCATCAAATCTATAAATAAATAGAATGATTCAATCTCATAGATCGTTCGGGAATCGATTGCTAATGATTTTCTGCCTAAATACTCATACAAATATCCTCGAATATCCATGATAGGAACTTCCTGAATCTATAAATATATAAAAAGATTCAATCTCATAGATTGTTCGGGAATTGATTGCTAAAGATTTTCTGCCTAAATACTCAACGAATATCCATGATAGGAACTCATTGAATCTATGAATAAATAAAATGATTCAATCTCATAGATTGTTCGGGAATCGATTGCTAAAGATTTTCTGCCTAAATACTCATTAAATATCCTCGAATATCCATGATAGGAACTCATTGAATCTATGAATAAATAAAATGATTCAATCTCATAGATTAATTAAGAATCGATTCCTAAAGATTTTCTGCCTTAATACTCATACAAATATCCTCGAATATTCATGACAGGAACTCATTGAATCTATAAATAAATAAAATAATTTAATTTCATAGATTGTTCGGGAATCGGTTGCTAAAGATTTTCTGCCTAAATACTCATACAAATATCCTCGAATATCCATGACAGGAACTCATTGAATCTATAAATAAATAAAATGATTCAATCTCATAGATTGTTCGGGAATCGATTGCTAATGATTTTCTGCCTAAATACTCATACAAATATCCTCGAATATCCATGATAGAAACTTATTGAATCTATAAATAAATGAAATGATTCAATCTCATAGATTGTTCGGGAATCGATTGCTAAAGATTTTCTGCCTAAATACTCATACAAATATCCTCGAATATCCATGACAGGAACTCATTGAATCTATAAATAAATAAAATGATTCAATCTCATAGATTGTTCGGGAATCGATTGCTAATGATTTTCTGCCTAAATACTCATACAAATATCCTCGAATATCCATGATAGAAACTCATTGAATCTATAAATAAATAAAATGATTCAATCTCATAGATTGTTCGGGAATCGATTGCTAAAGATGTTCTGCCTAAATACTCATACAAATATTCTCGAATATCCATGATAGAAACTCATTGAATCTATAAATGAATAAAATGATTCAATCTCATAGATTGTTCGGAAATCGATGGCTAAAGATTTTCTGCCTAAATACGCATACAGATATCCTCGAATATCCATGATAGGAACTCATTGAATCTATAAATAAATAAAATGATTCAATCTCATAGATTGTTCGGGAATCGATTGCTAAAGATTTTCTGCCTAAATACTCATACAGATATCCTCGAATATCCATGATAGGAACTCATTGAATCTATAAATAAATAAAATGATTTAATCTCATAGATTTTTCGGGCATCGATTGTTAAAGATTTTCTGCCTAAATACTCATACAAATATCCTCGAATATCCATGATAGGAACTCATTGAATCTATAAATAAATAAAATGATTCAATCTCATAGATTTTTCCGGAATCGATTGCTAAAGATTTTCTGCCTAAATACTCATACAAATATCCTCGAATATCCATGATAGGAACTCATTGAATCTATAAATATAGAAAAAGATTCAATCTCATAGATTGTTCGGGAATTGATTGCTCAAGATTTTCTGCCTAAATACTCAACGAATATCCTCGAATATCCATGATAGGAACTCATTGAATCTATGAATAAATCAAATGATTCAATCTTATAGATTTTTCGGAAATCGATTGCTAAAGATTTTCTGCCTAAATACTCATACAGATATCCTCGAATATTCATGATAGGAACTTATTGAATCTATAAATAAATAAAATGATTCAATCTCATAGATTGTTCCGGAATCGATTGCTAAAGATTTTCTGCCTAAATACTCAACAAATATCCTCGAATATCCATGATAGGAACTCATTGAATCTATAAATAAATAGAATGATTCAATGTCATAGATCGTTCGGGAATCGATTGCTAATGATTTTCTGCCTAAATACTCATACAAATATCCTCGAATATCCATGATAGGAACTCATTGAATCTATAAATAAATAAAATGATTCAATCTCATAGATTGTTCCGGAATCGATTGCTAAAGATTTTCTGCCTTAATACTCATACAAATATCCTCGAATATCCATGATAGGAATCATTGAATCTATAAATATATAAAAAGATTCAATCTCATAGATTGTTCGGGAATTGATTGCTAAAGATTTTCTGCCTAAATACTCAACGAATATCCATGATAGGAACTCATTGAATCTATGAATAAATAAAATGATTCAATCTCATAGATTGTTCGGGAATCGATTGCTCAAGATTTTCTGCCTAAATACTTAACAAATATCCGCGAATATCCATAATAGGAACTCATTGAATCTATAAATAAATAAAATGATTCAATCTCATAGATTAATCGGGAATCGATTCCTAAAGATTTGCTGCCTAAAAACTCATACAAATATCCTCGAATATCCATGATAGAAACTCACTGAATCTATAAATATATACAAAGATTCAATCTCATAGATTGTTCGGGAATTGATTGCTAAAGATTGTCTGCCTAAATACTCGACAAATATCCTCGAATATCCATGATAGGAACTCATTGAATCTACACATGAATAAAATGATTCAATCTCATAGATTGTTCGGGAATCGATTGCTAAAGATTTTCTGCCTAAATACTCATACAAATATCCTCGAATATCCATGATAGGAACTCATTGAATCTATAAATGAATAAAATGATTCAATCTCATAGATTGTTCGGGAATCGATTGCTAAAGATTTTCTGCCTAAATACTCAACAAATATCCTCGAATATCCATGATAGGAACTCATTGAATCTATAAATAAATAAAATGATTTAATCTTATAGATTTTTCGGGCATCGATTTCTAAAGCATTTCTGCCTAAATACTCATACAAATATCCTCGAATATCCATGATAGGAACTCATTGAATCTATAAATAAATAAAATGATTCAATCTCATAGATTGTTCCGGAATCGATTGCTAAAGATTTTCTGCTTAAATACTTATACAAATATCCTCGAATATCTATGATAGGAACTCATTGAATCTATAAATAAATAAGAAGATTCAATCTCATAGATTGTTCGGGAATCGATCGCTAAAGATTTTTTGCCTAAATACTCATACAAATATCCTCGAATATCCATGATAGGAACTCATTGAATCTATAAATAAATAAAATGATTCAATCTCATAGATTGTTCGGGAATCGATTGCTAATGATTTTCTGCCTAAATACTCATACAAATATCCTCGAACATCCATGATAGAAACTCATTGAATCTATAAATAAATAAAATGATTTAATCTCATAGATTTTTCGGGCATCGATTGCAAAAGATTTTCTGCCTAAATACTCATACAAATATCCTCGAATATCCATGATAGGAACTCATTGAATCTATAAATATCTAAAAAGATTCAATCTCATAGATTGTTCGGGAATTGATTGCTAAAGATTTTCTGCCTAAATACTCAACGAATATCCATGATAGGAACTCATTGAATCTATGAATAAATAAAATGATTCAATCTCATAGATTGTTCGGGAATCGATTGCTCAAGATTTTCTGCCTTAATACTTAACAAATATCCTCGAATATCCATGATAGGAACTCATTGAATCTATAAATAAATAAAATGATTCAATCTCATAGATAAATTGGGAATCGATTCCTAAAGATTTTCTGCCTAAATTCTCATACAAATATCCTCGAATATCCATGATAGAAACACATTGAATCTATAAATAAACAAAATGATTCAATCTCATAGATTGTTCGGGAATCGATTGCTAAAGATTTTCTGCCTAAATACTCATACAAATATCCTCGAATATCCATGATAGGAACTCATCGAATCTATAAATAAATAAAATGATTTAATCTCATAGATTGTTCGGGAATCGATTGCTTAAGATTTTCTGCCTAAATACTCAACAAATATCCTCGAATATCCATGATAGGAACTCCTTGAATCTATAAATAAATAAAATGATTTAATCCCATAGATTTTTCGGGCATCGATTGCTAAAGATTTTCTGCCTAAATACTCATACAAATATCCTCGAATATCTATGATAGGAACTCATTGAATCTATAAATAAATGAAAAGATTCAATCTCATAGATTGTTCGGGAATCGATTGCTAAAGATTTTCTGCCTAAATACTCATACAAATTTCCTCGAATATCCATGATAGGAACTCATTGAATCTATAAATAAATAGAATGATTCAATGTCATAGATCGTTCGGGAATCGATTGCTAATGATTTTCTGCCTAAATACTCATACAAATATCCTCGAATATCCATGATAGGAACTCATTGAATCTATAAATAAATAGAATGATTCAATCTCATAGATTGTTCCGGAATCGATTGCTAAAGATTTTCTGCCTAAATACTCATACAAATATCCTCGAATATCCATGATAGGAATCATTGAATCTATAAATATATAAAAAGATTCAATCTCATAGATTGTTCGGGAATTGATTGCTAAAGATTTTCTGCCTAAATACTCAACGAATATCCATGATAGGAACTCATTGAATCTATGAATAAATAAAATGATTCAATCTCATAGATTGTTCGGGAATCGATTGCTCAAGATTTTCTGCCTAAATACTTAACAAATATCCTCGAATATCCATGATAGGAACTCATTGAATCTATAAATAAATAACATGATTCAATCTCATAGATTAATCGGGAATCGATTCCTAAAGATTTTCTGCCTAAAAACTCATACAAATATCCTCGAATATCCATGATAGAAACTCACTGAATCTATAAATATATACAAAGATTCAATCTCATAGATTGTTCGGGAATTGATTGCTAAAGATTGTCTGCCTAAATACTCGACAAATATCCTCGAATATCCATGATAGGAACTCATTGAATCTACACATGAATAAAATGATTCAATCTCATAGATTTTTCGGGCATCGATTTCTAAAGCATTTCTGCCTAAATACTCATACAAATATCCTCGAATATCCATGATAGGAACTCATTGAATCTATAAATAAATAAAATGATTCAATCTCATAGATTGTTCCGGAATCGATTGCTAAAGATTTTCTGCTTAAATACTTATACAAATATCCTCGAATATCTATGATAGGAACTCATTGAATCTATAAATAAATAAGAAGATTCAATCTCATAGATTGTTCGGGAATCGATCGCTAAAGATTTTTTGGCTAAATACTCATACAAATATCCTCGAATATCCATGATAGGAACTCATTGAATCTATAAATAGATAAAATGATTCAATCTCATAGATTGTTCGGGAATCGATTGCTAATGATTTTCTGCCTAAATACTCATACAAATATCCTCGAACATCCATGATAGGAACTCATTGAATCTATAAATAAATAAAATGATTTAATCTCATAGATTTTTCGGGCATCGATTGCAAAAGATTTTCTGCCTAAATACTCATACAAATATCCTCGAATATCCATGATAGGAACTCATTGAATCTATAAATATCTAAAAAGATTCAATCTCATAGATTGTTCGGGAATTGATTGCTAAAGATTTTCTGCCTAAATACTCAACGAATATCCATGATAGGAACTCATTGAATCTATGAATAAATAAAATGATTCAATCTCATAGATTGTTCGGGAATCGATTGCTCAAGATTTTCTGCCTTAATACTTAACAAATATCCTCGAATATCCATGATAGGAACTCATTGAATCTATAAATGAATAAAATGATTCAATCTCATAGATAAATTGGGAATCGATTCCTAAAGATTTTCTGCCTAAATACTCATACAAATATCCTCGAATATCCATGATAGAAACTCATTGAATCTATAAATAAACGAAATGATTCAATCTCATAGATTGTTCGGGAATCGATTGCTAAAGATTTTCTGCCTAAATACTCATACAAATATCCTCGAATATCCATGATAGGAACTCATCGAATCTATAAATAAATAAAATGATTTAATCTCATAGATTGTTCGGGAATCGATTGCTTAAGATTTTCCGCCTAAATACTCAACAAATATCCTCGAATATCCATGATAGGAACTCCTTGAATCTATAAATAAATAAAATGATTTAATCCCATAGATTTTTCGGGCATCGATTGCTAAAGATTTTCTGCCTAAATACTCATACAAATATCCTCGAATATTTATGATAGGAACTCATTGAATCTATAAATAAATGAAAAGATTCAATCTCATAGATTGTTCGGGAATCGATTGCTAAAGATTTTCTGCCTAAATACTCATACAAATTTCCTCGAATATCCATGATAGGAACTCATTGAATCTATAAATAAATAGAATGATTCAATGTCATAGATCGTTCGGGAATCGATTGCTAATGATTTTCTGCCTAAATACTCATACAAATATCCTCGAATATCCATGATAGTAACTCATTGAATCTATAAATAAATAAAATGATTCAATCTCATAGATTGTTCCGGAATCGATTGCTAAATATTTTCTGCCTAAATACTCATACAAATATCCTCGAATATCCATGATAGGAATCATTGAATCTATAAATATATAAAAAGATTCAATCTCATAGATTGTTCGGGAATTGATTGCTAAAGATTTTCTGCCTAAATACTCAACGAATATCCATGATAGGAACTCATTGAATCTATGAATAAATAAAATGATTCAATCTCATAGATTGTTCGGGAATCGATTGCTCAAGATTTTCTGCCTAAATACTTAACAAATATCCTCGAATATCCATGATAGGAACTCATTGAATCTATAAATAAATAACATGATTCAATCTCATAGATTAATCGGGAATCGATTCCTAAAGATTTTCTGCCTAAAAACTCATACAAATATCCTCGAATATCCATGATAGAAACTCACTGAATCTATAAATATATACAAAGATTCAATCTCATAGATTGTTCGGGAATTGATTGCTAAAGATTGTCTGCCTAAATACTCGACAAATATCCTCGAATATCCATGATAGGAACTCATTGAATCTATAAATAAATAAGAAGATTCAATCTCATAGATTGTTCGGGAATCGATCGCTAAAGATTTTTTGCCTAAATACTCATACAAATATCCTCGAATATCCATGATAGGAACTCATTGAATCTATAAATAAATAAAATGATTCAATCTCATAGATTGTTCGGGAATCGATTGCTAATGATTTTCTGCCTAAATACTCATACAAATATCCTCGAACATCCATGATAGGAACTCATTGAATCTATAAATAAATAAAATGATTTAATCTCATAGATTTTTCGGGCATCGATTGCAAAAGATTTTCTGCCTAAATACTCATACAAATATCCTCGAATATCCATGATAGGAACTCATTGAATCTATAAATATCTAAAAAGATTCAATCTCATAGATTGTTCGGGAATTGATTGCTAAAGATTTTCTGCCTAAATACTCAACGAATATCCATGATAGGAACTCATTGAATCTATGAATAAATAAAATGATTCAATCTCATAGATTGTTCGGGAATCGATTGCTCAAGATTTTCTGCCTTAAAACTTAACAAATATCCTCGAATATCCATGATAGGAACTCATTGAATCTATAAATAAATAAAATGATTCAATCTCATAGATTAATTGGGAATCGATTCCTAAAGATTTTCTGCCTAAATACTCATACAAATATCCTCGAATATCCATGATAGAAACTCATTGAATCTATAAATCAACGAAATGATTCAATCTCATAGATTGTTCGGGAATCGATTGCTAAAGATTTTCTGCCTAAATACTCATACAAATATCCTCGAATATCCATGATAGGAACTCATCGAATCTATAAATAAATAAAATGATTTAATCTCATAGATTGTTCGGGAATCGATTGCTTAAGATTTTCTGCCTAAATACTCAACAAATATCCTCGAATATCCATGATAGGAACTCCTTGAATCTATAAATAAATAAAATGATTTAATCCCATAGATTTTTCGGGCATTGATTGCTAAAGATTTTCTGCCTAAATACTCATACAAATATCCTCGAATATCTATGATAGGAACTCATTGAATCTATAAATAAATGAAAAGATTCAATCTCATAGATTGTTCGGGAATCGATTGCTAAAGATTTTCTGCCTAAATACTCATACAAATTTTCTCGAATATCCATGATAGGAACTCATTGAATCTATAAATAAATAGAATGATTCAATGTCATAGATCGTTCGGGAATCGATTGCTAATGATTTTCTGCCTAAATACTCATACAAATATCCTCGAATATCCATGATAGGAACTCATTGAATCTATAAATAAATAAAATGATTCAATCTCATAGATTGTTCCGGAATCGATTGCTAAAGATTTTTTGCCTAAATACTCATACAAATATCCTCGAATATCCATGATAGGAATCATTGAATCTATAAATATATAAAAAGATTCAATCTCATAGATTGTTCGGGAATTGATTGCTAAAGATTTTCTGCCTAAATACTCAACGAATATCCATGATAGGAACTCATTGAATCTATGAATAAATAAAATGATTCAATCTCATAGATTGTTCGGGAATCGATTGCTCAAGATTTTCTGCCTAAATACTTAACAAATATCCTCGAATATCCATGATAGGAACTCATTGAATCTATATATAAATAAAATGATTCAATCTCATAGATTAATCGGGAATCGATTCCTAAAGATTTTCTGCCTAAAAACTCATACAAATATCCTCGAATATCCAAGTAGTGAGACAGGGGGGTTCACCCCCCCCCCCCCCCCCGATAACGCAGTACCCTTCCTTACCGACCGTCGCGGATACCTCCCGCCGGTAACTTATCATATCTGCTGTCAGCAATTTGTACATATCTGCGACCGATAAGCGTATCCGCCGTCGGTAAAGTAGGTATTTATATTACCGACTGTTGCCAGTGTTGGTCGGCGGTCAATTATCATGCGTATGATGACAAAATACTGTCACACTATCATCGGAGCTGGTACCTTACCGTATACTAGCTCTGATGATAGCATGACATGTATTTATATGATGATCATTTTGACGATTTATATATTGAAACAGGGGGTAGGACGAGCACTTGCGAGAAGCTCTTATGCCACTGCCATCTAGCGGTCCAGTTCTTCCCCCAGTCCTCTTTCCAGCGGATAACGTCACCCAGCGTATCTGAACTCGCTTTTTATGAGGTAGAGTGGGGGAAATGAAGCTGCGCAAATGCTTGAACGATCTTCTGCGCTGTTGCTAAGCTCATATTTTAGACCAAGTGGGGGTAATTCGAACCTGCGCAGTACCTTTTTTTTACCCTATTACATCATCTTCTGCGCTGTTAACCGTTACTAAGCTCATATTTCAGTCCAATCGGGGGAATATGGACCTGCGCAGTTGCGTCTTTTTACTCGATTACATCATCTTTTACGTCATAAGACAGGTTTAACCTAGTTTTTTCGGTAACTAAGAGGGGGAAGAAAGAGTTTAGCGGGTGACTCTCGCGCACATATGCATCAGTCTGCCTAAGTTTTCTGAAGCAAAAACTACCGTTGCTTAATTAAAAAAAATCTGTAAAAAGTGATTAATAAATGGACCCTCGAATTCTAAGGTATAGTAAAAAACATATCTTTTTTGAGAAAACTAGCGTGCATCTTTTCAACCATATTAATTAAACAATCTCTTACAGACCTCATGTATGCACCGATCTATGTGATCATTCAGCACAGATTGAGTTCGACGACGTAAGTGTTGTGAGTGAACAAGAAGACAATTACACTCGGAAATTAGTTACTCGAGAAAAAGAAATTGACTTACAGATCTTGTATTGGAAGAACTTATTACTATCATTCAAAGATCGTAAAGATTACGAGCAAGCGTGTCATAGAATTACATACGTTATAACTCATTTAATGTTCAAACTTAACTCTTCGAAATAAAGTGTAGACATTTCAAATGGATCAACTAAGTGAAGAAGAATTAGATTATCTAATAAACCGGCTGCCACACGCTGTATTTGAAGCAGAATTATTAAGACGTTATTTTGAAGAACCAATTCAAGACTATATAAAAGGGTTCGTACGTGATATTCATCTTCTACAAACTAATTTGAATATCATTCAAAGTAGACGTGATAAAAACGCGTGTCCATACTGCTGTGCATTCAAAGACTCTGTAAAAAAACTGCATCAAGTAATCGAAAGTATCGAAAAACTAGAAGAACGTATCAACAAGAAATAAAAGGCAATGGAATTCATCGTAGATTTCGCAGGGTTTGTTATGCCAGATGACACCTTAGTAGTGAAAGAATTATGTGTAGTTGATATATATAAAAATTCCTCAAAATATAAGTGTAAACATTTTATCTTTCAACCACCATTGGAGTACGATGGAGCAATTATGCAAGAAACTTTTGATGAGAGTGGGTGCGGCCATGGTATCCGGTGGGACTCAGGTGAAACACCATACGACAAACTCCAAGAAATTATTAAAGATTTAGTGAGCAAAGCAAGTTATATTTATGTTGACGGAAAGCAAAAAGACAAATGGTTGACGATCATGACCGATTACTCCACACAAATCATCGACATCCAACTAATGCGACATTATTCATTTGAAAACGTGGATCGCTATAATAAGGAAAAATGTCCGCTGAGGCTGTATCATCGTCGAAGAACACATGCATGTGCTTTTCAAAATATTCAACAATTAAAGAGTTGGTTTCTGGAATTCTGGGGTGACGAACCATCATACGAAAAATCCGTGCAAATATATTATCAACTGTCTGATTTGAAAAAAATGCATAAACGTGATATCGCTTTCCTTGATTATCACTTTCTTCTACGTTTTGCGAGGACCCAAATACGTCATGTCTACGATACTCTTCCAGTGGAATTACAGAATAATGATAAAATAAGAGATTACTCATTTTGTATGGACCACTACCCAGCTACTGGTGGCGATTGGGATATCTGTGGAATATGGCTTTATCCATACCGAAAGGATTGCCCAAAGTGTATAAGTAATAGTAATCCTATAAAAATAATAATTCATAAAACAAGTTAAAAAATTATACAATTTAATCAAACTTATGTATTAGGTTAAGATTATAAATAAAACAAATTAATTCATTGATAAAAAAAATTTTTATTAAGGTTATTTTTTTAATTAATACAGGTTCTATAATATATCTTGATCTTTCTATCCTAAGTTTAAACCTTTCTCGATCTCGAGCCATTTGCTCCCATTCACCTTGTCTAGCAGTCCTGTATGCATACCTCCATGTATACATATAATGTATAGTTGGTGTCAGATCAAATTGCACAACCATGTTTCAAGTCAATTTTCGTACCGTGCTGCTGATGGGGTTATACTCAACGATTCGATCGTGGATTATTAAACAATAAGCTGTTGTGTTTTGTGGAAATTGATTTGTGGATTCAAACTCCAATCGAATGTCTACTGGTCCAGATTTAATTGCCTCATTCTGCTTGGAACAGTCTATGACACAGAGCGGAGCTTCTTGCAAAAATTTCTGCTTTGTTAACAGTGGCTCAGCCTCTTTATTATAGTATGAAGATTGGAAATCAGTGTACATATTATACAATAAAGCATACTGATTGTCGTTTATGTCCAAATTCAGATCCCCGTACGGATAACTCTGTGAGTTCAGGAATAACTTTACGTTACGAAGCGTACAATGATCAAATCGACTCGCATTCTTCCTTGCATCGTTTTTTCTTGCTGTTTGAAATCCGAGGATGACGTAACGTGGCTTCTCCAGTTGTGTTGATGTTTTGACAGCCCAAATATGTCTTGATGTCGCTGGTAACAGCGGATACTCATACAATTCCCAGGTTCGAAAACTAATTGAGATAGCCGGATCACTGGTAATATAATTTAATGCTTGAATTTTTTCCTTGTCTGATAGGGTGACATACGGCACAATCCACTCGATTTTTTGTAAAGTTAACTTTACTTCCTCAGCTCCCGCTGCTTGTTGCACGTAAG
This sequence comes from Microplitis manilae, assembly GCA_030273425.1. Lineage (NCBI taxonomy): Eukaryota > Metazoa > Arthropoda > Insecta > Hymenoptera > Braconidae > Microplitis > Microplitis manilae. Next base: position 4,225,535 of record CP092730.1, on the reverse strand, counting down.
CATTAATGTCACTGTTTGAAATCGTAAGAACTAACTCTAGCTGAACATTCATAAGGACTTTCAGATAATCTTCAGCAAAACCACTTAAAATATTCAGTGGAATCAATAAATCAAAGCTTCCTGCAGCGTTTGTTAATTTAACATCATCTTCCATCACCCAGCCAGCATTCTCCAAAGCACTCAACTGATTTGGACTAAATGATACATAACCTTTCATCAGGCTTGTTATACCAACGTTACTACTTCGATCAACTTCAACACCATTCATAAGTAAGCGGAATTCTTTAATCATGTGGCTAATTCCCATATTAACCAAGTTGGTGGTGGCAGCGACAGCAGTATTATCACTCTTGGTAAACTTCCCGAGAATATGAAGTGCACTTTTGCTAGGAAGTATGCACAAATTTTGATTTTGGATTGTGATACGAACTTCATCATTGTTGTTCAAAGTCGACGATGCATACGGTTGATGAGCATGCAGTTCATAGTGAGCAATTGACTCATCGAATATAATTGGTCGTTGAATATCCAATATATTAGCCATTATTTTTTATATCCTCGATCACCTACAGCACCGTACTTGTTGCCTTTCTCGTAACTACCGTACGGTGTACTACCTTTTATGCTTGGTGCCGAATATTTATCTTTGCTATTTTTAAAATCTGTGCCGTATTTACTTTGTTGGCTCTCTAAATACTTTCTCAAGTTCTTTGAAGCTTCGTTATTGGACATTATACTCAATAGCTCACCACCACCTAAGTCTTTCGACACGGGATTATGCAGCAGAAATTAAATTTTATTTTGTGAATCTTCCACGTAAACGTAGTCCGAGACTTTTCAGGAACAGCCTGTTCTGATGTGTTAACGCCTTGTGAGGTTTTCTTCGACTGATTGTGCTTGGCCATGTTGATAGCTTTTTATAGCCCGCACCACTCTTTGTATCATACACAATACCCATTTATATTGTTTTCACATGTAATCTTATGGTTATAGTTTCACCCCTAAAATTTACTAATTTTCCATCCTGATCCATTATACGTAGTCTTATATTATATATAGCATCTGCGGTGATTGGAAGGTAAATGACGTGTGATGGCAACTCAACGATCTTATATCCTGGTGGTACGCTCGGAAAAAACTCATGAATTGTGTGAACTTTGTGTTCATTTATGTAAGCACCTGTGGTAATATTACACTCAACCCTTAAAGCATTTAGTTTTAGTATAGCCACAGGTAATTCTGATGAGTGAGTTTTGTTTGGTTGAAGCCGACGATTCTTGAAACCTAACAGTCGACCAATAGAATCGTTAGGTATAAAATTTATAACCTGATCACATTTGATTTCACTTCTTAGTTCATTATTATTTGCTCTTATACTGATGCTAAGTCTCGGCAATGACTTTTGTATGTATTTCTCAATATCTCTAATTTCATAACTACCGGTAGGTATTTTAATTACTTTTTCTTTAACAGCAGCGATTCTTTTGGGGATTATTTTCTTGGGAATCTCTTTTTCAGGTTGCACATCAATCTTTAGAGCCATTGAAACATCATCACTTCTCGTCACTATAGTCACATCTCGTTTTTTCCTCTTTCCACCAGGTTTATCGATATTTCCAACGTTGTTATCCTCAATGTCATTCGTATCTTCTTGTTCTTCATTATCCAGAGGATAAGTTACATAAAACTTATTAGCGCCAATGTCTATATTAGGTATCGAATTAAATGTCAGCAATTCTACAAGACCCAAGACATAATTTTTTTCCTCTGACAACTCGATTGGTGGAAAATAATTCGCCTCTAACACAGAGGATGATCCTGTCAGCGTTAACGTGAAAGACTCAGCCATGACTAATGTCCTGAGTAACTAGTCATGTCAATTTAAAGTTGTCCGGAAAGAAATTTTAGACACAAATGCCCACATATAATTGTGTCAAAGTTTTGATATCTTTTATGATTATATTTCACGCTACCAACATCGAGATATTTTATGAGGTCTTCCGGTGGTTGTAAATCACCAAAACTATCGAAATAAATAACATTATCACGACTTTTTTTGTATGCAACCCAATGAGTTCCAGGTCCAAATCTGTCATCAAGATTGACAATAGCTGATTCGAATTCTTTAGGTCCAGATTTTGGCAAATCGTTTCTCATGAAAACACCGCGGAAATTGGGTATCCTCAATGCCTTGGCGTATTTCATCAAGTCGATGTTTGTAAGTGCTCGATGTGGTAGCTCTACTTGTTTTTTGACTTACATCCTCTACCAACCGGTGGATATGGCCACAAATATAGACCCATACCACGTCTGTATGGCTTTAAGTATAAGCCTTTACCTACAGCTATCTCTTCCATTTTTCAATTATGTCTCTTGCTCTCCTCTAACTGTCTTTTGGCTGAACTGGCATCGTTGACAGCCTTCGCAACCGCTGCAGCGCCACCAGCGAGAGCACCGGTTGCTGAAAGACCTGCAAATAGGGGTATCAAAAATGGAAGTACACCACCGATTTTAGATGGAACTGGTAAAACACGTGGCTGTCGAACATTTTTCTTCCCACCAGATTTTTTTACCTCTTGTCGAGCCCCTTTGAGTGCCGATTTAATTGGATCACCACCTGCTTGCATAGCTTGCTTAGCAGCCGTTACAATTTTTCTCAACGCCACCTTGGGTCGTCTGCTGGTACTTTTCATCTTACCACTCTTTCTCCTCTTCTTACCCACCATTCTTTTCTTCTTACCACTGATTCTCTTCTTCTTACCACCCATGCTCTTTTTCTTCTTCATTCCCATTCCGAAGCGTTTTTTTACCTTCATGATTTTGTTTACACTCCAAGCAGCAGCTTTTTCTCCAATAGAAGCGTCTTTCGCTTGAAAACGTTCCCACGCTTTGTCAGCTAATATTTTATCAGCCTCGTGACGAGCTGCCAAATTTTCTCGATTTTTCGAGTAAGCAATGTCGTGATTCTTACATGCTGCATCCAAAGGATTAATGCCAGGATCACCACGAGCCAATCTCTTCTCTAACTTTGTTCCTGGTCCACAATACTGATAACCGGGTATATGAAGTTCAAAAGGTAGCTTGTTAATGATACTGTTGACAATACCTTTCCCACTAATACGTCCGCACTCCATCACAGTGACATAATGACTGATAATAAATCATTATAAATGATCTTACTTATAGTCATAAAAAGGAGTTGTCACTGTAACAGTGAACCGTAAACATGGAGTTTAAAAAACACCACGCTAAATTACCTGTGATCAATTTCGATCAAATTGTTCAAGGTACAGGAGTACAAAGAATCAAAAGACATGGAGCTCTACTACCAAATAGTGTACGGGCAGTGTTTTGTGGTCCATCAAACTGTGGTAAAACAAATGCCTTATTATCACTTATTATACACCCCAATGGTCTGAGATTCAACAACATTTACCTATACTCAAAATCTCTCAATCAGCCGAAATACAAGTTCTTAGAGGCGTTGCTGAAGCCCATAGAGGGTGTAGGATTTTTTCCATTCAATGAGCACGAGGATGTGATTAAACCTGAGGATGCAAAACCCAATTCACTGATGATATTTGACGATGTCGCTTGTGAAAAACAGGATCACATTAGAGCTTACTTTTGTATGGGTCGACACAAAGACGTAGACAGTTTTTATTTGTGTCAAACATATACACGGATTCCTAAGCATTTAATACGTGATAATGTAAATTTTTTAGTTTTGTTCCGTCAAGATGAAATGAATTTAAAACATGTATATGACGATCATGTAAATACGGACATGTCATACAATTCATTCAAAGAACTATGCTCTGCATGTTGGAATGATGGTAAATATGGTTTTGTGGTAATTGATAAAGATAGTGAGCTCAATAATGGACGATACAGAAAAGGATTTGACTGCTTTATTAGTATAAATTAAAGTGTAACTATTAATATGAATCATATATCTAGTGAACTCTAATACATCAACATGAAGCCTGAAGAGATTTCAAAACAAAAAGATGTGCTGCGTCAGATATCTGAAGCAAGTGACGCAATCAGACGAAAGCATAAAATGCTGAAGTTAGGAAAAGATAGCGCTGAAAAAGCTATGGGTGAAATGTTCAAACCCATAGTTACACCGTTGCAGAATCTAGTTGAATCGTCGAAACAAAAAATTAAGCAAGAAGTCAAGAATGAAATTAAAGAAGAGGAGGTAACACAAAGGGACAATTCAACACTCAACAACAAAACAGATTTTGATGATACAAGTCATTATGATAGTTTAATTTCTGATGACGATGGGACTAGTAGAACTCTTAATGAGAGTCAAATAAATCCCTCTGCTTCAAGTACTCCCGCTAAACCGAGCAGTTTAGTGAAATCCTATTTAGGCAAAGTGTATAGAAGAAGTAAAGAAATAGATTTGAGATATGGCGTTCGTCGGCGGTACAATGATTTTTACATTGGCGATTCAGAAATAAATTTTGAAGAAAATACATTTCATGTTAAAGATCAGGAATACCCAATAACTCCTGGTTTATTGGAATTGTTGTTCAAAAAATCACCCCATGATGCAAGTGTTACACAAGATGATAAAAATAAATACCTTGAGATCATTAAAAATACAAACGCTTATAGAAAAAATTACAAATCAGATGGTAGTATTTATGAAGACTCAACAATAAAGTTTAATAATTATATTGCTGATTTTATTACAAAAAATACAAAAGCACCTAAGGGAAAAGGGTTGCCTAAATATAAGATTGTAAAAAAGAAGAAAACACATATGGATTACGTTTATTGGGATGATCCAAACGAACTGGTTGATCGTCTACGTTTACTCATGGCATCTCAAGCTGCTGGTAATCCGAGTCACACGAATGAAATTATATCGATAATCGAAGAATTACGGGAGGCTGGAATTATATATTAACAGTATTTTTTAACTGTGTCGATCAGTCTCCTACTGTTCATAGAAGTGTACAGAGCAAAAAAAAATGAGTATCGACATATTTGGACGCTCGTTAACGACAGCTGCAGTTATTAGTGGTCCACCTGGACCACCTGGAGTCGGTTTTAAGTTAACTCCTGGTGGAGATTATGATTTAGAGAGTAAAAAATTGTGTCGTGTTGGTGATCCTTCAGATGATAATGATGCAGCAACATTGAAATTTACGCGTGATCTTGTCCATAAAAAATTGACTTTAATGTATGATAGTATGAAAGATGATCTGTCCGAGATCATTTCACTTTTGCATGCTGAAGTGGTAACACTAGACTCTACAGTCGTCTCATTAAAAAAGAGGTTCAAGAACTAAAATTAAGGTTAAAAAAAACAAGAAAAGAATCACTTGATGACAATACCCGGCGTATAAAGAAATTGGAAGCTAAAATTTTTAACGATGGAGGACAAGAAGTCAGTAATAGCTTATGAGCTCCATAAACAAGCTCGTAGAAATTACCTGCGACGACATGTTGACATCCGTGGACTCGATGAAACCTGGCAGGCAGATTTAGTTGAAATGATCCCATACGCTACATCAAATAAAGGAAATAAATACTTGCTGACGGTGATAGATATATTTTCCAAGTACGCTTGGGCTGTACCAATAAAAAATAAAAGTGCTAGTGATGTTACGAATGCAATGAAATCTATATTCCAACAAGGACGTGTTCCAAAAAATCTTCATGTTGATCAAGGCAAAGAATTTTACAATAAAGAGTTCAAAAATCTTATGAAGCAGTATAAAATTAATATGTACTCTACGTTCAGTAACCTGAAAGCATCCATATGTGAGCGTTTTAACCGAACACTTAAAACTAATATGTGGCGTCAATTCTCTGCTCGTGGTAATTATAGATGGATCAACATGCTAGAAGAATTGCTAAATACTTATAATAATACTAAACATCGGACAATTAAAATGAAACCTGTTGATGTAACTGTTGCTAATGAAAAAGAACTGTTTAAAACTATATACAAACCTCTTCAAAAGCAGCAGCGAGTACGAAAATCCAAGTTCAAAGTTGGAGATAAAGTTCGAATTAGCAAACACAAACATGTGTTTGAGAAAGGTTACACTGCTAACTGGACAGCAGAGATTTTCACTATAAAATCTGTACAAAATACGGTACCTACGACCTACAGACTTGTAGACTATCAGGATCAGCCTATAGAAGGTGGATTCTACGATGAAGAACTCAGCAAAGTTAAATATCCGGATGTTTACCTAGTAGAAAAAGTTATAAAAACACGTGGAAATAAATTATATGTAAAGTGGCTCGGCTTCGATAACTCTCACAATAGCTGGATAAATAAATCTGATCTGTAAAAAAAATGTATTATATTTTTTTGAAATAAAACAAAATAATTTTTTTAATTATGGATATATAAGTATTTGATTTTTACTAGCCTACATTTTATAAAATATTTTTTACATTTTTCGTCTTTTATTTGGTCTCGGTATAGTCATAATATCATCTCTTGATACTTTGTAACCCCATGGTACGGTATCAGTACTGTTTAACAGAAGCTGACGTTTGTCATCTTCCCAACTTAAAGCTATCTTATTTTGAACTATTGTACTAACACTATGCTTGTTACTTTTAATTACATATTGTTTCTTACTTAAATTCACATGATCTTCTAAACATCGTTTGAAATCTTCAAAAGTGATAGTTCGCAAAGTCGGACGTTTAACACCTTTGGCTCGCTTTTTTACCTGATCTTCATCATAAATTTTAAAAGCATACAACTTTGCTCTAAGTCCAATGAATTCTGTCATAATTTTACCATTATTCTCATCTTTCATCAGACCTAAAACTTTTTTATTAACTAGTGGTATATTGTAAACATTATCAAGTGGATAATCAGAGGTGTCAAACTTGGCGATATCACGTTTGATGATCTCATAGATGTCTGGTACAATAAAATGGTAAATAAGACTATCAGTGTCAGTATACATTAATTTTGATTCATTGTTTGCAAAATTTTGTTTCACATAATTATAATGAAAGTCATATATGTAAGTTTTTGATAAATCTAATATACAAAAACCAACATAGATTGGTTTGTCAAAGCGTACTTTTGCCGCCTTCAAATCAATAATTATCATATTCTCGTCAAAAATAGTAAGAATATGGAAATTAGGCTTACAAATATAGTCAGCAGCGCCATATCTACCGGCCCATCTTGTTACTATATGAATCTCTTTGTATTTTCTAACATTTTCCATAGTCTTACCAAATACAGCATTATTCATAAGTTTATAAAAGTCTTTTTCAAACTCATTTTTAGCAGCTTTTCTACAATCTGTATTTTTATCTATATATGACTTGAGCCAGAGTGATTGTTCGAATTTTAAAACTCTGTGAATTTTTGTTAATTTTAATCCTAAATCTAAACATTGTCGTAAATTCTTATAATGTATAACATAATTTTTTTTATCATATAAAGTTGTCGATAATTTAGTATACTTGCTACCCGGTGGTGAAAAATGTTCAGGACATAGTGGTAAATCTTTATGTAGATCATGCAATTCCTGAGGATAATGTAGATCAACTTCTAATACATAGCCAACGCTATCGATGTCGTTGAAAAATTGATCTACGTTATCGACGTCAAAAGATAGATCGTCAGGCGGGTAAACCCATTCAAATGAACCTTTTGGTAGCGGCATACTCATAGCAGCACCATACAAATTATTCACATCATAATACATTAAATAGGATTCAGCTTTATTAGGATCAAAGCTGGATCCCATGTAACGATTATTGGCCACTGCATACCTATTTGTACACTGAGATACACCACCTCTGATACCTTTTTCAATAAATAGCATCATTTCAGGATCGGTAAATAACTCGAGTTCAACATTTGTATATTTTAACATCGCATCGAAAGCAAGTCCCGGCGCTGTATAGTAATGTAAAGGATCTAAGCTATAAGTAGCCATACAATTATGTCTGAAATTTTGAAATATGTCAGCTAAAAGAAGTACATCTGTTTTCAAATATAAATCTGAATATTTCCCTAATGTTTTAATATCAAATTTATTCCACACTAATTGAGCAAGAGAATAATCATTATCAGATACACCATCGTTCGATAATTTAGAATAAAATGAGTCCTGATCAGGCAGCTGTTTGTCATTAAGTTTGTCAATATCAGTTACGTACTCGTATGGGAATACACCCTTTCGAGTTACTAATTTGAATTTTTCGGGATCATTGTAATGTTGTTGAGTAATTTGTTTATCACAATCATTCAGATTAGATGCTAATTTGTCAAGACTAGAAGCCATAAACCTGAATGAATCTATAAAACGTAAGCAAACTGATGTGTTTTCGACATACTTCGTGAAAGATATATAACGTTCTTTATTAATTGGTAATAATGTAATTTTAGCCTCGAAAACGGTTGATAAAGATTTTATTATAAAATGGGAATCGTAACCAGATAAATTATGAAATACTATTGGTATAGTGTGAGATATTCTATAATTTATATTACAGGATATGTGAGCTGGACCGCGATAGTTACCAGTAAAATGACAGTGATCGTAGCATTTATCTGCAGCAGAAGTTATAGATCTTTCACAAATATGACAAACAGTTGCTTGCTCATGACTCTCTTTTTGTTGTCTCGACAAAGGTTTCATAGCAACAGGATTTTTTAAGTATGATTCGACTTCTAATGCTAAACATTCTAATTTTTTTACAAACCACTCAATGCAGGTTTGTGATCGATTCAGTTCAAATTTCGATAAATTGTTATTATAACTACAATAACGATAAAATGCGATACTATGTGGTATATGTTTGTCAGAATTATCATTTTCTTGAGGCTCAAGTATACATTCTAGGTCTGCATAGACAACAAATGGTACGATATCTTTATACTGGTAATTTTTAAACTTTAAAATTTTATTTTCTTCAGTCGGAAATGTCATATGAATTTTATTTAATGCGAAACAGTCTTTTTTATGATCTTCAAACGATTTTTCCAGTTTAAAATGATTTAAGCATCGGTCACAAAAAAATAATTTGCTTTTCGAAGCTGATATCTGACTTTTAACTAATCGCGAAAGATCTTTAATTAGAGCAAAATGATATATAGGCTCATAATCTTTATACTCATTACTTGTCATATTTAAATTAACATTAGCTTGTAACATTAAAAGATGAACTGTTTTTCTATTGAGTTTACAATATTTACTTAAATATAATGGAATTATCGTACTTTTTTCAGATTTTTTTTTTGTAAAATGAGATTCAATACCGTATACATTTATTGTTAAATCATTTAATCTTTCAAACTGTGGGATTTGCTTAAGCGTCATAGGAAATTTAATACCTGTATATTCTAGGACAGCACTGTAATGAGGATACGCCGATGTTCTCTCAGGATGTCCAGTGTTAGGAAGATGAATCGCAGCAACGATGCTCCATAGAAAACAGTACTCATCGAAATTTTCTATGTTGAGAACAGCTCGTTTCATCTGTATATCTCGAGGAAGCCTCACAAAAGTTGAAATCCCTCCTTGCAGAGGTGTGTATTTTGACATTGTTACCACCAGATTGGTAATCTCCGTCAAACTCCACCCTGAATCCTTTTGATTAAATTCTTCCACTTTTTTTAACATTTTTTCGTATACAAAGTCCGCATACCACTCAGCTAAAGATGTTGCAGGTAAAATTGCTCGACTCTTGGTGTTGAATGATTTAACTTCTTCTTCAACTGATGTATTTTTCCTGAATTTGCAAAATAGTTCAACGTTTACTTTAACACCTGCCACGTTTTCCAGCATTTCTTGGATTTTATCCAGGACAATGTCTCTAGAGACATTCAAAAAATCTCTCAAGTCAGTGTGAGAGCGGTTGATTATCGATCCTGTCTTAATGTTGTTGGAAAAAGCGTTCTCGAGATCTTGCCACTTAATAGATTGATTATTCACACTTAAATCACCACCTGCTACCTGTCCACTTAATTGTAGAAACTGATTACTGTACCAACAAAGAACTGCTATGTTGGCTTGTACACTTCGTCGGACTTGAACGGTGGTATTAGGATCTGTCAAAATTGTATTAAAATAGTCTATTGTATCATTACAAACATTGTAACACCTCTGACATTGCTCTTTATCCACCACCTCTGATTGTAAATCATTATATGATTGTGCCACTGTATTAACTAAATTGTGGAGAGCTTTAACTAAACCTCGTTGAGACATTTTTTTGAATTGTTCTATTAACACTGTATTTTAAATCACAAACACTCGTGGAACAGGAATAATTATTTTATATAAAAAAACTTATGATGTGTTCACACAAAGATTTACACTTCAACTATAAATTAAGTGCATTCTCACAAGCTATTTAAGCTTTCGACTATAGGTATAATGTCATCAAAGTTTCTGAGTATCCAAAACGAGGAACACACAGACAATAAAAATAATAAATCCCATAAGTATAATACTGAGTATATCAAATATTAATGATTTACTTGGGTGGTATAGATTGAAAAGAAAAGTATTTATCAACGATCGTTTAGGATTAAACACACAGAGTAAAAAAATACATAATAAATTTTTAAGATTTATGAGTATCAAATATCGATGCTAGCACAAATCTCATTAAGCGGTAAAATAAAAATTGTTTACTTCCAGTGATAGAGTGATCGATGACAGATATGTTATATTACATAGGAGAGTGCTATAAAAATTATTTACTTGGGTGGTACAGATTAATAAGAAATCTAAATATCAATAACATAAACGACCGTTTAAGATGAAGAGTAATAAAAATGTTTTAATTCCGGTTATCGATGACAGATTTAAAACAGAGAGTTAAATAATGAGACTGCAAGTATCAAAGATCGATGATAGTACGAATCTCATTAAGCGGTGTCATAAAAATTGTTTATTTCCGGTGGGTATGTTGGAATTACATAGAAGAGTGTTACATATCAATAACACCATCAATAGCTTAAAAAAAAATATGTGAATTAAGGTATCAAATATAAGATTTATTATAAATATACGATTTGGATCATAAAAAAATGTTTATGTTGGGTAAATCGTAGAACGAAGATGTAATTTAATATATATTTACTTTAGATCGTGAGATCGATAATGTCTTTTGAAATGGTATATGTAAAAAAATAAATGAAGTTATTAAAGGCGGATAAAACTGTAAGTCGATGGAATATTTGTATGAGTTGGATAATACAGTTCTAGTATCGATTTTTCAGATAGATGGCAGAGTAAACATGATTCCCTATTTTATCGATAAATTTAAAAATTTTCGAATATATCTTTAAAATGTACATTTTGAATTGATATGAAAGTTTTTAATTGATATGAAAAAGGGATTTTCACACAAATAGGATAAAAGACAAAGTAAATTACTATAGTGAATTTCATAGTGGATAATATGTTCACATAGATTTTCAGGAAAAAGTCTTGTAATATAGAATTCTATGTATATTATTCCAAGTTAAAGTGAGACACTCATATCTATCACTACATGTTAGAGTGCGATGCTCTATGGGTGTTTCTTACACATGCGAACGTTTTATGGGTTTGTTTATTAATTTTTGATACTCGACTGTGATTCCATTGATCTCGCTCATTAAACGAAGTTCATAGATCGTGAAAGAGTCGATGACAGTTAAAAGAAATTTTTTTAAAATTATTTCGAAATACACAGTGGGGTGATTTAAAGTGTGTATGAACAATTTTTGAAATATACAGTGAGTGATTTTAAAGGGTTTATGAACAATTTGGAAATATACAGTGAGTGATTCGAAAGGGTTTATGAACAATTTGGAAATTATTTCTTAAACAAATATACAGTGGGTGATTTAAAGTGTTTTATGAACTATTTTTTTAAATATTATAACTTAGAGGATTTATTGTGTAGCTTTTTACAACTAAGGAAAAAAATAATTAAGGTAATTTAGTTAGCAGTAATTTATGTATAAGAAGGTAAAAGATATTTTTTATTTTATGTTAAAAACGTATAAAATCTGTAGATGGGGAACACATTTAGCTATGAAATTATCATACCCCTTCGGTGGATTAGATTTCCAAGGTTGATAGATGCAGTAATGAATTTGATAGTGGATGCTTTGGAAAGTGCTGTTCGACAAGGAAACAATTTGGACGGAACATTATTCCGATTGGAAGGATTGGTGGCTAAATTAAACATTCAGCATAACGATCTTTGTTGGTGGTTCCGTATCCCGTATATCGATGCTCATAGAACCGATCCGCGGTTCTACTACAATGCCACTCGGGATCCATTCTTGGGAATCTGGCGCGGGGTGCTTACTAAATTCGAAAACCCCAGCCCTTTAGGTATTATTTTTTACACCTTATCATTTATATATATATAATACTTTTTTGTTATTGCTTTTTTTTTTATTTATTACAGAGAATCATTTAGATGATTATTGCATGCGATATGCAGTGTTGTTCCCAAAACACTGGGTTGAAAACTTCTCAGTGGAAGAGGTGAGACATTATATTGAGCCTCAGCTGTGGGCTAAAGTGTCAGCCAATCAGCCTATCAAGGATTCCACTGTCACCTTCTTTGGTGAGGAGGCATCCTTAGAAATAAACGATGAAAGGGTTGCGTGGCATTTTAGGCTCATAGACGGATCGCAGGATTCCAGGGATTATGTAATCATCAATGATTTTATACCACCATTGTTCTACGTATTCGATAGGGCAATATCCGAGCGGGAACATGAAGAGTTCCATAACCGTGTTGTTGATGCGGTCACAGAGCAAGGACTTTATTGCTCTGAGGACGAAAATGCCAGTACTGTTATCCTATCAGATCTGGAGGATGCAAATAATGTAATCCACCCAGATCTGGAGGATGCTGATACTGTAATCCTCTCAGATCTGGAGGATACTGTAATCCTCTCAGATCGGGAGGACGTGTAACCCGTTTTATTTTTTAAGTTTTCATTATAGATTAAATATTACGGAAAAGATAAAACTAAAAAATATCATTATATTTATTTTATTATTATTATTATTATTATTATTATTATTATTATTATTATTATTATTATTATTATTATTATTATTATTATTATTATTATTATATTCATTATTATTATTATTTTTAATGTTAATATTAATAAAATTTTTTTCTTTTGTATGTATGGGTTTAAAAAACTGATTTTTTAAAGATAGATTTTAAAATATTTTTTTCAAGAAAGTCCTTCAACATGTGGTGTGTTCAGTCTGTCGATGTTCGAGTGAGACGATCTATGGGAGAGGGCTGAAGGTTCCCTCTCTCTCACTCGAATGTGCATCATAGGCTTGTTTTAGTTTTCGATACTTGTTGACAAAACAATGAATGCCTTCTTTCAAATGCTGCTAGATTTCATTTCAAGTTTGATCATAAGCGTTTCGACAGTTTTAAGAGCAAGCTACGGTATAGTTTTTCTCAAGTTTTTTATCAGTGTTAAATAATTTGTGAGTTTTAATTAATCTAATCCAATAGTAAGTATGTATAATTTTGCTAAAATTTTCGGTATTAGAGGTGATGCGTGATTTTTAATTAATTAATTAATTATGCATTTTTTTTTTTACAGGTTGAATAAGAACCAGTTATCATTATCCTGGTATTGAGAACTGTAAGTCTTCGTTTTTTTTTAATTATAAATGATTTCTTATAATTATAAGTTATTTTTTTTTATACTTTATAATCATAAATTATTTTCTGCATATGTCAATTTTATAGGTTTTCAATAGAATCTTCGCTCTTATCGTCATTATAATCATTATTGTCAGCGTCAATATATCGAGGAAGTAAATAATAATCTTTCAATTTATCGTAAGAAAATGTTGATTGAAAAACTCGCTAATTTTTTTCATTTATGTTTCAGTTTTAAAAAAATGATAAACGGCCTATCATATGGATACATCATCCCGAATGAGTGGGCCGATCATGCAATCGGCCTAATATGGCGGATGATTCTACCATTCCTCCGGGATATTATTGCGACAGGACAGCAGCTGAATGGAGCAACGATAACAGCGGTCGGTGTGCCCACAATTTTGAGAGTGTGGAACGCTCGGTTGTGTTGGTTTTTTTCAAAACCGGGGGACCTGATACCATCACCACACCATTATCGATTTAGTCCAAATTTATTGGCGGAGCAGTTCCCAGAATTTCAAAGAGTATATGGAATCGAACTTCCACCACTTTCTTTGACGGAAGCTCTGAATGGTAAGATTTGTGTTATTTAATTTCTTCTAATTATATTTTTATAATATGGTTATTATAATATGTTTTTTTTAGACGTGGTTTTGCTGAACCTAACTTACAGCGTCCTGATGCCGCAAAGTTGGATAGATGAAAATTTGACTGATGGGATCTTCAATGAAATCAATGCTGTCCTTCAACCAGGTGTTGAAGATCCTGATGGTGTCATTTTCACGCTCGGAGGGATCACCGTCGAATTGGGTGTGTTCCCTGAGGCGATGTGCTGGTGGTTCCGAGATGCCGATGATGATGATACACCATATTTTGAAAGTGCAAACCTGCACACTCAGGGTCCTGTGGCTAACAATGGCCCTCTTCAAATATATTGGCCTGATGATTACGATAGTAGCGATGATGGTATTGACGATCCGACACCGGATCCATCATCATCATCATCATCATCATCAGATGAAGATTAAGTTTTTTATAAGTTTGCGTTAAGGTTTTTATAGAATACTTTTTGGTTTTTTTTTAATATATTAATGTTTAAATATCTTTAGATTCATTTTTCATTAATTAAGATTTTTATTAATGTTCAATATACTGAGAATAGTCGTGTAAGGCTTTTCAAGTTTTGTAGAAAATAGTTTTTTATTTTTTTTAACACTAAAATAATTTATACTTACTTTTGAAATTTTTTTGTTTTTGAAAAACTCCACTTTCCCATCTTTAGATCATTATATTATTATTATTATTATTATTATTATTATTATTATTATTATTATTATTATTATTATTATTATTATTATTATTATTATTATTATTATTATTATATTAATATATTGATAAAAACGCCATACTCTTCAATTTGTGATGATATACTTATTATGCGCATGCGTCGGTGTTTGTAATCTTTGTCGGATTATATATTTAAATTCTCATCCCTACTTCTATTCATGAATTTCCTAGCCCTCGAAAAACCTTGTGGTGCGCAGAAGTCTTCGATCATTCGACTTCTTTTTACGTACAAGTAGAACTTCTTACTTACCCTACGATGATCAATGTTTTACAAGTGGTAAGTTGGTTAGTATATGATTATATCGGATTTTATCTTAAGAGTATGATGGTAAGGGTAACTTAAGATAAAAAAAATTTTTTTCAACACTGATTTAGAATATTTTAATTAATAGAAATTTTTTCTATGTTTATTATGCTCACAATGGTTATTAAAGATATATATACATATATGTATAAAATTTCCGAAACTATACTGAAACTGGTGATTGTTCAGACACAAATTCAAATTTATTGTACTTGGTTCCAAGAAATTTGAGATAAAGCGAGTCTTCGGTTGCCATTTCGCTCAGGCTTTTTAATTTTCCTTCGTCACCGCCCAGGAGTTCGTTGTTTGTTCGGGTTGGAAAATAGATGGAGAATTCATTGTTTAGATGTGCAATGACTTTGGGCCCGTACTGCGTCTTTATTTTTTTGATCTCGGTTATTTGATAAAATTTATCCACTTCCAATTCCTGCATCTTTTTTGTTGGCAAAATATTTGCCAAACAGTTGACTTGATTGATAGCTGAGAGGTCGAATTTAGACACTAAATGATAGATGAAAAAAGACATGTTATTAGAAAATATAAGTAAGAAGTATCAGTGTACGCTAGAATAATGAGAAATAATACTTACTGGTGGATTAGTTTTGATGATGATACACTTTAAACTTGAAGATAATATGCACTTTTTAAAAGAACAACGGTAGTTTTTGCTTCAGAAAACTTAGGCAGACTGATGCATATGTGCGCGAGAGTCACCCGCTAAACTCTTTCTTCCCCCTCTTAGTTACCGAAAAAACGAGTTTAAACCTGTCTTATGACGTAAAAGATGATGTAATCGAGTAAAAAGACGCAACTGCGCAGGTCCATATTCCCCCGATTGGACTGAAATATGAGCTTAGTAACGGTTAACAGCGCAGAAGATGATGTAATAGGGTAAAAAAAGGTACTGCGCAGGTTCGAATTACCCCCACTTGGTCTAAAATATGAGCTTAGCAACAGCGCAGAAGATCGTTCAAGCATTTGCGCAGCTTCATTTGCCCCACTCTACCTCATAAAAAGCGAGTTCAGATACGCTGGGTGACGTTATCCGCTGGAAAGAGGAGTGGGGGAAGAACTGGACCGCTAGATGGCAGTGGCATAAGAGCTTCTCGCAAGTGCTCGTCCTACCCCCTGTTTCAATATATAAATCCTCAAAATGATCATCATATAAATACATGTCATGCTATCATCAGAGCTAGTATACGGTAAGGTACCAGCTCCGATGATAGTGTGACAGTATTTTGTCATCATACGCATGATAATTGACCGCCGACCAACACTGGCAACAGTCGGTAATATAAATACCTACTTTACCGACGGCGGATACGCTTATCGGTCGCAGATATGTACAAATTGCCGACAGCAGATATGATAAGTTACCGGCGGGAGGTATCCGCGACGGTCGGTAAGGAAGGGTACTGCGTTATCGGGGGGGTGAACCCCCCCTGTCTCACTACTTATCCATGATAGAAACCCACTGAATCTATAAATATATACAAAGATTCAATCTCATAGATTGTTCGGGAATTGATTGCTAAAGATTGTCAGCCTAAATACTCGACAAATATCCTCGAATATCCATGATAGGAACTCATTGAATCTACACATGAATAAAATGATTCAATCTCATAGATTGTTCGGGAATCGATTGCTAAAGATTTTCTGCCTAAATACTCATACAAATATCCTCGAATATCCATGATAGGAACTCATTGAATCTATAAATAAATAAAATGATTCAATCTCATAGATTGTTCGGGAATCGATTGCTAAAGATTTTCTGCCTGAATACTCAACAAATATCCTCGAATATCCACGATAGGAACTCATTGAATCTATAAATAAATAAAATGATTTAATCTTATAGATTTTTCGGGCATCGATTTCTAAAGCATTTCTGCCTAAATACTCATACAAATATCCTCGAATATCCATGATAGGAACTCATTGAATCTATAAATAAATAAAATGATTCAATCTCATAGATTGCTCCGGAATCGATTGCTAAAGATTTTCTGCTTAAATACTTATACAAATATCCTCGAATATCTATGATAGGAACTCATTGAATCTATAAATAAATAAGAAGATTCAATCTCATAGATTGTTCGGGAATCGATCGCTAAAGATTTTTTGCCTAAATACTCATACAAATATCCTCGAATATCCATGATAGGAACTCATTGAATCTATAAATAAATAAAATGATTCAATCTCATAGATTGTTCGGGAATCGATTGCTAATGATTTTCTGCCTAAATACTCATACAAATATCCTCGAACATCCATGATAGGAACTCATTGAATCTATAAATAAATAAAATGATTTAATCTCATAGATTTTTCGGGCATCGATTGCAAAAGATTTTCTGCCTAAATACTCATACAAATATCCTCGAATATCCATGATAGGAACTCATTGAATCTATAAATATCTAAAAAGATTCAATCTCATAGATTGTTCGGGAATTGATTGCTAAAGATTTTCTGCCTAAATACTCAACGAATATCCATGATAGGAACTCATTGAATCTATAAATAAATAAAATGATTTAATCCCATAGATTTTTCGGGCATCGATTGCTAAAGATTTTCTGCCTAAATACTCATACAAATATCCTCGAATATCTATGATAGGAACTCATTGAATCTATAAATAAATGAAAAGATTCAATCTCATAGATTGTTCGGGAATCGATTGCTAAAGATTTTCTGCCTAAATACTCATACAAATTTCCTCGAATATCCATGATAGGAACTCATTGAATCTATAAATAAATAGAATGATTCAATGTCATAGATCGTTCGGGAATCGATTGCTAATGATTTTCTGCCTAAATACTCATACAAATATCCTCGAATATCCATGATAGGAACTCATTGAATCTATAAATAAATAAAATGATTCAATCTCATAGATTGTTCCGGAATCGATTGCTTAAGATTTTCTGCCTAAATACTCATACAAATATCCTCGAATATCCATGATAGGAATCATTGAATCTATAAATATATAAAAAGATTCAATCTCATAGATTGTTCGGGAATTGATTGCTAAAGATTTTCTGCCTAAATACTCAACGAATATCCATGATAGAAACTCATTGAATCTATGAATAAATAAAATGATTCAATCTCATAGATTGTTCGGGAATCGATTGCTCAAGATTTTCTGCCTAAATACTTAACAAATATCCTCGAATATCCATGATAGGAACTCATTGAATCTATAAATAAATAAAATGATTCAATCTCATAGATTAATCGGGAATCGATTCCTAAAGATTTTCTGCCTAAAAACTCATACAAATATCCTCGAATATCCATGATAGAAACCCACTGAATCTATAAATATATACAAAGATTCAATCTCATAGATTGTTCGGGAATTGATTGCTAAAGATTGTCTGCCTAAATACTCGACAAATAACCTCGAATATCCATGATAGGAACTCATTGAATCTACACATGAATAAAATGATTCAATCTCATAGATTGTTCGGGAATCGATTGCTAAAGATTTTCTGCCTAAATACTCATACAAATATCCTCGAATATCCATGATAGGAACTCATTGAATCTATAAATAAATAAAATGATTCAATCTCATAGATTGTTCGGGAATCGATTGCTAAAGATTTTCTGCCTAAATACTCAACAAATATCCTCGAATATCCATGATAGGAACTCATTGAATCTATAAATAAATAAAATGATTTAATCTTATAGATTTTTCGGGCATCGATTTCTAAAGCATTTCTGCCTAAATACTCATACAAATATCCTCGAATATCCATGATAGGAACTCATTGAATCTATAAATAAATAAAATTATTCAATCTCATAGATTGTTCCGGAATCGATTGCTAAAGATTTTCTGCTTAAATACTTATACAAATATCCTCGAATATCTATGATAGGAACTCATTGAATCTATAAATAAATAAGAAGATTCAATCTCATAGATTGTTCGGGAATCGATCGCTAAAGATTTTTTGCCTAAATACTCATACAAATATCCTCGAATATCCATGATAGGAACTCATTGAATCTATAAATAAATAAAATGATTTAATCTCATAGATTTTTCGGGCATCGATTGCAAAAGATTTTCTGCCTAAATACTCATACAAATATCCTCGAATATCCATGATAGGAACTCATTGAATCTATAAATATCTAAAAAGATTCAATCTTATAGATTGTTCGGGAATTGATTGCTAAAGATTTTCTGCCTAAATACTCGACAATTATCCTCGAATATCCATGATAGGAACTCATTGAATCTATAAATAAATAAAATGATTTAATCTCATAGATTTTTCGGGCATCGATTGCAAAAGATTTTCTGCCTAAATACTCATACAAATATCCTCGAATATCCATGATAGGAACTCATTGAATCTATAAATATCTAAAAAGATTCAATCTCATAGATTGTTCCGGAATCGATTGCTAAAGATTTTCTGCCTAAATACTCATACAAATATCCTCGAATATCCATGATAGGAACTCATTGAATCTATAAATATCTAAAAAGATTCAATCTTATAGATTGTTCGGGAATTGATTGCTAAAGATTTTTTGCCTAAATACTCATACAAATATCCTCGAATATCCATGATAGGAACTCATTGAATCTATAAATAAATAAAATGATTTAATCTCATAGATTTTTCGGGCATTGATTGCAAAAGATTTTCTGCCTAAATACTCATACAAATATCCTCGAATATCCATGATAGGAACTCATTGAATCTATAAATATCTAAAAAGATTCAATCTCATAGATTGTTCCGGAATCGATTGCTAAAGATTTTCTGCTTAAATACTTATACAAATATCCTCGAATATCTATGATAGGAACTCATTGAATCTATAAATAAATAAGAAGATTCAATCTCATAGATTGTTCGGGAATCGATCGCTAAAGATTTTTTGCCTAAATACTCATACAAATATCCTCGAATATCCATGATAGGAACTCATTGAATCTACACATGAATAAAATGATTCAATCTCATAGATTGTTCGGGAATCGATTGCTCAAGATTTTCTGCCTAAATACTCATACAAATATCCTCGAATATCCATGATAGGAACTCATTGAATCTATAAATAAATAAAATGATTCAATCTCATAGATTGTTCGGGAATCGATTGCTAAAGATTTTCTGCCTAAATACTCAACAAATATCCTCGAATATCCATGATAGGAACTCATTGAATCTATAAATAAATAAAATGATTTAATCTTATAGATTTTTCGGGCATCGATATCTAAAGCATTTCTGCCTAATTACTCATACAAATATCCTCGAATATCCATGATAGAAACTCATTGAATCTATAAATAAATAAAATGATTCAATCTCATAGATTGTTCCGGAATCGATTGCTAAAGATTTTCTGCCTAAATACTCGACAAATATCCTCGAATATCCATGATAGGAACTCATTGAATCTACACATGAATAAAATGATTCAATCTCATAGATTGTTCGGGAATCGATTGCTCAAGATTTTCTGCCTAAATACTCATACAAATATCCTCGAATATCCATGATAGGAACTCATTGAATCTATAAATAAATAAAATGATTCAATCTCATAGATTGTTCGGGAATCGATTGCTAAAGATTTTCTGCCTAAATACTCAACAAATATCCTCGAATATCCATGATAGAAACTCATTGAATCTATAAATAAATAAAATGATTTAATCTTATAGATTTTTCGGGCATCGATATCTAAAGCATTTCTGCCTAAATACTCATACAAATATCCTCGAATATCTATGATAGGAACTCATTGAATCTATAAATAAATAAGAAGATTCAATCTCATAGATTGTTCGGGAATCGATTGCTAAAGATTTTCTGCCTAAATACTCATACAAATATCCTCGAATATCCATGATAGGAACTCATCGAATCTATAAATAAATAAAATGATTCAATCTCATAGATTGTTCGGGAATCGATTGCTAATGATTTTCTGCCTAAATACTCATACAAATATCTTCGAATATCCATGATAGGAACTCATTGAATCTATAAATAAATAAAATGATTTAATCTCATAGATTGTTCCGGAATCGATTGCTAAAGATTTTCTGCCTAAATACTCATACAAATATCCTCGAATATCCATGATAGGAACTCATTGAATCTGTAAATATATAAAAAGATTCAATCTTATAGATTGTTCGGGAATTGATCGCTAAAGATTTTCTGCCTAAATACTCATACAAATATCCTCGAATATCCATGATAGGAACTCATTGAATCTATAAATAAATAAAATGATTTAATCTCATAGATTCTTCGGGAATCGATTGCTAAAGATTTTCTGCCTAAATACTCAACAAATATCCTCGAATATCCATGATAGTAACTCATTAAATCTATAAATAATTAAAATGATTTGATCTCATAGATTTTTCGGGCATCGATTGCAAAAGATTTTCTGCCTAAATACTCATACAAATATCCTCGAATATCCATGATAGGAACTCATTGAATCTATAAATAAATAAAATGATTCAATCTCATAGATTGTTCCGGAATCGATTGCTAAAGATTTTCTGCCTAAATACTCATACAAATTTTCTCGAATATCCATGATAGGAACTCATTGAATCTATAAATAAATAGAATGATTTAATGTCATAGATCGTTCGGGGATCGATTGCTAATGATTCTCTGCACTAAATACTCATACAAATATCCTCGAATATCCATGATAGGAACTCATTGAATCTGTAAATATATAAAAAGATTCAATCTTATAGATTGTTCGGGAATTGATTGCTAAAGATTTTCTGCCTAAATACTCAACGAATATCCATGATAGGAACGCATTGAATCTATGAATAAATAAAATGATTCAATCTCATAGATTGTTCGGGAATCGATTGCTCAAGATTTTCTGCCTTAATACTTAACAAATATCCTCGAATATCCATGATAGGAACTCATTGAATCTATAAATAAATAAAATGATTCAATCTCATAGATTAATTGGGAATCGATTCCTAAAGATTTTCTGCCTAAATACTCATACAAATATCCTCGAATATCCATGATAGAAACTCACTGAATCTATAAATATATACAAAGATTCAATCTCATAGATTGTTCGGGAATTGATTGCTAAAGATTTTCTGCCTAAATACTCGACAAATATCCTCGAATATCCATGATAGGAACTCATTGAATCTACACATGAATAAAATGATTCAATCTCATAGATTGTTCGGGAATCGATTGCTCAAGATTTTCTGCCTAAATACTCATACAAATATCCTCGAATATCCATGATAGGAACTCATTGAATCTATAAATAAATAAAATGATTCAATCTCATAGATTGTTCGGGAATCGATTGCTAAAGATTTTCTGCCTAAATACTCAACAAATATCCTCGAATATCCATGATAGGAACTCATTGAATCTATAAATAAATAAAATGATTTAATCTCATAGATTTTTCGGGCATCGATATCTAAAGCATTTCTGCCTAATTACTCATACAAATATCCTCGAATATCCATGATAGGAACTCATTGAATCTATAAATAAATAAAATGATTCGATCTCATAGATTGTTCCGGAATCGATTGCTAAAGATTTTCTGCCTAAATACTCGACAAATATCCTCGAATATCCATGATAGGAACTCATTGAATCTACACATGAATAAAATGATTCAATCTCATAGATTGTTCGGGAATCGATTGCTCAAGATTTTCTGCCTAAATACTCATACAAATATCCTCGAATATCCATGATAGGAACTCATTGAATCTATAAATAAATAAAATGATTCAATCTCATTGATTGTTCGGGAATCGATTGCTAAAGATTTTCTGCCTAAATACTCAACAAATATCCTCGAATATCCATGATAGGAACTCATTGAATCTGTAAATATATAAAAAGATTCAATCTTATAGATTGTTCGGGAATTGATTGCTAAAGATTTTCTGCCTAAATACTCAACGAATATCCATGATAGGAACTCATTGAATCTATGAATAAATAAAATGATTCAATCTCATAGATTGTTCGGGAATCGATTGCTCAAGATTTTCTGCCTTAATACTTAACAAATATCCTCGAATATCCATGATAGGAACTCATTGAATCTATAAATAAATAAAATGATTCAATCTCATAGATTAATTGGGAATCGATTCCTAAAGATTTTCTGCCTAAATACTCATACAAATATCCTCGAATATCCATGATAGAAACTCACTGAATCTATAAATATATACAAAGATTCAATCTCATAGATTGTTCGGGAATTGATTGCTAAAGATTTTCTGCCTAAATACTCGACAAATATCCTCGAATATCCATGATAGGAACTCATTGAATCTACACATGAATAAAATGATTCAATCTCATAGATTGTTCGGGAATCGATTGCTCAAGATTTTCTGCCTAAATACTCATACAAATATCCTCGAATATCCATGATAGGAACTCATTGAATCTATAAATAAATAAAATGATTCAATCTCATAGATTGTTCGGGAATCGATTGCTAAAGATTTTCTGCCTAAATACTCAACAAATATCCTCGAATATCCATGATAGGAACTCATTGAATCTATAAATAAATAAAATGATTTAATCTTATAGATTTTTCGGGCATCGATATCTAAAGCATTTCTGCCTAATTACTCATACAAATATCCTCGAATATCCATGATAGGAACTCATTGAATCTATAAATAAATAAAATGATTCAATCTCATAGATTGTTCCGGAATCGATTGCTAAAGATTTTCTGCCTAAATACTCGACAAATATCCTCGAATATCCATGATAGGAACTCATTGAATCTACACATGAATAAAATGATTCAATCTCATAGATTGTTCGGGAATCGATTGCTCAAGATTTTCTGCCTAAATACTCATACAAATATCCTCGAATATCCATGATAGGAACTCATTGAATCTATAAATAAATAAAATGATTCAATCTCATAGATTGTTCGGGAATCGATTGCTAAAGATTTTCTGCCTAAATACTCAACAAATATCCTCGAATATCCATGATAGGAACTCATTGAATCTATAAATAAATAAAATGATTTAATCTTATAGATTTTTCGGGCATCGATATCTAAAGCATTTCTGCCTAAATACTCATACAAATATCCTCGAATATCTATGATAGGAACTCATTGAATCTATAAATAAATAAGAAGATTCAATCTCATAGATTGTTCGGGAATCGATTGCTAAAGATTTTCTGTCTAAATACTCATACAAATATCCTCGAATATCCATGACAGGAACTCATTGAATCTATAAATAAATAAAATGATTCAATCTCATAGATTGTTCGGGAATCGATTGCTAATGATTATCTGCCTAAATACTCATACAAATATCTTCGAATATCCATAATAGGAACTCATTGAATCTATAAATAAATAAAATGATTTAATCTCATAGATTGTTCCGGAATCGATTGCTAAAGATTTTCTGCCTAAATACTCATACAAATATCCTCGAATATCCATGATAGGAACTCATCGAATCTGTAAATAAATAAAATGATTCAATCTCATAGATTGTTCGGGAATCGATTGCTAATGATTTTCTGCCTAAATACTCATACAAATATCTTCGAATATCCATGATAGGAACTCATTGAATCTATAAATAAATAAAATGATTTAATCTCATAGATTGTTCCGGAATCGATTGCTAAAGATTTTCTGCCTAAATACTCATACAAATATCCTCGAATATCCATGATAGGAACTCATTGAATCTGTAAATATATAAAAAGATTCAATCTTATAGATTGTTCGGGAATTGATCGCTAAAGATTTTCTGCCTAAATACTCATACAAATATCCTCGAATATCCATGATAGGAACTCATTGAATCTATAAATAAATAAAATGATTTAATCTCATAGATTCTTCGGGAATCGATTGCTAAAGATTTTCTGCCTAAATACTCAACAAATATCCTCGAATATCCATGATAGTAACTCATTAAATCTATAAATAATTAAAATGATTTGATCTCATAGATTTTTCGGGCATTCGATTGCAAAAGATTTTCTGCCTAAATACTCATACAAATATCCTCGAATATCCATGATAGGAACTCATTGAATCTATAAATAAATAAAATGATTCAATCTCATAGATTGTTCCGGAATCGATTGCTAAAGATTTTCTGCCTAAATACTCATACAAATTTTCTCAAATATCCATGATAGGAACTCATTGAATCTATAAATAAATAGAATGATTTAATGTCATAGATCGTTCGGGAATCGATTGCTAATGATTCTCTGCACTAAATACTCATACAAATATCCTCGAATATCCATGATAGGAACTCATTGAATCTGTAAATATATAAAAAGATTCAATCTTATAGATTGTTCGGGAATTGATTGCTAAAGATTTTCTGCCTAAATACTCAACGAATATCCATGATAGGAACTCATTGAATCTATGAATAAATAAAATGATTCAATCTCATAGATTGTTCGGGAATCGATTGCTCAAGATTTTCTGCCTTAATACTTAACAAATATCCTCGAATATCCATGATAGGAACTCATTGAATCTATAAATAAATAAAATGATTCAATCTCATAGATTAATTGGGAATCGATTCCTAAAGATTTTCTGCCTAAATACTCATACAAATCTCCTCGAATATCCATGATAGAAACTCACTGAATCTATAAATATATACAAAGATTCAATCTCATAGATTGTTCGGGAATTGATTGCTAAAGATTTTCTGCCTAAATACTCGACAAATATCCTCGAATATCCATGATAGGAACTCATTGAATCTACACATGAATAAAATGATTCAATCTCATAGATTGTTCGGGAATCGATTGCTCAAGATTTTCTGCCTAAATACTCATACAAATATCCTCGAATATCCATGATAGGAACTCATTGAATCTATAAATAAATAAAATGATTCAATCTCATATATTGTTCGGGAATCGATTGCTAAAGATTTTCTGCCTAAATACTCAACAAATATCCTCGAATATCCATGATAGGAACTCATTGAATCTATAAATAAATAAAATGATTTAATCTTATAGATTTTTCGGGCATCGATATCTAAAGCATTTCTGCCTAATTACTCATACAAATATCCTCGAATATCCATGATAGGAACTCATTGAATCTATAAATAAATAAAATGATTCAATCTCATAGATTGTTCCGGAATCGATTGCTAAAGATTTTCTGCCTAAATACTCGACAAATATCCTCGAATATCCATGATAGGAACTCATTGAATCTACACATGAATAAAATGATTCAATCTCATAGATTGTTCGGGAATCGATTGCTCAAGATTTTCTGCCTAAATACTCATACAAATATCCTCGAATATCCATGATAGGAACTCATTGAATCTATAAATAAATAGAATGATTCAATCTCATTGATTGTTCGGGAATCGATTGCTAAAGATTTTCTGCCTAAATACTCAACAAATATCCTCGAATATCCATGATAGGAACTCATTGAATCTGTAAATATATAAAAAGATTCAATCTTATAGATTGTTCGGGAATTGATTGCTAAAGATTTTCTGCCTAAATACTCAACGAATATCCATGATAGGAACTCATTGAATCTATGAATAAATAAAATGATTCAATCTCATAGATTGTTCGGGAATCGATTGCTCAAGATTTTCTGCCTTAATACTTAACAAATATCCTCGAATATCCATGATAGGAACTCATTGAATCTATAAATAAATAAAATGATTCAATCTCATAGATTAATTGGGAATCGATTCCTAAAGATTTTCTGCCTAAATACTCATACAAATATCCTCGAATATCCATGATAGAAACTCACTGAATCTATAAATATATACAAAGATTCAATCTCATAGATTGTTCGGGAATTGATTGCTAAAGATTTTCTGCCTAAATACTCGACAAATATCCTCGAATATCCATGATAGGAACTCATTGAATCTACACATGAATAAAATGATTCAATCTCATAGATTGTTCGGGAATCGATTGCTCAAGATTTTCTGCCTAAATACTCATACAAATATCCTCGAATATCCATGATAGGAACTCATTGAATCTATAAATAAATAAAATGATTCAATCTCATAGATTGTTCGGGAATCGATTGCTAAAGATTTTCTGCCTAAATACTCAACAAATATCCTCGAATATCCATGATAGGAACTCATTGAATCTATAAATAAATAAAATGATTTAATCTTATAGATTTTTCGGGCATCGATATCTAAAGCATTTCTGCCTAATTACTCATACAAATATCCTCGAATATCCATGATAGGAACTCATTGAATCTATAAATAAATAAAATGATTCAATCTCATAGATTGTTCCGGAATCGATTGCTAAAGATTTTCTGCCTAAATACTCGACAAATATCCTCGAATATCCATGATAGGAACTCATTGAATCTACACATGAATAAAATGATTCAATCTCATAGATTGTTCGGGAATCGATTGCTCAAGATTTTCTGCCTAAATACTCATACAAATATCCTCGAATATCCATGATAGGAACTCATTGAATCTATAAATAAATAAAATGATTCAATCTCATAGATTGTTCGGGAATCGATTGCTAAAGATTTTCTGCCTAAATACTCAACAAATATCCTCGAATATCCATGATAGGAACTCATTGAATCTATAAATAAATAAAATGATTTAATCTTATAGATTTTTCGGGCATCGATATCTAAAGCATTTCTGCCTAAATACTCATACAAATATCCTCGAATATCTATGATAGGAACTCATTGAATCTATAAATAAATAAGAAGATTCAATCTCATAGATTGTTCGGGAATCGATTGCTAAAGATTTTCTGCCTAAATACTCATACAAATATCCTCGAATATCCATGACAGGAACTCATTGAATCTATAAATAAATAAAATGATTCAATCTCATAGATTGTTCGGGAATCGATTGCTAATGATTATCTGCCTAAATACTCATACAAATATCTTCGAATATCCATAATAGGAACTCATTGAATCTATAAATAAATAAAATGATTTAATCTTATAGATTTTTCGGGCATCGATATCTAAAGCATTTCTGCCTAATTACTCATACAAATATCCTCGAATATCCATGATAGGAACTCATTGAATCTATAAATAAATAAAATGATTTAATCTTATAGATTTTTCGGGCATCGATATCTAAAGCATTTCTGCCTAATTACTCATACAAATATCCTCGAATATCCATGATAGAAACTCATTGAATCTATAAATAAATAAAATGATTCAATCTCATAGATTGTTCCGGAATCGATTGCTAAAGATTTTCTGCCTAAATACTCGACAAATATCCTCGAATATCCATGATAGGAACTCATTGAATCTACACATGAATAAAATGATTCAATCTCATAGATTGTTCGGGAATCGATTGCTCAAGATTTTCTGCCTAAATACTCATACAAATATCCTCGAATATCCATGATAGGAACTCATTGAATCTATAAATAAATAAAATGATTCAATCTCATAGATTGGTCGGGAATCGATTGCTAAAGATTTTCTGCCTAAATACTCAACAAATATCCTCGAATATCCATGATAGAAACTCATTGAATCTATAAATAAATAAAATGATTTAATCTTATAGATTTTTCGGGCATCGATATCTAAAGCATTTCTGCCTAAATACTCATACAAATATCCTCGAATATCTATGATAGGAACTCATTGAATCTATAAATAAATAAGAAGATTCAATCTCATAGATTGTTCGGGAATCGATTGCTAAAGATTTTCTGCCTAAATACTCATACAAATATCCTCGAATATCCATGATAGGAACTCATCGAATCTATAAATAAATAAAATGATTCAATCTCATAGATTGTTCGGGAATCGATTGCTAATGATTTTCTGCCTAAATACTCATACAAATATCTTCGAATATCCATGATAGGAACTCATTGAATCTATAAATAAATAAAATGATTTAATCTCATAGATTGTTCCGGAATCGATTGCTAAAGATTTTCTGCCTAAATACTCATACAAATATCCTCGAATATCCATGATAGGAACTCATTGAATCTGTAAATATATAAAAAGATTCAATCTTATAGATTGTTCGGGAATTGATCGCTAAAGATTTTCTGCCTAAATACTCATACAAATATCCTCGAATATCCATGATAGGAACTCATTGAATCTATAAATAAATAAAATGATTTAATCTCATAGATTCTTCGGGAATCGATTGCTAAAGATTTTCTGCCTAAATACTCAACAAATATCCTCGAATATCCATGATAGTAACTCATTAAATCTATAAATAATTAAAATGATTTGATCTCATAGATTTTTCGGGCATCGATTGCAAAAGATTTTCTGCCTAAATACTCATACAAATATCCTCGAATATCCATGATAGGAACTCATTGAATCTATAAATAAATAAAATGATTCAATCTCATAGATTGTTCCGGAATCGATTGCTAAAGATTTTCTGCCTAAATACTCATACAAATTTTCTCGAATATCCATGATAGGAACTCATTGAATCTATAAATAAATAGAATGATTTAATGTCATAGATCGTTCGGGGATCGATTGCTAATGATTCTCTGCACTAAATACTCATACAAATATCCTCGAATATCCATGATAGGAACTCATTGAATCTGTAAATATATAAAAAGATTCAATCTTATAGATTGTTCGGGAATTGATTGCTAAAGATTTTCTGCCTAAATACTCAACGAATATCCATGATAGGAACGCATTGAATCTATGAATAAATAAAATGATTCAATCTCATAGATTGTTCGGGAATCGATTGCTCAAGATTTTCTGCCTTAATACTTAACAAATATCCTCGAATATCCATGATAGGAACTCATTGAATCTATAAATAAATAAAATGATTCAATCTCATAGATTAATTGGGAATCGATTCCTAAAGATTTTCTGCCTAAATACTCATACAAATATCCTCGAATATCCATGATAGAAACTCACTGAATCTATAAATATATACAAAGATTCAATCTCATAGATTGTTCGGGAATTGATTGCTAAAGATTTTCTGCCTAAATACTCGACAAATATCCTCGAATATCCATGATAGGAACTCATTGAATCTACACATGAATAAAATGATTCAATCTCATAGATTGTTCGGGAATCGATTGCTCAAGATTTTCTGCCTAAATACTCATACAAATATCCTCGAATATCCATGATAGGAACTCATTGAATCTATAAATAAATAAAATGATTCAATCTCATAGATTGTTCGGGAATCGATTGCTAAAGATTTTCTGCCTAAATACTCAACAAATATCCTCGAATATCCATGATAGGAACTCATTGAATCTATAAATAAATAAAATGATTTAATCTTATAGATTTTTCGGGCATCGATATCTAAAGCATTTCTGCCTAATTACTCATACAAATATCCTCGAATATCCATGATAGGAACTCATTGAATCTATAAATAAATAAAATGATTCAATCTCATAGATTGTTCCGGAATCGATTGCTAAAGATTTTCTGCCTAAATACTCGACAAATATCCTCGAATATCCATGATAGGAACTCATTGAATCTACACATGAATAAAATGATTCAATCTCATAGATTGTTCGGGAATCGATTGCTCAAGATTTTCTGCCTAAATACTCATACAAATATCCTCGAATATCCATGATAGGAACTCATTGAATCTATAAATAAATAAAATGATTCAATCTCATTGATTGTTCGGGAATCGATTGCTAAAGATTTTCTGCCTAAATACTCAACAAATATCCTCGAATATCCATGATAGGAACTCATTGAATCTGTAAATATATAAAAAGATTCAATCTTATAGATTGTTCGGGAATTGATTGCTAAAGATTTTCTGCCTAAATACTCAACGAATATCCATGATAGGAACTCATTGAATCTATGAATAAATAAAATGATTCAATCTCATAGATTGTTCGGGAATCGATTGCTCAAGATTTTCTGCCTTAATACTTAACAAATATCCTCGAATATCCATGATAGGAACTCATTGAATCTATAAATAAATAAAATGATTCAATCTCATAGATTAATTGGGAATCGATTCCTAAAGATTTTCTGCCTAAATACTCATACAAATATCCTCGAATATCCATGATAGAAACTCACTGAATCTATAAATATATACAAAGATTCAATCTCATAGATTGTTCGGGAATTGATTGCTAAAGATTTTCTGCCTAAATACTCGACAAATATCCTCGAATATCCATGATAGGAACTCATTGAATCTACACATGAATAAAATGATTCAATCTCATAGATTGTTCGGGAATCGATTGCTCAAGATTTTCTGCCTAAATACTCATACAAATATCCTCGAATATCCATGATAGGAACTCATTGAATCTATAAATAAATAAAATGATTCAATCTCATAGATTGTTCGGGAATCGATTGCTAAAGATTTTCTGCCTAAATACTCAACAAATATCCTCGAATATCCATGATAGGAACTCATTGAATCTATAAATAAATAAAATGATTTAATCTTATAGATTTTTCGGGCATCGATATCTAAAGCATTTCTGCCTAATTACTCATACAAATATCCTCGAATATCCATGATAGGAACTCATTGAATCTATAAATAAATAAAATGATTCAATCTCATAGATTGTTCCGGAATCGATTGCTAAAGATTTTCTGCCTAAATACTCGACAAATATCCTCGAATATCCATGATAGGAACTCATTGAATCTACACATGAATAAAATGATTCAATCTCATAGATTGTTCGGGAATCGATTGCTCAAGATTTTCTGCCTAAATACTCATACAAATATCCTCGAATATCCATGATAGGAACTCATTGAATCTATAAATAAATAAAATGATTCAATCTCCTAGATTGTTCGGGAATCGATTGCTAAAGATTTTCTGCCTAAATACTCAACAAATATCCTCGAATATCCATGATAGGAACTCATTGAATCTATAAATAAATAAAATGATTTAATCTTATAGATTTTTCGGGCATCGATATCTAAAGCATTTCTGCCTAAATACTCATACAAATATCCTCGAATATCTATGATAGGAACTCATTGAATCTATAAATAAATAAGAAGATTCAATCTCATAGATTGTTCGGGAATCGATTGCTAAAGATTTTCTGTCTAAATACTCATACAAATATCCTCGAATATCCATGACAGGAACTCATTGAATCTATAAATAAATAAAATGATTCAATCTCATAGATTGTTCGGGAATCGATTGCTAATGATTATCTGCCTAAATACTCATACAAATATCTTCGAATATCCATAATAGGAACTCATTGAATCTATAAATAAATAAAATGATTTAATCTCATAGATTGTTCCGGAATCGATTGCTAAAGATTTTCTGCCTAAATACTCATACAAATATCCTCGAATATCCATGATAGGAACTCATCGAATCTGTAAATAAATAAAATGATTCAATCTCATAGATTGTTCGGGAATCGATTGCTAATGATTTTCTGCCTAAATACTCATACAAATATCTTCGAATATCCATGATAGGAACTCATTGAATCTATAAATAAATAAAATGATTTAATCTCATAGATTGTTCCGGAATCGATTGCTAAAGATTTTCTGCCTAAATACTCATACAAATATCCTCGAATATCCATGATAGGAACTCATTGAATCTGTAAATATATAAAAAGATTCAATCTTATAGATTGTTCGGGAATTGATCGCTAAAGATTTTCTGCCTAAATACTCATACAAATATCCTCGAATATCCATGATAGGAACTCATTGAATCTATAAATAAATAAAATGATTTAATCTCATAGATTCTTCGGGAATCGATTGCTAAAGATTTTCTGCCTAAATACTCAACAAATATCCTCGAATATCCATGATAGTAACTCATTAAATCTATAAATAATTAAAATGATTTGATCTCATAGATTTTTCGGGCATCGATTGCAAAAGATTTTCTGCCTAAATACTCATACAAATATCCTCGAATATCCATGATAGGAACTCATTGAATCTA
Organism: Microplitis manilae; assembly: GCA_030273425.1. NCBI lineage: Eukaryota > Metazoa > Arthropoda > Insecta > Hymenoptera > Braconidae > Microplitis > Microplitis manilae. Next base: position 4,192,107 of record CP092730.1, on the reverse strand, counting down.
TAAATAAATAAAATGATTCAATCTCATAGATTGTTCCGGAATCGATTGCTAAAGATTTTCTGCCTAAATACTCATACAAATTTTCTCAAATATCCATGATAGGAACTCATTGAATCTATAAATAAATAGAATGATTTAATGTCATAGATCGTTCGGGAATCGATTGCTAATGATTCTCTGCACTAAATACTCATACAAATATCCTCGAATATCCATGATAGGAACTCATTGAATCTGTAAATATATAAAAAGATTCAATCTTATAGATTGTTCGGGAATTGATTGCTAAAGATTTTCTGCCTAAATACTCAACGAATATCCATGATAGGAACTCATTGAATCTATGAATAAATAAAATGATTCAATCTCATAGATTGTTCGGGAATCGATTGCTCAAGATTTTCTGCCTTAATACTTAACAAATATCCTCGAATATCCATGATAGGAACTCATTGAATCTATAAATAAATAAAATGATTCAATCTCATAGATTAATTGGGAATCGATTCCTAAAGATTTTCTGCCTAAATACTCATACAAATCTCCTCGAATATCCATGATAGAAACTCACTGAATCTATAAATATATACAAAGATTCAATCTCATAGATTGTTCGGGAATTGATTGCTAAAGATTTTCTGCCTAAATACTCGACAAATATCCTCGAATATCCATGATAGGAACTCATTGAATCTACACATGAATAAAATGATTCAATCTCATAGATTGTTCGGGAATCGATTGCTCAAGATTTTCTGCCTAAATACTCATACAAATATCCTCGAATATCCATGATAGGAACTCATTGAATCTATAAATAAATAAAATGATTCAATCTCATATATTGTTCGGGAATCGATTGCTAAAGATTTTCTGCCTAAATACTCAACAAATATCCTCGAATATCCATGATAGGAACTCATTGAATCTATAAATAAATAAAATGATTTAATCTTATAGATTTTTCGGGCATCGATATCTAAAGCATTTCTGCCTAATTACTCATACAAATATCCTCGAATATCCATGATAGGAACTCATTGAATCTATAAATAAATAAAATGATTCAATCTCATAGATTGTTCCGGAATCGATTGCTAAAGATTTTCTGCCTAAATACTCGACAAATATCCTCGAATATCCATGATAGGAACTCATTGAATCTACACATGAATAAAATGATTCAATCTCATAGATTGTTCGGGAATCGATTGCTCAAGATTTTCTGCCTAAATACTCATACAAATATCCTCGAATATCCATGATAGGAACTCATTGAATCTATAAATAAATAGAATGATTCAATCTCATTGATTGTTCGGGAATCGATTGCTAAAGATTTTCTGCCTAAATACTCAACAAATATCCTCGAATATCCATGATAGGAACTCATTGAATCTGTAAATATATAAAAAGATTCAATCTTATAGATTGTTCGGGAATTGATTGCTAAAGATTTTCTGCCTAAATACTCAACGAATATCCATGATAGGAACTCATTGAATCTATGAATAAATAAAATGATTCAATCTCATAGATTGTTCGGGAATCGATTGCTCAAGATTTTCTGCCTTAATACTTAACAAATATCCTCGAATATCCATGATAGGAACTCATTGAATCTATAAATAAATAAAATGATTCAATCTCATAGATTAATTGGGAATCGATTCCTAAAGATTTTCTGCCTAAATACTCATACAAATATCCTCGAATATCCATGATAGAAACTCACTGAATCTATAAATATATACAAAGATTCAATCTCATAGATTGTTCGGGAATTGATTGCTAAAGATTTTCTGCCTAAATACTCGACAAATATCCTCGAATATCCATGATAGGAACTCATTGAATCTACACATGAATAAAATGATTCAATCTCATAGATTGTTCGGGAATCGATTGCTCAAGATTTTCTGCCTAAATACTCACACAAATATCCTCGAATATCCATGATAGGAACTCATTGAATCTATAAATAAATAAAATGATTCAATCTCATAGATTGTTCGGGAATCGATTGCTAAAGATTTTCTGCCTAAATACTCAACAAATATCCTCGAATATCCATGATAGGAACTCATTGAATCTATAAATAAATAAAATGATTTAATCTTATAGATTTTTCGGGCATCGATATCTAAAGCATTTCTGCCTAATTACTCATACAAATATCCTCGAATATCCATGATAGGAACTCATTGAATCTATAAATAAATAAAATGATTCAATCTCATAGATTGTTCCGGAATCGATTGCTAAAGATTTTCTGCCTAAATACTCGACAAATATCCTCGAATATCCATGATAGGAACTCATTGAATCTACACATGAATAAAATGATTCAATCTCATAGATTGTTCGGGAATCGATTGCTCAAGATTTTCTGCCTAAATACTCATACAAATATCCTCGAATATCCATGATAGGAACTCATTGAATCTATAAATAAATAAAATGATTCAATCTCATAGATTGTTCGGGAATCGATTGCTAAAGATTTTCTGCCTAAATACTCAACAAATATCCTCGAATATCCATGATAGGAACTCATTGAATCTATAAATAAATAAAATGATTTAATCTTATAGATTTTTCGGGCATCGATATCTAAAGCATTTCTGCCTAAATACTCATACAAATATCCTCGAATATCTATGATAGGAACTCATTGAATCTATAAATAAATAAGAAGATTCAATCTCATAGATTGTTCGGGAATCGATTGCTAAAGATTTTCTGCCTAAATACTCATACAAATATCCTCGAATATCCATGACAGGAACTCATTGAATCTATAAATAAATAAAATGATTCAATCTCATAGATTGTTCGGGAATCGATTGCTAATGATTATCTGCCTAAATACTCATACAAATATCTTCGAATATCCATAATAGGAACTCATTGAATCTATAAATAAATAAAATGATTTAATCTCATAGATTGTTCCGGAATCGATTGCTAAAGATTTTCTGCCTAAATACTCATACAAATATCCTCGAATATCCATGATAGGAACTCATTGAATCTGTAAATATATAAAAAGATTCAATCTTATAGATTGTTCGGGAATTGATCGCTAAAGATTTTCTGCCTAAATACTCATACAAATATCCTCGAATATCCATGATAGGGACTCATTGAATCTATAAATAAATAAAATGATTTAATCTCATAGATTCTTCGGGAATCGATTGCTAAAGATTTTCTGCCTAAATACTCAACAAATATCCTCGAATATCCATGATAGTAACTCATTAAATCTATAAATAATTAAAATGATTTGATCTTATAGATTTTTCGGGCATCGATTGCAAAAGATTTTCTGCCTAAATACTCATACAAATATCCTCGAATATCCATGATAGGAACTCATTGAATCTCTAAATAAATAAAATGATTCAATCTCATAGATTGTTCCGGAATCGATTGCTAAAGATTTTCTGCCTAAATACTCATACAAATTTTCTCGAATATCCATGATAGGAACTCATTGAATCTATTAATAAATAGAATGATTTAATGTCATAGATCGTTCGGGAATCGATTGCTAAAGATTTTCTGCCTAAATACGCATACAAATATCCTCGAATATCCATGATAGGAACTCATTGAATCTATAAATATATAAAAAGATTCAATCTCATAGATTGTTCGGGAATTGATTGCTAAAGATTTTCTGCCTAAATACTCAACGAATATCCATGATAGGAACTCATTGAATCTATGAATAAATAAAATGATTCAATCTCATAGATTGTTCGGGAATCGATTGCTCAAGATTTTCTGCCTAAATACTCAACAAATATCCTCGAATATCCATGATAGGAACTCATTGAATCTATGAATAAATAAAATGATTCAATCTCATAGATTAATTGGGAATCGATTCCTAAAGATTTTCTGCCTAAATACTCATACAAATATCCTCGAATATCCATGATAGGAACTCATTGAATCTACACATGAATAAAATGATTCAATCTCATAGATTGTTCGGGAATCGATTGCTCAAGATTTTCTGCCTAAATACTCACACAAATATCCTCGAATATCCATGATAGGAACTCATTGAATCTATAAATAAATAAAATGATTCAATCTCATAGATTGTTCGGGAATCGATTGCTAAAGATTTTCTGCCTAAATACTCAACAAATATCCTCGAATATCCATGATAGGAACTCATTGAATCTATAAATAAATAAAATGATTTAATCTTATAGATTTTTCGGGCATCGATATCTAAAGCATTTCTGCCTAATTACTCATACAAATATCCTCGAATATCCATGATAGGAACTCATTGAATCTATAAATAAATAAAATGATTCAATCTCATAGATTGTTCCGGAATCGATTGCTAAAGATTTTCTGCCTAAATACTCGACAAATATCCTCGAATATCCATGATAGGAACTCATTGAATCTACACATGAATAAAATGATTCAATCTCATAGATTGTTCGGGAATCGATTGCTCAAGATTTTCTGCCTAAATACTCATACAAATATCCTCGAATATCCATGATAGGAACTCATTGAATCTATAAATAAATAAAATGATTCAATCTCATAGATTGTTCGGGAATCGATTGCTAAAGATTTTCTGCCTAAATACTCAACAAATATCCTCGAATATCCATGATAGGAACTCATTGAATCTATAAATAAATAAAATGATTTAATCTTATAGATTTTTCGGGCATCGATATCTAAAGCATTTCTGCCTAAATACTCATACAAATATCCTCGAATATCTATGATAGGAACTCATTGAATCTATGAATAAATAAAATGATTCAATCTCATAGATTGTTCGGGAATCGATTGCTCAAGATTTTCTGCCTTAATACTTAACAAATATCCTCGAATATCCATGATAGGAACTCATTGAATCTATAAATAAATAAAATGATTCAATCTCATAGATTAATTGGGAATCGATTCCTAAAGATTTTCTGCCTAAATACTCATACAAATATCCTCGAATATCCATGATAGAAACTCACTGAATCTATAAATATATACAAAGATTCAATCTCATAGATTGTTCGGGAATTGATTGCTAAAGATTTTCTGCCTAAATACTCGACAAATATCCTCGAATATCCATGATAGGAACTCATTGAATCTACACATGAATAAAATGATTCAATCTCATAGATTGTTCGGGAATCGATTGCTCAAGATTTTCTGCCTAAATACTCACACAAATATCCTCGAATATCCATGATAGGAACTCATTGAATCTATAAATAAATAAAATGATTCAATCTCATAGATTGTTCGGGAATCGATTGCTAAAGATTTTCTGCCTAAATACTCAACAAATATCCTCGAATATCCATGATAGGAACTCATTGAATCTATAAATAAATAAAATGATTTAATCTTATAGATTTTTCGGGCATCGATATCTAAAGCATTTCTGCCTAATTACTCATACAAATATCCTCGAATATCCATGATAGGAACTCATTGAATCTATAAATAAATAAAATGATTCAATCTCATAGATTGTTCCGGAATCGATTGCTAAAGATTTTCTGCCTAAATACTCGACAAATATCCTCGAATATCCATGATAGGAACTCATTGAATCTACACATGAATAAAATGATTCAATCTCATAGATTGTTCGGGAATCGATTGCTCAAGATTTTCTGCCTAAATACTCATACAAATATCCTCGAATATCCATGATAGGAACTCATTGAATCTATAAATAAATAAAATGATTCAATCTCATAGATTGTTCGGGAATCGATTGCTAAAGATTTTCTGCCTAAATACTCAACAAATATCCTCGAATATCCATGATAGGAACTCATTGAATCTATAAATAAATAAAATGATTTAATCTTATAGATTTTTCGGGCATCGATATCTAAAGCATTTCTGCCTAATTACTCATACAAATATCCTCGAATATCCATGATAGGAACTCATTGAATCTATAAATAAATAAAATGATTCAATCTCATAGATTGTTCCGGAATCGATTGCTAAAGATTTTCTGCCTAAATACTCGACAAATATCCTCGAATATCCATGATAGGAACTCATTGAATCTACACATGAATAAAATGATTCAATCTCATAGATTGTTCGGGAATCGATTGCTCAAGATTTTCTGCCTAAATACTCATACAAATATCCTCGAATATCCATGATAGGAACTCATTGAATCTATAAATAAATAAAATGATTCAATCTCCTAGATTGTTCGGGAATCGATTGCTAAAGATTTTCTGCCTAAATACTCAACAAATATCCTCGAATATCCATGATAGGAACTCATTGAATCTATAAATAAATAAAATGATTTAATCTTATAGATTTTTCGGGCATCGATATCTAAAGCATTTCTGCCTAAATACTCATACAAATATCCTCGAATATCTATGATAGGAACTCATTGAATCTATAAATAAATAAGAAGATTCAATCTCATAGATTGTTCGGGAATCGATTGCTAAAGATTTTCTGTCTAAATACTCATACAAATATCCTCGAATATCCATGACAGGAACTCATTGAATCTATAAATAAATAAAATGATTCAATCTCATAGATTGTTCGGGAATCGATTGCTAATGATTATCTGCCTAAATACTCATACAAATATCTTCGAATATCCATAATAGGAACTCATTGAATCTATAAATAAATAAAATGATTTAATCTCATAGATTGTTCCGGAATCGATTGCTAAAGATTTTCTGCCTAAATACTCATACAAATATCCTCGAATATCCATGATAGGAACTCATCGAATCTGTAAATAAATAAAATGATTCAATCTCATAGATTGTTCGGGAATCGATTGCTAATGATTTTCTGCCTAAATACTCATACAAATATCTTCGAATATCCATGATAGGAACTCATTGAATCTATAAATAAATAAAATGATTTAATCTCATAGATTGTTCCGGAATCGATTGCTAAAGATTTTCTGCCTAAATACTCATACAAATATCCTCGAATATCCATGATAGGAACTCATTGAATCTGTAAATATATAAAAAGATTCAATCTTATAGATTGTTCGGGAATTGATCGCTAAAGATTTTCTGCCTAAATACTCATACAAATATCCTCGAATATCCATGATAGGAACTCATTGAATCTATAAATAAATAAAATGATTTAATCTCATAGATTCTTCGGGAATCGATTGCTAAAGATTTTCTGCCTAAATACTCAACAAATATCCTCGAATATCCATGATAGTAACTCATTAAATCTATAAATAATTAAAATGATTTGATCTCATAGATTTTTCGGGCATCGATTGCAAAAGATTTTCTGCCTAAATACTCATACAAATATCCTCGAATATCCATGATAGGAACTCATTGAATCTATAAATAAATAAAATGATTCAATCTCATAGATTGTTCCGGAATCGATTGCTAAAGATTTTCTGCCTAAATACTCATACAAATTTTCTCAAATATCCATGATAGGAACTCATTGAATCTATAAATAAATAGAATGATTTAATGTCATAGATCGTTCGGGAATCGATTGCTAATGATTCTCTGCACTAAATACTCATACAAATATCCTCGAATATCCATGATAGGAACTCATTGAATCTGTAAATATATAAAAAGATTCAATCTTATAGATTGTTCGGGAATTGATTGCTAAAGATTTTCTGCCTAAATACTCAACGAATATCCATGATAGGAACTCATTGAATCTATGAATAAATAAAATGATTCAATCTCATAGATTGTTCGGGAATCGATTGCTCAAGATTTTCTGCCTTAATACTTAACAAATATCCTCGAATATCCATGATAGGAACTCATTGAATCTATAAATAAATAAAATGATTCAATCTCATAGATTAATTGGGAATCGATTCCTAAAGATTTTCTGCCTAAATACTCATACAAATCTCCTCGAATATCCATGATAGAAACTCACTGAATCTATAAATATATACAAAGATTCAATCTCATAGATTGTTCGGGAATTGATTGCTAAAGATTTTCTGCCTAAATACTCGACAAATATCCTCGAATATCCATGATAGGAACTCATTGAATCTACACATGAATAAAATGATTCAATCTCATAGATTGTTCGGGAATCGATTGCTCAAGATTTTCTGCCTAAATACTCATACAAATATCCTCGAATATCCATGATAGGAACTCATTGAATCTATAAATAAATAAAATGATTCAATCTCATATATTGTTCGGGAATCGATTGCTAAAGATTTTCTGCCTAAATACTCAACAAATATCCTCGAATATCCATGATAGGAACTCATTGAATCTATAAATAAATAAAATGATTTAATCTTATAGATTTTTCGGGCATCGATATCTAAAGCATTTCTGCCTAATTACTCATACAAATATCCTCGAATATCCATGATAGGAACTCATTGAATCTATAAATAAATAAAATGATTCAATCTCATAGATTGTTCCGGAATCGATTGCTAAAGATTTTCTGCCTAAATACTCGACAAATATCCTCGAATATCCATGATAGGAACTCATTGAATCTACACATGAATAAAATGATTCAATCTCATAGATTGTTCGGGAATCGATTGCTCAAGATTTTCTGCCTAAATACTCATACAAATATCCTCGAATATCCATGATAGGAACTCATTGAATCTATAAATAAATAGAATGATTCAATCTCATTGATTGTTCGGGAATCGATTGCTAAAGATTTTCTGCCTAAATACTCAACAAATATCCTCGAATATCCATGATAGGAACTCATTGAATCTGTAAATATATAAAAAGATTCAATCTTATAGATTGTTCGGGAATTGATTGCTAAAGATTTTCTGCCTAAATACTCAACGAATATCCATGATAGGAACTCATTGAATCTATGAATAAATAAAATGATTCAATCTCATAGATTGTTCGGGAATCGATTGCTCAAGATTTTCTGCCTTAATACTTAACAAATATCCTCGAATATCCATGATAGGAACTCATTGAATCTATAAATAAATAAAATGATTCAATCTCATAGATTAATTGGGAATCGATTCCTAAAGATTTTCTGCCTAAATACTCATACAAATATCCTCGAATATCCATGATAGAAACTCACTGAATCTATAAATATATACAAAGATTCAATCTCATAGATTGTTCGGGAATTGATTGCTAAAGATTTTCTGCCTAAATACTCGACAAATATCCTCGAATATCCATGATAGGAACTCATTGAATCTACACATGAATAAAATGATTCAATCTCATAGATTGTTCGGGAATCGATTGCTCAAGATTTTCTGCCTAAATACTCACACAAATATCCTCGAATATCCATGATAGGAACTCATTGAATCTATAAATAAATAAAATGATTCAATCTCATAGATTGTTCGGGAATCGATTGCTAAAGATTTTCTGCCTAAATACTCAACAAATATCCTCGAATATCCATGATAGGAACTCATTGAATCTATAAATAAATAAAATGATTTAATCTTATAGATTTTTCGGGCATCGATATCTAAAGCATTTCTGCCTAATTACTCATACAAATATCCTCGAATATCCATGATAGGAACTCATTGAATCTATAAATAAATAAAATGATTCAATCTCATAGATTGTTCCGGAATCGATTGCTAAAGATTTTCTGCCTAAATACTCGACAAATATCCTCGAATATCCATGATAGGAACTCATTGAATCTACACATGAATAAAATGATTCAATCTCATAGATTGTTCGGGAATCGATTGCTCAAGATTTTCTGCCTAAATACTCATACAAATATCCTCGAATATCCATGATAGGAACTCATTGAATCTATAAATAAATAAAATGATTCAATCTCATAGATTGTTCGGGAATCGATTGCTAAAGATTTTCTGCCTAAATACTCAACAAATATCCTCGAATATCCATGATAGGAACTCATTGAATCTATAAATAAATAAAATGATTTAATCTTATAGATTTTTCGGGCATCGATATCTAAAGCATTTCTGCCTAAATACTCATACAAATATCCTCGAATATCTATGATAGGAACTCATTGAATCTATAAATAAATAAGAAGATTCAATCTCATAGATTGTTCGGGAATCGATTGCTAAAGATTTTCTGCCTAAATACTCATACAAATATCCTCGAATATCCATGACAGGAACTCATTGAATCTATAAATAAATAAAATGATTCAATCTCATAGATTGTTCGGGAATCGATTGCTAATGATTATCTGCCTAAATACTCATACAAATATCTTCGAATATCCATAATAGGAACTCATTGAATCTATAAATAAATAAAATGATTTAATCTCATAGATTGTTCCGGAATCGATTGCTAAAGATTTTCTGCCTAAATACTCATACAAATATCCTCGAATATCCATGATAGGAACTCATTGAATCTGTAAATATATAAAAAGATTCAATCTTATAGATTGTTCGGGAATTGATCGCTAAAGATTTTCTGCCTAAATACTCATACAAATATCCTCGAATATCCATGATAGGGACTCATTGAATCTATAAATAAATAAAATGATTTAATCTCATAGATTCTTCGGGAATCGATTGCTAAAGATTTTCTGCCTAAATACTCAACAAATATCCTCGAATATCCATGATAGTAACTCATTAAATCTATAAATAATTAAAATGATTTGATCTTATAGATTTTTCGGGCATCGATTGCAAAAGATTTTCTGCCTAAATACTCATACAAATATCCTCGAATATCCATGATAGGAACTCATTGAATCTATAAATAAATAAAATGATTCAATCTCATAGATTGTTCCGGAATCGATTGCTAAAGATTTTCTGCCTAAATACTCATACAAATTTTCTCGAATATCCATGATAGGAACTCATTGAATCTATTAATAAATAGAATGATTTAATGTCATAGATCGTTCGGGAATCGATTGCTAAAGATTTTCTGCCTAAATACGCATACAAATATCCTCGAATATCCATGATAGGAACTCATTGAATCTATAAATATATAAAAAGATTCAATCTCATAGATTGTTCGGGAATTGATTGCTAAAGATTTTCTGCCTAAATACTCAACGAATATCCATGATAGGAACTCATTGAATCTATGAATAAATAAAATGATTCAATCTCATAGATTGTTCGGGAATCGATTGCTCAAGATTTTCTGCCTAAATACTCAACAAATATCCTCGAATATCCATGATAGGAACTCATTGAATCTATGAATAAATAAAATGATTCAATCTCATAGATTAATTGGGAATCGATTCCTAAAGATTTTCTGCCTAAATACTCATACAAATATCCTCGAATATCCATGATAGGAACTCATTGAATCTACACATGAATAAAATGATTCAATCTCATAGATTGTTCGGGAATCGATTGCTCAAGATTTTCTGCCTAAATACTCACACAAATATCCTCGAATATCCATGATAGGAACTCATTGAATCTATAAATAAATAAAATGATTCAATCTCATAGATTGTTCGGGAATCGATTGCTAAAGATTTTCTGCCTAAATACTCAACAAATATCCTCGAATATCCATGATAGGAACTCATTGAATCTATAAATAAATAAAATGATTTAATCTTATAGATTTTTCGGGCATCGATATCTAAAGCATTTCTGCCTAATTACTCATACAAATATCCTCGAATATCCATGATAGGAACTCATTGAATCTATAAATAAATAAAATGATTCAATCTCATAGATTGTTCCGGAATCGATTGCTAAAGATTTTCTGCCTAAATACTCGACAAATATCCTCGAATATCCATGATAGGAACTCATTGAATCTACACATGAATAAAATGATTCAATCTCATAGATTGTTCGGGAATCGATTGCTCAAGATTTTCTGCCTAAATACTCATACAAATATCCTCGAATATCCATGATAGGAACTCATTGAATCTATAAATAAATAAAATGATTCAATCTCATAGATTGTTCGGGAATCGATTGCTAAAGATTTTCTGCCTAAATACTCAACAAATATCCTCGAATATCCATGATAGGAACTCATTGAATCTATAAATAAATAAAATGATTTAATCTTATAGATTTTTCGGGCATCGATATCTAAAGCATTTCTGCCTAAATACTCATACAAATATCCTCGAATATCTATGATAGGAACTCATTGAATCTATGAATAAATAAAATGATTCAATCTCATAGATTGTTCGGGAATCGATTGCTCAAGATTTTCTGCCTTAATACTTAACAAATATCCTCGAATATCCATGATAGGAACTCATTGAATCTATAAATAAATAAAATGATTCAATCTCATAGATTAATTGGGAATCGATTCCTAAAGATTTTCTGCCTAAATACTCATACAAATATCCTCGAATATCCATGATAGAAACTCACTGAATCTATAAATATATACAAAGATTCAATCTCATAGATTGTTCGGGAATTGATTGCTAAAGATTTTCTGCCTAAATACTCGACAAATATCCTCGAATATCCATGATAGGAACTCATTGAATCTACACATGAATAAAATGATTCAATCTCATAGATTGTTCGGGAATCGATTGCTCAAGATTTTCTGCCTAAATACTCACACAAATATCCTCGAATATCCATGATAGGAACTCATTGAATCTATAAATAAATAAAATGATTCAATCTCATAGATTGTTCGGGAATCGATTGCTAAAGATTTTCTGCCTAAATACTCAACAAATATCCTCGAATATCCATGATAGGAACTCATTGAATCTATAAATAAATAAAATGATTTAATCTTATAGATTTTTCGGGCATCGATATCTAAAGCATTTCTGCCTAATTACTCATACAAATATCCTCGAATATCCATGATAGGAACTCATTGAATCTATAAATAAATAAAATGATTCAATCTCATAGATTGTTCCGGAATCGATTGCTAAAGATTTTCTGCCTAAATACTCGACAAATATCCTCGAATATCCATGATAGGAACTCATTGAATCTACACATGAATAAAATGATTCAATCTCATAGATTGTTCGGGAATCGATTGCTCAAGATTTTCTGCCTAAATACTCATACAAATATCCTCGAATATCCATGATAGGAACTCATTGAATCTATAAATAAATAAAATGATTCAATCTCATAGATTGTTCGGGAATCGATTGCTAAAGATTTTCTGCCTAAATACTCAACAAATATCCTCGAATATCCATGATAGGAACTCATTGAATCTATAAATAAATAAAATGATTTAATCTTATAGATTTTTCGGGCATCGATATCTAAAGCATTTCTGCCTAAATACTCATACAAATATCCTCGAATATCTATGATAGGAACTCATTGAATCTATAAATAAATAAGAAGATTCAATCTCATAGATTGTTCGGGAATCGATTGCTAAAGATTTTCTGCCTAAATACTCATACAAATATCCTCGAATATCCATGACAGGAACTCATTGAATCTATAAATAAATAAAATGATTCAATCTCATAGATTGTTCGGGAATCGATTGCTAATGATTATCTGCCTAAATACTCATACAAATATCTTCGAATATCCATAATAGGAACTCATTGAATCTATAAATAAATAAAATGATTTAATCTCATAGATTGTTCCGGAATCGATTGCTAAAGATTTTCTGCCTAAATACTCATACAAATATCCTCGAATATCCATGATAGGAACTCATTGAATCTGTAAATATATAAAAAGATTCAATCTTATAGATTGTTCGGGAATTGATCGCTAAAGATTTTCTGCCTAAATACTCATACAAATATCCTCGAATATCCATGATAGGGACTCATTGAATCTATAAATAAATAAAATGATTTAATCTCATAGATTCTTCGGGAATCGATTGCTAAAGATTTTCTGCCTAAATACTCAACAAATATCCTCGAATATCCATGATAGTAACTCATTAAATCTATAAATAATTAAAATGATTTGATCTTATAGATTTTTCGGGCATCGATTGCAAAAGATTTTCTGCCTAAATACTCATACAAATATCCTCGAATATCCATGATAGGAACTCATTGAATCTATAAATAAATAAAATGATTCAATCTCATAGATTGTTCCGGAATCGATTGCTAAAGATTTTCTGCCTAAATACTCATACAAATTTTCTCGAATATCCATGATAGGAACTCATTGAATCTATTAATAAATAGAATGATTTAATGTCATAGATCGTTCGGGAATCGATTGCTAAAGATTTTCTGCCTAAATACGCATACAAATATCCTCGAATATCCATGATAGGAACTCATTGAATCTATAAATATATAAAAAGATTCAATCTCATAGATTGTTCGGGAATTGATTGCTAAAGATTTTCTGCCTAAATACTCAACGAATATCCATGATAGGAACTCATTGAATCTATGAATAAATAAAATGATTCAATCTCATAGATTGTTCGGGAATCGATTGCTCAAGATTTTCTGCCTAAATACTCAACAAATATCCTCGAATATCCATGATAGGAACTCATTGAATCTATGAATAAATAAAATGATTCAATCTCATAGATTAATTGGGAATCGATTCCTAAAGATTTTCTGCCTAAATACTCATACAAATATCCTCGAATATTCATGATAGAAACTCATTGAATCTATAAATAAATAAGAAGATTCAATCTCATAGATTGTTCGGGAATCGATTGCTAAAGATTTTCTGCCTAAATACTCATACAAATATCCTCGAATATCCATGATAGGAACTCATTGAATCTATAAATAAATAAAATGATTCAATCTCATAGATTGTTCGGGAATCGATTGCTAAAGATTTTCTGCCTAAATACTCATACAAATATCCTCGAACATCCATGATAGGAACTCATCGAATCTATAAATAAATGAAATGATTCAATCTCATAGATTGTTCCGGAATCGATTGCTAAAGATTTTCTGCCTAAATACGCATACAAATATCCTCGAATATCCATGATAGGAACTCATTGAATCTGTAAATATATAAAAAGATTCAATCTCATAGATTGTTCGGGAATTGATTGCTAAAGATTTTCTGCCTAAATACTCATACAAATATCCTCGAATATCCATGATAGGAACTCATTGAATCTATAAATAAATAAAATGATTCAATCTCATAGATTCTTCGGGAATCGATTGCTAAAGATTTTCTGCCTAAATACTCAACAAATATCCTCGAATATCCATGATAGGAACTCATTGAATCTATAAATAAATAAAATGATTTAATCTCATAGATTTTTCGGGCATCGATTGCAAATGATTTTCTGCCTAAATACTCATACATATATCCTCGAATATCCATGATAGGAACGCATTGAATCTATAAATAAATAAAATGATTCAATCTCATAGATTGTTCCGGAATCGATTGCTAAAGATTTTCTGCCTAAATACTCATACAAAAATCCTCGAATATCTATGATAGAAACTCATTGAATCTATAAATAAATAAAAAGATTCAATCTCATAGATTGTTCGGGAATCGATTGCTAAAGATTTTCTGCCTAAATACTCATACAAATTTCCTCGAATATCCATGATAGGAACTCATTGAATCTATAAATAAATAGAATGATTCAATCTCATAGATCGTTCGGGAATCGATTGCTGAAGATTTTCTGCCCAAATACTTATACAAATTTCCTCGAATATCCATGATAGGAACTCATTGAATCTATAAATAAATAGAATGATTCAATCTCATAGATCGTTCGGGAATCGATTGCTAATGATTTTCTGCCTAAATACTCATACAAATATCCTCGAATATCCATGATAGAAACTCATTGAATCTATAAATATATAAAAAGATTCAATCGCATAGATTGTTCGGGAATTGATTGCTAAAGATTTTCTGCCTAAATACTCAACGTATATCCAGGATAGGAACTCATTGAATCTATGAATAAATAAAATGATTCAATCTCATAGATTGTTCGGGAATCGATTGCTAAAGATTTTCTGCCTCAATACTCAACAAATATCCTCGAATATCCATGATAGGAACTCATTGAATCTATGAATAAATAAAATGATTCAATCTCATAGATTAATTGGGAATCGATTCCTAAAGATTTTCTGCCTTAATACTCATACAAATATCCTCGAATATTCATGACAGGAACTCATTGAATCTATAAATAAATAAAATAATTTAATTTCATAGATTGTTCGGGAATCGGTTGCTAAAGATTTTCTGCCTAAATACTCATACAAATATCCTCTAATATCCATGACAGGAACTCATTGAATCTATAAATAAATAAAATGATTCAATCTCATAGATTGTTCGGGAATCGATTGCTAATGATTTTCTGCCTAAATACTCATACAAATATCCCCGAATATCCATGATAGAAACTTATTGAATCTATAAATAAATGAAATGATTCAATCTCATAGATTGTTCGGGAATCGATTGCTAAAGATGTTCTGCCTAAATACTCATACAAATATCCTCGAATATCCATGATAGAAACTCATTGAATCTATAAATGAATAAAATGATTCAATCTCATAGATTGTTCGGGAATCGATTGCTAAAGATTTTCTGCCTAAATACTCATACAGATATCCTCGAATATCCATGATAGGAACTCATTGAATCTATGAATAAATCAAATGATTCAATCGTATAGATTGTTCGGAAATCGATGGCTAAAGATTTTCTGCCTAAATACTCATACAGATATCCTCGAATATCCATGATAGGAACTCATTGAATCTATAAATAAATAAAATGATTCAATCTCATAGATTGTTCGGGAATCGATTGCTAAAGATTTTCTGCCTAAATACTCATACAGATATCCTCGAATATCCATGATAGGAACTCATTGAATCTATAAATAAATAAAATGATTTAATCTCATAGATTTTTCGGGCATCGATTGTTAAAGATTTTCTGCCTAAATACTCATACAAATATCCTCGAATATCTATGATAGGAACTCATTGAATCTATAAATAAATAAAATGATTCAATCTCATAGATTTTTCCGGAATCGATTGCTAAAGATTTTCTGCCTAAATACTCATACAAATATCCTCGAATATCCATGATAGGAACTCATTGAATCTATAAATATATAAAAAGATTCAATCTCATAGATTGTTCGGGAATTGATTGCTAAAGATTTTCTGCCTAAATACTCAACGAATATTCTCGAATATCCATGATAGGAACTCATTGAATCTATGAATAAATCAAATGATTCAATCTTATAGATTTTTCGGAAATCGATTGCTAAAGATTTTCTGCCTAAATACTCATACAGATATCCTCGAATATTCATGATAGGAACTTATTGAATCTATAAATAAATAAAATGATTCAATCTCATAGATTGTTCCGGAATCGATTGCTAAAGATTTTCTGCCTAAATACTCATACAAATATCCTCGAATATCCATGATAGGAACTCATTGAATCTATAAATAAATAAAATGATTCAATCTCATAGATTGTTCGGGAATCGATTGCTAAAGATTTTCTGCCTAAATACTCATACAAATATCCTCGAATATCCATGATAGAAACTCATCGAATCTATAAATAAATAAAATGATTCAATCTCATAGATTGTTCGGAAATCGATTGCTAAAGATTTTCTGCCTAAATACTCATACAGATATCCTCGAATATCCATGATAGGAACTCATTGAATCTATAAATAAATAAAATGATTTAATCTCATAGATTTTTCGGGCATCGATTGCTAAAGATTTTCTGCCTAAATACTCATACAAATATCCTCGAATATCCTTGATAGGAACTCATTGAATCTATAAATAAATAAAATGATTCAATCTCATAGATTGTTCCGGAATCGATTGCTAAAGATTTTCTGCCTAAATACTCATACAAATATCCTTGAATATCTATGATAGGAACTCATTGAATCTATAAATAAATAAAAAGATTCAATCTCATAGATTGTTCGGGAATCGATTGCTAAAGATTGTCTGCCTACATACTCATACAAATATCCTCGAATATCCATGATAGGAACTCATTGAATCTATAAATAAACAAAATGATTCAATCTCATAGATTGTTCGGGAAGTTTTTAAAGAAAGTATAACTTAATCAATCTCATAAATTTTTTCGTTACTAGATGAAAAATTACTATACTCACATTGATTAATCAATATCAAATCTCATATGATTACTTCAGAAATTGTTTCAAACAATCTTTTTCATTTTCAAAATCTACACAATTTAAAACTTCATACTTTTCGATAACTTATAAATACTCATAATTACTAAATTTCAGCTTCTGTTTCTTATAGATTTTGATCATATTTATAAGAATTTTAAGAAAAATTTTTTTTGATGCACCATCTATGAGAAAATAATTGTTTAAGAATTTTTGAGATTTTCCGTGGTCAAATACTGATCGTTTTCTCATAGCCAATTTTTTTTATGAGATTTCATAAGACCTTTCCCACAGGGATCATTATTATCGTCTCGAGGAAGCCTTAAAGAATTCCATTTACGTGTCATTGCCTGAAAAGTGATTTAGCAAATAATAAAGCCACAATAAATTATAAAATTTGTAATCTTCAGAAACTTCCAAATTCTTATTTTTGTCTCGATTAAAAAAAAGAATAATAAAAAAAATAATTAAAGCGTAGAATATTTTAAGTTTTCCATAATTTATTATTAAGCATCATCAACGTTATATTAATGAAGTTATGTTAATCATTAATCAAAACCTAAATTGGTAATATTGGAATTGCATATCTTCATATTGATCAAATAATTTATTACCCTTATGCAATGAAACCAGCATCCTCTTATTCTAACGAATGGGAAAGTTGTCCTTATTGACGAAATAATAGTAGTCAGGATGTCACGTGCTCTTTCAACCAAGAATTGCCACATGGCATTATACATGGCTGCAGTTCTGGAGCTGCATAACGCAAACAAAACTGGTATGCCCTAACAAAGAATAAAAAAAAAAGTTTAATTCAATTACTATACTAATTATCATATAGAATAATTTATAAAGTCAATAATTATCTTAAAACATCCATTTTTTTTAAATAAATAATTAATAGCTGGGCAGCTCATGGAGTTCTCGGTCCAGTCTATAATAGAATAAACTCAGGTTAAAAATACTGATTGAAAATTATTCATTATTGAATAATACTTTTGTTACGCACATAATAAAAAAATGTAACTCACAATTTACTCAAAATAACAATTATGAAAGCAACTTAAAAATGCTGTGGAGGTGAAGCAATATTTCATATTTGACATTCTACAAGTTTATACAATTATAAGTTTAATTGTCATAAAAAATTTTTAATTACAAGTAATTTGTATGTGCCTGCCTGGACTAAATTGTCAATACTTACTCTAAGAGTCCCATCAATAAATAGTTCATTAACGTTTATAACGTTCTCCTCTATTTCACGCGTCCCACGGCGGAGTGTGGTCGGCGCTCAATAGCCGTTATGGCTCTCCGTAGGATGAAAACCCTGAAAATAAAAACACTGTTAGTGGGAAATAAATCCCCTTTTTTTTGTTTAATCTGAATTAATATTTAAAATAATCTGAAAATAAATTTGAATTATTATCTGAGCTTAACTAAATTTATAAGGAGGATGAAGAGGTGAAATCGGTTGTATTAAATAAAAGTCCTGATTGGGTATCAAAATGAAGAATGTATTTTGACCCAAAAAAAAATTAGGGAAAGCACTACGGCATAAAACCCTTTGAAGAAAGTTACAATGAGAATATAAGAATATTGATAAATAAGAATGATGATAACTCGTTGAACAATTGGTACAAGAACGATACAGATATGGATGTGTATGTGTGTGTGTGTGTATGTGACACGTATGTATGAGCGGATGCAGTGAGATATTACGCGATGCTAGATCGTCGTAGTTAGTTATAAGATGTGTGCAAGATATACACGTCTGTATATATGCGAGAGAAGATCTCTTGTCCGCTGCGGGACAAGTAGATAGTACTTGGTACTAAAGATCGAGTGAAAGCTTTCGAATGTATATGCGCAGAGGCAAGATTACCGATGGATCAGATCGGTCTTACGATTTGAATCGCGCAGAATAATAGATTGATGAGAGTTTGAAAAAGATTGAAAGTTAAATTATATTGCTGATGGCCAATATGATGCGACTAGTCGTTGAATTGAATGACGTTTAGATTAAATCTATTGAATTAGATTATTTGGTTATGTTTGAGACAGAGACAAATATTTATTGCAGTGAATTGAATCGAATCAATTAGAATTGACTGATTATTGGTTGGCGACTAGGCCGTTGTTGTAGTGTATGCTGAATTTAAGCAATTGATCACGGTATAATTGTTTATGAATAATGATAATTATGAACGCGGGAAAATCTCAATGAATGATATGCTGAATGTTTAGTAAGACTGAATGATATAATTATTAATTATCCAATGTCAATTGCGTTGTTGTTATTTAATATTAATATTAATATTAATATTAAACACCGAACACAATTCAATTGAATATTTAATGCAACACGAATGAGTCCCGGGTTGAATGGGTAGGACCCACGCGTAACAAGTTCCGACTTGTTTCTATTACGACGTAATAACCGCGCGAAGTTAATATTGACAAAATATTGGTTAAATTCAATGAAATACGGTTAATTAATACCTGGACGATATCAAGGAATACTTATCTTTCCACGATGTAATGAATATATAGCGGATAATTGATTTATTGAATTAATATTGAATTGTTAGCTTGAGAATTAGAAACAGAATGCTCACAGTGTGTGCTCTCAGTAGTAAGACTCGTAGTCAACTGAACTAAAACACGCGGTGACACCGGTTCGTTGGTTCGACCGAACGGAAAAATCAGACACCCGAGTGACAGAGAGATGCTGAAGGCATAAGTGCGACGATGATACATAGCGAAACCGACGCTATAATGAGCGCGCGCGTTTGCGGTGCGACTTGATGTGGTGATGAATTTAATTAACACCCCGCCAGGTGGTGACTCTTTTAAATATTTGAATTTTTAACGTTACTAGGATGACAATTAGCATCGAACTTCCGTTATCGACGGAACAAACACGAAATGTCCCACCTGGAGATGTCCCGAATTTCCCTGGACCCGCAGCTCTGCTCAGGCTGGGTTAGGAAAACCTAGTTGGGCGCCAGTTCGTGTGTCCCACGAACAAAATTCAAATAGACCAAAATAACCAACGGAGAAAATGAAATGAAAATGAAAATAATTACAGGATAGCGATTCTCAGAAATAGGAATAGGAAGCAAGAAAAAGATAGTAAATAATTAAAATAATAAAATAATTACTACCGGGTTGCTGACCATTTGCATTTAATTATAATTTAAATAATAAATTTGCTTTACCAATTGTATCGCACAAATCAAAAACAATATTAATTATAAAAAAAATAATAATGAATCACTTACAAAAAATAACCAGAAAATAATAATAGTTGTGTGCGGATACAAAATTATAGATAATACAGTTATTTAAAAGAAAAATAATAGAGGATAACAATAATCATCCGCCGCTCACATAAAATAATTAATAAAATAAATAAATAAATCACTCGCCTGTGATTTAGTAAAAAAAAATCAACTTATAAATATCAATAATTAAATATAAATAATCATTTTACCCGCTGGTGATTTATATAAACAAGAATCTCAATATATAGATAATAATACTTGATAACTTCACTCGCATGTGAAATCTAATCATAAGAAAAATATAATAATTAATATCAACTCTCAAAACTAATAACTCAAAAAAAATATTAATTCAATAATTATAAACTAATGAATCACACAATTTCAAATTAGTTATCGCTTTCCACTGGTGAATAAATCACAGCTCTCCAAAAATAATATGAATGATAACTCAATATTTATCTTGATAATTACGCAAAAAAACAATAATAATTAAGAAAATACCAATTATAATTTCTATACCCTACTAAATATTATTGCAAAATCAAATATCCACTGGGCTCTATAATCATATATTTCACAACAAGATTGTAAATGCTAAATACGAGAAAATGCTATATACATATATATGCGCAAGTGCAAATGGCCACCAGCGCGGGAACGCAAAGTTACACGCCAATGAATTACCAAAAGTACTTACAGTCGTTGGGATCTTTCCCTCGTACAAACTCCCTTGGTTGATGTACCAAATATACAATATAATTGTACCCCGACAAAACAAACTAATTACAGGGCTCAATGTAATTTATTTAATAAACCAATGGCGTTAAAAAATATTTTATTGGCAGCAACCAGCACACACACTGCTCGTACAACAGATTATCCACGTCTGACCATGGCAGCACGTGATTCTCATGCCGGCACCTCGGCCGGCCATCTTGTATATCGGTATCTCATTTCAGCCAACGGGAGAAGTATCTCTGTCGCATGTTACTTTTGAATACTACCAACGACAAGTTGCCTGATGTCAACTGTGTAACTTTGCATGTTCCCATCGTTAAATGCCCACCGGATTATTGTATTATTAATTAGAATCAATTTAAAATGCAAAATCGATCAATATTTTATGCATAACGGCTATAAAGTTAATTAAAAAGTAATAAACTGGTTGCTGACAACTGTTGCGTCGACGCGCATGCGCCGAGCAATCCCAATAATTACAAGCACATTAATTAAATATGTGATTATTTCTCCCAGCATCATAAAAATTTAATTGTATGCCTGTTGTCATCAGTGAATTTTCCTGATTACTAGCCAATTTATACCTAGAAAAACAATCCAGTGGACATAATATAATAATTAAAACAAAAATCACACATGTAAACAAAATAATAATAATAATGATGCATATAGAGATGTGTGAGCAGCGTGTGCCGCCATCTGTTGCTCACCGACCGGATGTGAGACTGCCGCGATATTTAAATATCGTGACACGTTGTTTAACCTGTTGATCATGATGTTCGATGCAAATATGTAAGCAACTGAACCATCTACAGCTACCTGTGTTCCACGATAAATGTCATTAACTGCTTCATAGTTTTTAAGCATGTCTCCAAGTTCTAAAAAAGTGCGTGGCAGCGGTGGCTGGTGAAGCCTTCTCTGTCGATGAATATGTCGTCTTGCGGCTTCTGGCCGCATGTTGATTGCTCTTGCAATAGGCATACTGAAAAATATATACAATTTAAATTATAATAATACTCATAAAAAAAAATTGAATATTCTGAAAATCTATCAATATCAAAATCACATTGGCGTCATATATACATGTAAACAAGTTAAAAAATACTAACAGTAAATTATTTTTACATTAAAACTTATTGAATGGATACAAATAATTAATTATTTAATTAATCTAATTTCTATTGATATCAAGGTTGTTAAATTTGTTAAAAAAATTCATTTCATCATTTCATAAATTAATTTAAGCACAAACAACACACACACACACACACACACACACACACACACACACACGCACACGCACACGCACGTTAAGCCCAGCGGATATGTGGACATTTCAGTTCAGAAAACATATTTTTGCTTACCGTCTAAATACATTATCTACAATGACATTCGGTAGCGCGTGATCTGCCATTGCTCTCTGCCGTAAGTTATTAATAATTTCAGTTCTTTCATCTATAGTTGGCTGATTGTGAAAGTGTCTTCCTTGTAGAATAGGTTCATTATTTCCATATCACCATAGTTTGACTCGGCATCGGTCTTCCGTAGTCCTTGCAGCACATACGTAGCGTTGGACAGCTCCATTATAACGCGAATCACGATGAAAATAATATCCTTGGAATTTAATTCGGGTAGTACCGGCTCTTTGGCCGCGACGAAATTCCATTTTGACTGTGAAAAATTCAATAGTATTACTGTTTAACGCCCATAAACCTGTAGGGTTTACATATTCCTGCATATTCATTAAGTAAAGCACCAATTAGTGTCAGAGTATCAATTATTGACACCTTATTTCACAATTTATATTTACTCAACGAATTTCAATGCTAATGAAAAATATAAAGTTTTTAATAAATCCTTCGGTATTTGAAAGTAGATCAAAAAAATCGCATTAGTGTAAAGTATAAAATATTAAAAAAAAAAAAAAAAAATTACTCAATCTTTTTTAAATTACTTGAAAATTACATATTTTACAATTTCGTTTAAAGAGACCGTATTTTTCGATAGCTAATGTTTTATTATTCTTTATATTGATTCGTATCAAGTGTATTGTTATAAGTTTACAACGAATTTAGGCAGCCGAAAAAATTTTGATTTTTATTAAATTAAATAATTATTATTTTATAAATAATGGATGTCAATAATACATCCATTAAATTTTACTGAAATCAATTGACAGTATGATTAATATATATATATATATATATATATATATATATATATATATATATATATATTAGGGTGCTTTTTATTTTTTAAACATTTTTTTTTTCTTAGCCCATATGAAAATTTTATTGTAGGCGACAAAAAAAAAATTTCCTGAAAATTTTAGCCCTTAATTTTAATTTCAAGAGGTCGCTATCTATTTTTAAAGTTTTACCATTTAAAAAGCATGGGAACGATATCACATTTTCTTATAAAAATTCCTACCCAGGCAGTTCTTGAGCAATTCACTCGCTTTTGGGCTCGTTTCATAGGGCTTGTAGTCCTCTTTAAAATTAATTTTAGTGACATAGATGCATTTACAACAGTTCAAAAGTTATGAGACTTCAAACTTCAGAAATTTTTATTTTTACCAAAAAATAATAATTAACGGCTATTATTATTCTAGCTATCAACTTTCTAGAAAAACTGACATACAACTTTTGTAGTGTGTTAAATACTCTGAAAGAAATACCTAAAACAATTCAATATTATCAACGTTATTGTTTATTTTTTTTAACTTTTCTCTTTTAAAGGGTTTTAGAATTATTTAATTTTTATTTTATTCTCGTGACAAATTGAACTTTTGTACTTATCCTTTTTTTTGGTATTAAATTAATCGAGGTTCATCAATTTTTATGTAGTTCTATGATTAAAAAATAAAATAATGTTAAAAAACTGATCATAGATTTGTGACTTGTAATTCAATTTCAGTCATAAAGACTGAGATTTTAGACCGTCGAAAACTATCGGCGCTTCGATCGATACGTTAAATCATAGAACTACATAAAAATTGATGAAGCTCGATTAATTTAATACCAAAAAAAAGGATAAGTACAAAAGTTCAATTTGTCACGAGAATAAAATAAAAATTAAATAATTCTAAAACCCTTTAAAAGAGAAAAGTTAAAAAAAATAAACAATAACGTTGATAATATTGAATTGTTTTAGGTATTTCTTTCAGAGTATTTAACACACTACAAAAGTTGTATGTCATTTTTTCTAGAAAGTTGATAGCTAGAATAATAATAGCCATTAATTATTATTTTTTGGTAAAAATAAAAATTTCTGAAGTTTGAAGTCTCATAACTTTTGAACTGTTGTAAATGTATCTATGTCACTAAAATCAATTTTAAAGAGGACTACAAGCCCTATGAAACGAGCCCAAAAACGAGTGAATTGCTCAAGAACTGCCTGGGTAGGAATTTTTATTGTCACGATCGAAGTGAGTGAAGGCGACGGGCGAAAGGGTTATTTTAAATTATTATTCAATATCGTAATGCCGAATCACCCTGTTCTATAACTCAGCCAAGGAGTTCGATTGAACCGTCACGTGGTTAGTATGAGAACGTATGCGTGATTGGGCACCGATAATTAATTTATAATTAATCATAAGTTACAATATGAGATTATATTTATTCTGTCATCCAACCAAGGAATTTGGGTCACGTGGCTGATATAAGAATGTTATAATTTCTTGTCGTTTATCACTTATTTGTCTATTTGTACCGAGCAGATGTACTACAGACCATCCCGTTCAATGACCTGCGTGGCGTTAGGGTAGGTCCGGGATTTCTGAGCGAGAGGGATATTGGGTCGATGAATATGGGCCCTTGAGAAGACCGTGTTCTTTCTTTGTCTTACTTTAAAGTTACTATGACTTAAACTACCAGCACTTGAATGCCAGAGAAAAGGAAAGTAAATGAAGAGAAAAATGCATACAAAAACATGTGTAGTATATTGACAGATTAAATTTTACAGAATATTATAATAATGAACTTACCCCAATGGGTTGATATACCTGCACACACACTCACTTCAGATTCACCAACTTGAATCTGTGTCCGCAGATTTTATAATGTTTTATGATAATAATTAGTTAAGATTCACAGGTTGAATCTTTTCTCAGGAAATGCTATGCACGCTGAACCGAACGGCCGGCTTAGCCTTCGAGTGAATTTATAATGATTCTTAGGGTTTTATTAATAGAATTAATTATTCCCGAACAAGGACTCCGATTGCCTAGGCGGTGGACGTCACGTGAAAGGGGTTTGGTTAATTCTAATGCAAACTCAAATGATTGTACTCTAAGTATCCAAGCTAGGACTCCAGGTGCCTAGGCGTAGGACCTCACGAGGAAAGTTTTTAAGAATAAAATTTAAGTTGCGTAATTTATATTTTAAATAAAAGAATCGACTTATGATTATCGATCTAAGACCCCCGATTGCCTAGGCGTGGAGCGTCACGAGAACGAACTTTGAAATCGACTCAGTGAGTCTTACTCGTAGATAGATCCGACAAGGGTTTTAGTAGCTGAAGTAATGACTGATTTTGATTATTTTTCCGGGGTTTATATATGAAAAGGTTTGAAAGAAAAGTGGGGCCAAAGATGATACAAAGAATAGGTTGAAGACAAAGAGAAAAAATAATATGGAAGGGTTTGATTTCTTTGGACAGCTGAAAATGACATTTTTATTACGGGAGTTCTTGGAATTTTATAGCAAGCAGGATGTAAATAGAAAAATGAGTCCGCGGTGGACCGCTTAAAAATAAAGTAATAAATATATGATGACATTTACGGTCAATATATTACATACTCTAGGAAAAATATAATTTTAAAAATAATACGAAATTGAGATGAAAAATCTTCGAGGATAGAAAAAGGGACGGAGAAGTTCTGCGGGGAACCATGTAAAATTTTAGAGACTACGTTTCTATGATGACATTTATTACCAATATTTTAGGTAATTCCAAGCAATAAAATTAAAATTTTTAAAATAGAAGAGCTTCCTATGGTGGGAAAGGGAAAAATAAGAATCCGCGGGAGACCGTGAGATTCTGTAAAACAATGTTTCTTCAAAATATATGGTGACATTTACTATCGATATTTTAGACTCTTCTGAGAAATGCAATTAAAAAAAATAAAAAATAAATAGAATTAGAGATAGATTTCTATATTGAAAAAAGAAATAGTAAGGATCCGCGGGAGACGTGGGACCTATTGGTTTAAATAGAAAAGTCTTAAAAATTTGAGTCGAACTAGAACAAGAAAATGTTTTGACATATTTATTAAGGCCTTTACGATGACTTTTATTATGACGAGGGACTCGCGGCCGCGAAAGACTCAGAGAAATCTTTACATAGGACATCTGGAAGACATTGAATCGGTGTATCTTCGTAAGGGACCGGCCGTGGTGGTGCAGCTATGCATAGAGAGAAAAAGACAGATATTTATCTTATCCATTTGTTTTACTTCTATTCCACTCTCTCTTTCTCCATGCGTTATACTATTATATTTTGATATTATAATTATTGTTCATTTCAGAATACTTTTAATTGATTCAGAGCAAGTCCAACACTTTTCAAGAATTATTGGATGTGTTCCGAAGTATAAAAATATAAATAAATGAAAAAAAAAATTTTAAATTAAAGTATGGTTAAATCGTGATCCATATGTAACGATCGTTACATTATAAAAAAATGTGATATCGTTCCCATGCTTTTTAAATGGGAAAACTTTAAAAATAGATAGCGACCTCTTAAAATTAAAATTAAGGGCTAAAATTTTCAGGAAATTTTTTTTTTGTCGCCTACAATAAAATTTTCATATGGGCTAAGAAAAAAAAAATGTTCAAAAAATAAAAAGCACCCTAATATATATATAAACAAAATCTATGTTCAAATATAAAAATGTTATTAGATAAAAATATAAATATCTACCAAGTGCTCGAAGCTACAATTATAAAAAATAGCAAAATTACTCGTTTTTTAAATTTTAATATTAGTTAAATGACTTCTTAGAATTTCAACGAAATATATTCGGTTTGATAAATGATGTTATATTTTAAAAAAGAATACGAAAATACGACTGTCTTCTTACGCTAAAATCAATGTCACGATCGGAGAGAGTGAAGGCGACGGGCAAAGGGTATTTATTAATTAATTATTTAGTACAAAATTACCTAAAAATAATTATTCTATAACTCAACCAAGGAGCCTATTAGGACCGTCACGTAGCTAGTGTGAGAATGCTAATTACTCGGTAATATCGTTAAATACTAAATAAGTCTATTTCGTACCGAGTGGAAGTACGATAGACTATCCCTATCGTTGACCTGCGTGGCTTTAGGATAGGTCCGGGATATTGAAGCGAAAGGAAAATAGGTAGGTGAATATGGGCCCTCGAGAAGTCCCCGTTCTTAACGTCTGTCTCTTTCTGTACCCGTTAACTTATGAATGTTGGAGTGAGAGGTATAAAATAAGAGAAAGATGTTTCTTAAAAAAAAAAACGAAGAATTGTATATTCTTGTAATATTGTTTTACAAAGGTGTGTAATAGTTTTACAATATATATATATATATATAAACTTACCACTCAGTTTGAGGTGGTTTACAATTTTCGCTGATCACACTCTCTCACAGTTCACCAATTTGAATTTATGATCACGAATTGTTCAATTACAGTCCTTATTTTTGATTACACTGGGACACGGCACTGTGGCTTCGTGATTTTATTCAGCGGAATCAAATATCTTGTTCAGACTCGGAGCTACTGGGGTGCCAAGTGGATGCACTCCCCTATCTATCGAGTATGAATGCGAGTATTCTGTTTTTGTTAGGATGTCGGTCTAGGAGTCCGGATTCCTAGGCTATGGACCGTCACGAAACCGATGATCCTGGTTTGGGGGTGAGTCGAATTAACCGAGATTTTAACGAATTTAAAATTAAATTGTATTACGCGCCTCCTCCTCAAGATCACCAGACGTAGTACCTACTCCAATGCTCAGAAAGTCACAAAGTTTAAAGTAAGAACTAAAAAATTTATTAGTTGCTTACTTTACTATGGTATGTATTGTATATATATAGATATCTATAAAAACGATCTTCATTCCTTTTCTTTGTGCTCAAGAAAACGTCACATTTAATTTTTATTTCATATAAATTATTTCATATTTACAATTAATATTACCAATATTGATATTTTTATTTCCGAAATATGGATTGGATTTCGGAAATTAATTCATTGAAAAGAAAATTGGAACGGCAAGAAGATGAAATTCGTCATTTACGAAAACATAAAAAACATCGTAAGTCTGACATTTTAAATAAATTTCAGTCTTTATCCTTCAAGTAAGGTTTTTATTTCAAATTATGCGTTCAAGTAACGCTATTAATTACAGTCTTATGTAATTAATAAAATATGAATGAACAAGTTTTCATTAAAATTCTTTTATTGAATATAATAAAAAAAAAAAAAAAATATTAGTCCAAGTGACTATTATGAAATTAATTTAGTGTCAAGTAGGCTTAATTAATTTTAATCAATAATTTTTATACGGATGGAATTCTGCAGCTCTGACTTCTTGATTTTAGGTAATTCTCGATCTAGATCAAAGTCATCAAGAAGAGATAAAAATCGTAATGATGTCTCTCGTCATCATTCACACCGTCATCGGGACGACTCATCTCCCCATAGACATCCAAGGAGTACTAAATCACACTCTAATCCTCAAACTCATCCTATAATTGATATTGATTCGTTATTATCCTCTCATCTTAATTCTAACAATGGAAGAAATAATATTCCACCAGTGGTTAATTCTTTATCAGACAATAACCTACCAGCTGTTGATCTTTCTGTAATTACTCCACCAGAAACTATTCCACCAGTTACTGTGCCACCAGTGGATGTACCATCAAAAGTTGTTGATCCATTAATTGTTGTTTCACAAAGAAGCAATCAAACGGTAGGAGATGCTGTTAAAGCCGATGAGCCAGTTCTTGGCCAAGAAGTTTTAGAGGCTATAGGCAAGCGATTAGATTTAGATAATCAACGTGCCTCTCCCATCCATAATGATGTGGTTATTCGTTGGGAGGATATTATTAAAAAAGGTCTACCAGAAGAAAGAAAATCTCTTTCCAAAAAACATCTCACTCCAGAAAATTGTATTTTTTTTGAACCTCCAAACTTGAATGCTGAAAGTAAAGCATCATTATTGGATCCAATCATAAATAGAGACAAAAAGATAGTGGATAAACAACAAAAAGTTTCAGTATGCTTATCCACTGTAGGCTCTATGTTATCTAACCTGCTTAAAGGTATTTCTTTGGATTCTCTCACTTTAATATCTAATTTAAGTGATATAGGTCGAATTTCGGTAGACCTTCAAAGGGATGAGACCTTAACAAGACGGCTTATTATATGTTCTAATCTGAATTCTTCAATTAAAGAAACATTAATTGCTACTACCGCTGATGAATGGCTATTTGGTAAAGATCTTGGCGAAAAGTTGAAAATGGCAAAATCTCTAGAAAGATCATCAAAAGATCTCAAACCGTCAATTAAATCTTCAACAAATTCTTCTCAAAAATCTTCAAAAAACTTGAAGGGCCCCCGTCGTCAACCTTACAATCATCAGTTGTCGACGGGGGGACAACACAAAACAACCAATCAGCTTCCAAAAACCTCCAGTTACCGTCAGTCTTGGAAAAAACAGGGGGGGCCAGTCTCCTCGAAGAAACGACGTTAGTCCAACCGGTAAGTGTGTTGGCTGGACGTTTAAAATATTTTTTACCTTTGTGGAAAAAATTATTTTCTGATACAACCATTTTAAGTTGGTTAAATGGTTATGTCATCCCTTTTACCAATATACCAAAACAAAACGTATCACCTAAGTAACCATGCTGGTCTCTATCTGAAAAATTACAATTATCTAATCATATTAGAGAATTATTAGAAAAAGGTGCAATTCAACAATGTTTAGTAGATAAAGATCAATTTATTTCAAGTATCTTTCTTATTCCTAAACCAGATGGTACAAGTCGATTCATTTTAAATCTTAAAAAGTTGAATGAATTCATCGAAACTGAACATTTTAAATTAGAAGATATAAGAACTGCTCGTGATTTGATTCGCCCTTCTTGTTTTATGGCAACAGTAGATCTCAAGGATGCCTACTATCTTATTCCTATTGCAAATTCTTACAAAAAATATCTAAGATTTATATTTAATGGTTTATTATATGAATTTAATTGTTTACCATTTGGTTTAAGCACTGCACCATACGTTTTTACTAAATTAATGAAACCTATCATTTCTTTTCTAAGAGAACAAGGATTCTCTTCTGTCATTTACATCGATGATTTTTTATTAATCGGTTATTCTAGAGAAGAATGCTTAGCTAATATCCGACAAACAATTTCTTTATTAGAAAGTCTTGGATTTATTATCAATCAACAAAAAAGTAATCTTGTACCATCTCAAAAACAAAAATTCTTAGGTTTTATTTTGAATTCCAAGGATATGAAAATTGAATTACCCATTACTGAAGTTACAAATACACTTAACCTATTACAAAAATTCAAGGTCAATTCTCGTCATAAAATTAGAGATTTCGCTTCTTTAATTGGAATTTTAGGATCTTTATGCCCTACAGCTAGATATGGTTGGGTATACATGAAAAGTTTAGAGTGAGAAAAGTTTCTTGCTTTGGAAAAATACAAGGGTAATTATGAAGCGTCAATTGTGTTATCTTCATTAGTTGCTGAAGATCTTACTTGGTGGAAGTTACGTATCAAGAATATTTTTAATCCAATTAAAAGTCCCACATATGTTTTAGAGATTTTTTCTGACGCATCGCTCACTGGTTGGGGTGCTTGCTGTGGTACAGAAAAAGCTCATGGATTTTGGAATAATGATGAACGTAAAAATCCAATAAATTTTTTGGAATTGCAGGCTGCATTTTTCGGCTTAAAATGTTTCGCTAGTAAGCTGAAATATTGTGATATCCTCTTACGTATCGACAATACTACAGCTATTGCTTATATAAATCGAATGGGTGGAATTCAATTTGAAAATCTTAGTAAAATTTCTAAATCTATTTGGAAGTGGTGTGAGATAAGAAATATTTTTATTTTTGCTTCTTACATTAGTTCTAAAGATAATATAACTGCTGATTATGAATCTCGACGATTAGAACTAAAAACTGAATACAGCTTATCTTTACAAGCTATCACTCAGCTTTGTGAAACGTTTGGTTATCCGGAAATCGATCTTTTTGCGAGTCGTATTAATACCAAATGCTATAAATACGTTTCATGGAAAAAAGATCCAGGATCAATTGCAATTGATGCATTTACACTAGATTGGAACAAATTTTTCTTTTACGCTTTCCCTCCCTTTGCGTTGATTCCAAAGGTATTAAAAAAATTGAAAGTGATAATACCAGAGGTTTACTAATAGTTCCTAATTGGCCATCGCAAGCATGGTTCCCTCGGTGTATGTCAATGTTTGAATCTCCACCTATAATTTTTAAACCAAGTTTAAATCTACTTTCTTCCTTTAATAGGGAACCTCATCCTCTCAGCTCCCAGCTTTCCCTGGTGAGAGGAATCTTATCAAGCAAATGTATAACTTGAAAGACATTTCCTCTACTACAAGTGAAATAAGTATTGCTTCACTTTCGGACTCCAGTTTACGCCAATATGAATCAGCATTGAAAAAATGGTGGAATTTTTGTCATCTTACAAATACTTCTGTTTTCACAGCAAAAATTCCAGATGTTCTAAGATTCCTAACAAGCGAAGTGGATAAAGGTGCATCTTATGGACCTGTCAACTCCCTAAGATCAGCTGTTGCTTTAATTTTAGGTCCAGAATTAGGTGAAAATCCGGATGTAAAAAGATTTTGTAAAGGAGTATCAAAAATTCGACCACTTCGTCCTAAATATAATAGTACTTGGAACCCTAAAATTGTCCTTGATTTTGTATCGAAATGGTTCCCGAATGATGACTTATCTTTACAACATTTGTCATATGAAGTAGTGGTTCTTTTAGCCCTCACTACTGGTCACAGAATCCAGACTTTAGCTGCGATCAATTTAAATAATATAGACCAATCGGATAATCATATTGAAATTAAAATTACAAGTCAATTAAAAACGTCAGGACCAAAATCAACTCAACCAAATTAATCCTTCCTTTTTTTACTGAGGATACATCAATTTGTGTTGCTTCAACTCTTTTAAATTATTTGAAACGGACTAAAAATTTTCGAGGCAGTACATCAAATCTATTTATTTCTTGGAAAAAACCTCATAATGCAGTTTCTACTCAAACTTTAAGTAGATGGATCAAAGAAGTCCTTCATCTAAGTGGAGTAGATACCTCAAAATTTACTGCTTACAGCACACGACACGCTTCAACTTCTTCAGCAAAAAAGAACGGAGTAAGCATAGATTTAATTCAAAAAACTGCAGGTTGGACCCAATCTTCGCAAACTTTTGCAAGATTTTATGATCGTAAGATCATAGAAGATTGTACTATTTTTGCCAAAACTGTTTTAAGTACAAAAAAAAATTAATTTATTGTTTAAATACATATAATTGTTTACTTCTATTCCTTGGAAGATGATAATAAAATAATTGTTTCTTTTTTAAAAAAAAAAAAAAATTTTTTTATTAATACTCATGAATCTCCCGATACTCTTCTTTAAACATCTACGTCTGGTGATCTTGAGGAGGAGGCGCGTAATACAATTTAACGATTAAACGAACTTACCTGTAAGTGAAGTTCTATCGTAATTGTATGAAGCGTCTCCTCCGAAAAGATCAGTCCCACCCAGCCCTTTAAAAAATTTTTTCTCTTATCCCATTTTTACATTCGTATCGGTAGATCTTTAAAATAATGAAGATCGTTTTTATAGATATCTATATATATACAATACATACCATAGTAAAGTAAGCAACTAATAAATTTTTTAGTTCTTACTTTAAACTTTGTGACTTTCTGAGCATTGGAGTAGGTACTACGTCTGGTGATCTTGAGGAGGAGGCGCGTAATACAATTACGATAGAACTTCACTTAAAGGTAAGTTCGTTTAATCGTTAAATTATTTGCCCAAGGAGCCCGATTGCCTAGGCGGTGGACCGTCACGTGGACAACGATGAAAATTCTAGATTCTGATTCGCGGTGCTAATCGGCTTAGCCGTTTAGAACTAATCTTATTTTGAACTAATAGAAATTTAGACCGAAACCGGCAATTGGCCCGAGATCCGACAGAGATTAGTTCTGATTAGCGATTGACTGACTTCATTAGATTTTCGGCAGTTTATATACCCTAGATCTAGCTGGGGGAATTGTGTGGTTCCTATTGATTTCCTGGTTTGGATCATCGATGTGATGATCGAACAGGGCGTCAAAAACAAATGAGTAATCCATGGTGTAGCAATAGTTTCCGGGTTTAGGGAATCAAAATACGTCTCAAAATGGTCAAAAACAAGATGATGCGTAAGTGTTCCAGGTTTTGAGGTCATTCTACGTGAAAAACAAATGAGTAATCTATGTTGTAAGCTTAGAGTTAACAACAGGGGGTAGAAAAACATGATGCGTAAGTGTTCCGGGTTCGGGAGTCATCTTGCGTGAAAAACAAATGAGTAATCTATGCTGTAGGTCTAATATTGGTGAAAGGAGTCGTGATTTGTTCCGTGAGAAAAATATAATGCGCGTATATTCCGAATTTGGAGGTCATTCTATGTGACAGACAAGTAGGTAAACATATTACGCAATCCGTGTTACTAGTAAGTATTTCAGAGATTTCGAAATCAAAAAAAAAAAAATATAACTCGAAATATTGAATTTGGATTATAAGTAAAATAAACCATTTAGCTCGTAAAATTTGTTTACCGTTGAAACGCTAGAGCCTTAGTGCTCACGTGCACGCGTCCCTGATAAATTAAACGGTGATTTCATCATTCATCTATTGGGTATTATGCTCACACACACACGCTCTCTTGTACGTATATTGTCACAAAAAGTACACAGGTAGATGTGGATGCAAGATGAGTATACTCTTAGGTATCATAGTAGGTTTGAAAAAGGATGGCAGAGAGAGAGAGAGAGGTATATACAATATTGTCCCATCTGTCGATCTCTACCTGTTCATGGTCATCGTGCATGCACTCACATAGGTACCTGAGAAAGATGAATTTATCACCGCGGGGTGGGCGTAGTCGAGTATTTCTTATTTTAAAAGAAAACAAAAATATAATAGGGAATGTTAATATACTTGATCAAATCGCAATTGATATATATCGAGTGTTACATGAATAATTTTTTTGTTTCAATAAATTATTTTATTTTTTTTTTATAAAAAAAAAAAAATTTTTAAATTAAATTATAAAAAGGCACATGCAAATTTCTCAAGATTTTTTTAACGACAAAATTCTAACAATTCATTTTATTTTATTTTGTAGATATATATGTATTGAATAATAAACAAATAAAATTTTAAGTCATTTTCTAAGAAAAAAATAAAAAAAAAAAGAACGCAATACGAAATGTTAAATAAATGTATATTATAGACGGTCTCGATTGTCAATTGAAACCTATAGTTAGCAAGTAAATTTCTCTCTTTATACTCGTAAAAGTTAAAACAGCACACTTGTTGAGAACTACTGTACAGAATTATTGAGATATTCACAAAATGAAATGGACATCAGCGTTTTGTTGACTTCCTGGAATACTTAGATATTCGTATATATATGTATATATCATATCAGTTAAAAAAGAATACCGCGGGTATTTTGCCTACACCTTCTTTTTTTTCTCTTCAATATTACTAATATTTTTTTATTTATATAGACTTTTTCGTACAAAATATTAATGGCCAGGTTTTCAAATCTGGTTTAAAATAATATTGCTGGTACATAAATAATACATAGATATACCAGTAATGAT
Organism: Microplitis manilae; assembly: GCA_030273425.1. NCBI lineage: Eukaryota > Metazoa > Arthropoda > Insecta > Hymenoptera > Braconidae > Microplitis > Microplitis manilae. The sequence goes on along the minus strand of CP092730.1, from coordinate 4,155,972 downwards.
AATTTAAACGCGGATTAAAAATAAACCCGAGTTGAAAAACTAGCCCTAACCAGTAGCTCCGTCACGCTGGAACCCGACTTAAGAATTTGTAGATTTAATTTTTGCTACAATAATCTACAAACGATGTTTATTAATGTAGTAAACTTTAATTTTTTGTAGTTCGAAAACTGATCGAGAAAAAGCAATGCATAGAATTCTAGGTCTCAGATAATGTGTAAATCGAAGTGTAGATACTGTATTATATTCAAAATCGTTTGTAGATTTATGTAGTATCGAAAATAAAAGCTAAAATAAAGAAAATCATTATAAAGCCGTACTACCATGGACGAAAAACGTATTTAATGCATGTTACTTTTGACTCAAAAACTACAAACCTCAAAAATGTTTGTAGCAACATGTATTCGTTTGTAGTATTTGCGAGAGCCTAGTTATTACTGGTATGGAGGAAAAAATCAAGACTACAGTAACAACACGAGTTTATAAGAATCTGTCACATATTCGAAATCATTTGTAGATTTATTAAGTGACACAACCCCGTACTTAGCGTTTCTGTTGGAGTTGACGAGTGTATAAATAAATGTGTGTGTGTGTGTGTGTGTGTGTGTGTGTGTGTGTGTGTGTGTGTGTGTTTGTCGTTGTGTATATAGATATGTGTATTTTGTTTTGCTAATCAGTTTGGGTAATAATAATATCTGTCACACTACGTGATTGCTACAATCATCTACAAACAATGTTAATGTATGTAGTAAGCTTTAATTTTTCGTAATTTAAAAACTGATCGAAAAAAAGCAATACATAGAATTCTAGGTCTCAGATAATGTTTAAATCGAAGTGTAGATACTGTATTATATTCGAAATCGTTTGTAGATTTACGTAGTATCGAAAATAAAAGCTAAAATAAAGAAAATCATTATAAAGCCGTACAAACCATAGACGAAAAACGTATTTAATGCATGTTACTTTTGACTTAAAAACTACGAACCCCAAAAATGTTTCTAGCAACATTTAATCGTTTGTAGTATCTGCGAGAGCCTAGTAATTACTGGTATGAAGGAACAAATCAAGGCTACAGTAACAACACGAGTTTATAAGAATCTGTCACATATTCGAAATCATTTGTAGATTTATTTAGTGACACAACCCCGTACTTAGCGTTTCTGTTGGAGTTGACGAGTGTATAAATAAATAAATGTGTGTGTGTGTGTGTGTGTGTGTGTGTGTGTGTGTGTGTGTGTGTGTGTGTGTGTGTGTGTGTTTGTCGTTATGTATATAGATATGTGTGTTTTGTTTTGTTAATCAGTTTGGGTAATAATAATATCTGTCACACTACGTGATTACTACAATCATTTACAAACGATGTTAATGAATGTAGTAAGCTCTAATTTTTTGTAGTTTAAAAAGTGACTAGAAAAAAAAAATTTATTAGGTTTCAAGTCACAGGTAATATTACAATTGGAAAACTGTAACTGTAGCACGTTTAAAATGGTTTGTAGTTTGGTGTAGTTTCCAAGGTAAAAGTTAAAATGAACTTGAATATTGGAAAGCCGTATAAGCCATAGATAGAAAACGTCTTTGACATTTGTTAGTACGAACGTTGAAACTACAAACTACAAAAATGTTTGTAGCAACATTAAATCGTTTGTAGTGTCTGCGAGAGCCTAGTAGTTACCGATGTATGGGGGTTAACAATTGGTACTGTAATAGTTGGAGTTATGAAGTGGCTCTCACATATCCAGAATCGTTTGTAGTTTTATGCAGTCACAGTATTCTGTGCAATCAAAGTATTTCAGTTATAAGTATCTTAACGTTTGTGTGTATTATTGAGGTATATGTAATTGTGAATCTATATCACTTATACATATAGTGTTGTTACAATTTAAGTATACAGTTAGTAGTTTATTATTATAAATTGTATGAAGTTTGGGTAGTGAATATATTTATGGAAGTGAGTTACTTATACTGATTTTTTTACGGTTAATCGCAGGAACTTTATTAAAAGACACGATCTAATACTGAAAAAAAAAAAATAAAACTTTACATACTTTTAAAAGCGTAATTATCTATATTAATCCAACTGACACGTTGTTATTAAATTTTTTACATTCGCAGTGTCTATGAAAGAGTTAGTTTAGAATTCGAAGAATCAAGTTATCTCTGTCTATTCACTCTAAAACCAAGTGTGTTACAAACGTATTATTTTAACACATATTAAATGTGTTCTATGTTTAAGACCATAAGCGAAACTATAGTTTTTTGTAGTCATTTGAAACATGTTTCACGGTGTATTAAATATCTATAGATTGCTTATGGCGTTTTAATGTTATTTGGTATGTGTGTAAATTTTGACTACACACTTGCGTTTACAGTGTTCGTAAATAATCAAACATGACCTCTTCATTATATATATTATAACGCAAAATTCAATTCAGACATATTTAGCATACGCTAATACGCCAAATTCTGCGCTACAACTTCGTTCTCTGCTTTTAGCTTCCAGTCTCAATACGAATACGGGCGCCAGGTAATTTTTATCACTGGAATGACCAAACCAGTAAATCTTAATAATTCTATAAATTTTTGATCTGTGGAACTATCTCAAAACCACGTATAAGTAAAACCTGGATAATTTTTGATCTGTGGAGTTATCACCAAAACCACGCAAACTAAATAAAAAACTATAACTAAAACTTTAACGAAATGCTCAGAACTTATAAGCAAAATCAAAAACAGTGACTAGAGAACTAAAAACAGAGTTACGGTATGCCATGGTGTCGCTCAGTGTGTAGGTTTATGGAGAGAGGGAGTGGACCGGGTTACATCATTCCAAATTCGTGTAGATTATTAGTGGATTTGCAATTTTTATTAAACAACGATAGACTCAAATCTCTATTTAACAATAAACAAAATACTGTAGCATTGTACAAATAATTCTTCCTTATACAAAATACTGAATCTAATAATAATGAAATTAATCTTAACAAAAGGTAAATTGTCATCTAAATGATGCGTAGCAATATATTCTAAATAAATTAATTACTAGAGCTAAATAACAATCAACTAATTTTCAGTAAACTAGAACAATAAAATTATAAAACTGATACTCTAGAACATTTTCTTTAACAAAACTAGTAAAACTAACGTACATGGGTCTAATATTGCTGTTAATTAGACGACAATTGGTTTAATAATCAAACATATCTCTTATAATTATTTTACAAAATAATATTAACAATAAATCGTGAACATGACTCTAACTGTAACAATATTCTCATAATTCTCTCAGATCTTACATATTTTCTTTATTTAAAACAGTAGTGTGATATCTCAAGATTTTGACTCGAACTCTATTAATTATTAATAATTACCATAATTATTTCATACCTGATTACTGATGAATAAAATATCAAGTAACGTCTTACACTGTTTTAAAATAATACTTCTGTAGCAATACTCTTAATCTGTAGCTTACCGCGATGCCATGATACACTGTAGCCATTACCGGACACGTCTGCTCGCCTCAAGCGACCAGAGCTCAATGCTCACGTCCGTACTCTTCGAAGGTCTCCCTTCGACTTTTCAATTCTCAATCATCAAATCCAAAACCTCAAACTAAATCTTATCATTAGCAATAACTGACCTCTATATTCTAAATCCATAAATCAAACTCAAACTCTTCTATATCGGTAACTGGAGGCTATACCTCACCAAACGTACTCTCTAAACCTTATTCTGAGTATGGATATCCTTGGTAGTTGCTCTTCTGGAACAGACTTCAGCTGGGATCGTAAAACTTAAAACTAAGTGACCTATGACTTCCTCAGCGGTACAAGTGGTCATAGCTTGTCCTCTGAGGCCTGTCAGACAAAATCCATTAAAAATGACCAAACGGCTTCCACAACAGCAACGGTCACAAAATTACTGTTGAGGCCTGCCAAACCAAAACTCAAAAACTGATCCCAATCTGCATCCATCAAATTCCTTATACACTGGAGCGCTAGCATTTCAGCTAGACCTCTGCAATCTACCAAGAAGTCTCATAGGGATAGAACTAGGTTCTATCATCAGATGATACCGGGTGACTAATTCAAGTCCCGCTCCACGGTAACTCTGACGTGTCCACATACTCAAAATTCTAAAACTGTAAACCAAAACTCAAGCTTTATCATTTTCCAAACTTTAATCTCAAACAATATTCCATATTTAATTTCTATAATTCTGATTCTATATCTTTACTTTAATTTTTCTTATCAAAACCCATAACTGTAGCTAGACGTTACTCCATATTAAATTCTTAAACTTTAACTTAATCAAAAATCTGTATCAAAAATCGTTACTACCTGTATGCTAAATTCTAAGTCTTGAGTTACCATGCTCATAAATACGATAAAATCAGTTGGTGCTTGTGACGTTCACTTTGATTTGACCCCCATACGAAAAATAACGTCACAATATATATATATATATATATATTGTGACCGGTTTTTCACCACCGGGGATCTACCGAAGTGAAGTCCGAGTACACTTACTATTTGGCAACCTTGTTCCAAATTTAATTAGTTGGGCGCCAGGTGATTTTTATAATCACCAAATAAACAATTATCAAAAATATCGACTCAGGGTGGCGGATCGGGGAAAGGTCAGGCACTTAGATTACGATAAACAATTGATCAGAATTAACAAAGTAGTCGTATATTAAATAAAAAAATAATTGATCGGTTTGACAAAAATAATCGGATACAAAAGAAATAATAAAGTGCCGTGGTTGGCTTGACTCGATATAAACACAATACAAAAAAAAGCCCATTCGGCAGCCGAAATGGAAGGTAGATTTTCCGATTAATCTATATATAAAGTTTCATATATACATATCTTGTAATACATTTTAGTGTATATTCATGATATGAAATTAGACTCGTTTTTCTAAGAGTCAGGGTAAAAAAAGACAACGACTACTTTTGATAGAGAACTTCAGATAGTTGATTTGACAAAACATTTTATAAGTAATGTAGCAAACTAACTATCATAAAAACAAAGTATCAATAATTTAATTAGTATGAGATCATAATGATAATCACTATTACGATGGCAAGACCAGTTATAATTATAGTATGTACAGGTACGATTGAAACATAATAAATAACAAAAAAATACTTTTACAACATAAAATAGCTGTGAAAGTTACAGGTTATTTTGATCACAATAAAATATAACTGACAAAATTGTATTTTCAACATTTTTTGATACCATTAGAATTTCAAGGCTATCAAATAATTAGAAAAAATCGGTCTGTCAGTTGACCCTGCGGGCCAGCCCCAAAACTTCCCGCTGTTTTCGAGCTCAAGGAAATCGAAAATATTAATGTGACTATATTTTTGAGCTTTTCGAGCTCGAAAATCTTATTGCATGCGATTGCTTTTCAAATTCTAACAAGTTACGCTTTATGCTAAAGTTTAAAAGTTTAAGAATCGAAAATCAATAATGAGCAAGCGGTTTTTAAATTTTAATTCTCGATTATGTTAAATAAAATAAATATGTTGATGCAGAAATCAATGTCAGTGATTAAAATCAAGATTTCAATGAGTTTTGGCTTAGGTCAGAGCAATAATATATAAAATATCCGAGAAATTCATTAAAAACTGTGTTTTTTCAATTTTTTCGTTGATAATATGGTTTAAACTAAAGAACAAGTTAGATGGCATTATATGATAATCAAAAGAGACCATAAAGAGAAAAAGTTTGTAAGGTTTTAGACACATTTTAGGACAGTACATTTTGATTTATCTGGAAGAAATAACATAAAATGTTATTTTTGTAACTTTTCAACGCTGATATCTTTTGAACTAATTAACCGACTTTGACGTTTGAGGTGGCAATAGGCGCGGTTTATTGAATTCTAGAGCTGACGAGAATTTGAAAGCGATCGATTCAGCCGTCTTGAAGATATTTGAAAAAAACCGTTTTTTACCATTTCTTTCTCCAACGATATCTCTCGAACAAATTAACCGATTGAGATGGTTAAGGCGGCATTCGACGCGTTGTATTGAGCTTTAAAGCTGATTAGATTTTGAAATCGATCGTTTAATTCATTTCTGAGAAATCAATAAAAAACTAAAAAAAAAATTTTTTTTTTTTTCGTAATTCGCCAATATTTTCGAGTCTACGTGATCAAATGATCTGAAAATTCCAGGAAAGTTGACGGCCAACAAGCTCTTTCAATCGCCGCCTTAAACATCTAAATCGATTCATTAGTTAAAAAGTTATAGGCCATTCACACACATACACACACACACACACACACACACACACACACACACACACACACATACATACATACAGACACTCGGACATCATTCTAAAAATAGTCAGAATAGCTTCCTAGGACCTCAAAACGTCGACATCTGATGAAAACTCGATTTTCGAAAATCGGGGTGAAAACAATAACTTCCCGAAATTTTTGAAAATCATCGATTTTCTAAGCGGGAAGTTAAAAATGGTCAACACATGAAGTTTAACGACAAAAATTAAAGCTTACTAAACAAGCTTTAAAATACTTTTTACTGAAATTGTCTATTGATTTTAGTTTTAATATTATATGAACTTCAACAGTGAATAAAAATTTATTTTTTCGAAAAATCGTGAAAATTTCAACAGCCATTAATTCAAAACTAATCAACCGATTGAGCTCATCTTCGAATTTGATCAAGATAATAGCCTATAGAATAAGTGTAAAAAATTTCCATAAGATCCGATGAGAACTGTGAGTGCTATCGTAATGACAAGACCAGTGATAATCACAGGGATTCGAGGTACATGTAATACATCATAAATAATAAAAGAATTACTTTTAAAATATAAAATAGCAGTGAAATTTACAGGTTATTTTATGAGCAATAAAATGCAATTGGCGAAATTGGATTATAATGGGACAATCATAAGTTATGAGGAATGAAAACCATATTTTCAACATTTTTTGATTCCATTAAAATTTTCAAAGCTATCAAATTATTGGAAGAAATGGTCAAAACATAGAGTTTAAGGTCATAAATTAAAGCTTACTAAACAAGCTTTCAGATATTTTTCACGGAAATTGTCTATGAGTATTAGTTTTAAAATTATATGAACATGAAAGTGGATAAAAATTAATTTTTTCGAAAAATCGTGGAAATTTCAAACAGCCATAACTTCTAAACTATTTGACCGATTTAGACCATCTTCGAACTTAACGGTTACAATCGCCTTTAGAATAAGTGTAAAAAATTTCATTAAGATCCAGTAAGAACTGTGGGCACAATCGTAATGACAAGACCAGTGATAATCATAAGGATTATAGGTACATTTGATACATCATAAATAATAAAAGAAATACTTTTAAAATATAAAATAGCAGTGAAATTTACAGGTTATTTTGTGCTCAATAAAATGCAATTGGTGAAATTGGATTATAATCGGACATGCAAAAGCTATATGGAAAGAAAACCATATTTTCAACATTTTTTGATTCCATTAAAATTTTCAAAGCTATCAAATTATTGGAAGAAATGGTCAAAACATAGAGTTTAAGGTCATAAATTAAAGCTTACTAAACAAGCTTTCAGATATTTTTCACGGAAATTGTCTATGAGTATTAGTTTTAAAATTATATGAACATGAAAGTGGATAAAAACTAATTTTTTCGAAAAATCATGGAAATTTCAAACAGCCATAACTTCTAAACTAATTGACCGATTTAGCCCATCTTCGAACTTAACCGTGATAATCGCCCATAGAATAAGTGTGGAAAATTTCATCAAGATCTAATAAGAATTGTAGCCGCAATCGTGTCCTCAAAACATGGTTATATTACATATATATATATATATATATATATATATATATACATACATATATAAATTTTTCAACGAATGGTATTTTCGAACTCCATTCAACTAATTATGATAGGTTATGACAAAATTCCTTGAAAAATCAACCATGAGGACAAATACAATACCTAGATTTTTTTTAAAATCTACCTAAAAACAGTCAGTTGTCGAAATAGAAATACAATTCTTTTATTTCCCAAACACACACGACGTAGTTCTTAACTGAATACTTGACCGGTGACGGCAGAGTAGTGTACACGGCAAGAGTCGGCTGCCGCAACGAATGAGACAGAGATAATCCGCAATTCTCAGAAATACTCGAACGACATAAAATAAAATAAAATAATATTTTATATTTCGGTAACGCGTTCCAATTGCACTATCATATAATTAGTACGCGCAATTAATTATTAACCCAATTATTATATACACCAATATCGTTTCACTAGTTCATCTACAAAATCAGTGCCACTCGTACACTTGTTTAGTTTGCCGATGCTTCGGCTTGTTCACAGAAATAATCGCAATTGTGTTCACACAATAATTAGTCATTGTTCACTTCGAATCGGTTGTGACGGCGTATATCGAATTGTTCAAAATCATCGGAATCGAAATTGTTCGGTTGGTCGAGTCGAATTGTTCAAATACAAAAACGCGGCCGTTCAGTACGACGTCTATCCCGAATCTCCCGTAAAATCCATGCGGTCGATCTATTGCTCGGTCAAAGTCGAAATTCTCGATTCTAGATGTCACTAGAATTTGCTCATCCGGTAACTATTGATGATTTCAAATAAATTCAAACCACGAGTCGATGTCGACTTTTTCATCATGTTACGATGTATATATATATATATATATATATATATATATATATATATATTTATATATACATATATATTTATCTATATATATATTTATATATTGAGACAAATCGCTTTTCTCTTTCGCGATTTTCACCAGCAGCCACCAGAATTCGCGGGTTGAACCCTGGCTTAGGCTGGCCTCTAACAAATTTTTATTTACTTGGACAGAGCAATGGGCGAGGGTTCTTGCAAAGCAAGGACCCGCACTTATTCAAACTCGGCAACGTTATGAAAAGATTATGAACTTACCTCACAGCTTATTAATTAACAATAGGTTTCTTATAATAAAATAAACTTATCAGTTCTTAAGTAATAATACTATTCTTAATAGGCGATTTAATAATTCTTACCAGTAGAATAGGAAAATAGAGAGTGTGAGTGAAAAATAGAATGATAAGAATTAACTAGAAAATGCAAGTTTTATTGCCAATTATAATAATGTTCAGTTACTTACAATAAATACTGTGCAATTTATTATAAACGTAGTGTCCTCGTGGTTGCCGATTATACCATGGTTCCTCACGTGGAATAGCGCAGTTTTACACAATATTTAATATTTACTAGATTATAATAATTAATACCGCGAATAATTCGTCGGTAACGCACAATATGATTTACTTTATTAAATCTTTATTATAACAATTCATAAAAAGTAATGAATAATATTGCAAGTAAATTTGCCAGAGTAATTATAGAAAATATAGCAATATACTGAGTATAAAATAATTATCACTAACTGACAATAAAAGAAAATATGTCTGAACGCTAATTGATCCAGGATCGAAGTGATTGACCGATAATTGAGGGTCTGGGACTCTCCTCTAAACTATCCCCACTTCATCCTTACGGACATGCGTCGACGTGAAAATTAAGTCATGTGACCATGGCCTTATGACGTACTGAATTTAGGCGGCAACGAGACGGAGAAAATTGGGAACCGCAAGGCTGAGGACGACGAAGACAATTCACATTGTCTCAATATATATATATATATATATATATATATATATATATATATATATATATATATATATATATATATATTGTGACGTTATTTTTTGTACGAGGCTTGGATTAAGGTTAACGTCACAAGCACCAACTGATTGTATTATATTTTCGAGCATGGTAACTCAAGACTTATAGTTTCGCTTACAGTAATTAACGATTTTGATGCAGATTTTTGATTTTAGTTGTAGTTTAAGAATAAAATATAGAGTAACGTCTGCCTACAGATACAGCTGTTAATAAGAAAAATATATAGTAAAGATTTAGAATCAGAATTGTGGAAATTTAATATGGAATATGAGTTGAGATTAAAGTTTGAGATAATGATAAAGTTCGAGTTTTAGTTTACAGTTTGGGTGTATTGAGTATGTGGACAAGTCAGTGTTACCGTGGAGCGGGACTTGAATCAGTCACCCAGTATCATCTGATGATAGAACCTAGTTCTAATCCTATCAGATTTCCACGTGTAGTACAAAGGTCTAGCTGAAATGCTAGCGCTCCAGAGTACGGACTATGGATCGGGCATATGAGATCAGTTTTTTTGTTATTATGATTGGCAGGACTCAGCGATAATTAGTGACTATTATCGCTGTGGAAGCCACTATTTCTGGTCAATTTTAGAGCTCTGGGTTTTGATGGTAGGCCTCAGTGGACAGTTTTGGCTAGTGTGCTGCTGAGGGTAACCGTTGGTCACTTAGATTTGAGGAATTTGGTCTGCGATCTCGACTGAAGCCAAGTCCAGGAGAGTACACACACTGGAATATCCATACTCAGTAAAAATTAGGGAGTCCTTAAGACTGGAGAGAAAAGAAAGGAGTTTTCCTGGCCCCTTGATTGTTTCGGTAGGGAGTTAGAGTACGAGATAGGAGGGAGAGTAGAGACTCGAGGATTCGACTCGAAGCGAGCAGATGTGTGCAGAAATGGCGCTACAGTATCATGGCATTGTGGAAAGCTACCGATTCAGATTATTGTTACAGAAGTATTATTAAAACAGTGTAAGATGTTACTTGATATTTTATTCATCAGTAATCAGGTATGAAATAATTAGTATAATTACTAATAATTAATTGAGTTCGAGTCGAAGTCTTGAGATATCATGCTACTGTTTTAACTAAAGAAAAGTTAGAAGATCTGAGAGAATTATGAGAATATTGTTACAGTCTAGAGTCAAGTTCACAATTTGTTGTTAATATTATTTTATAAAATAATTATAAGAAATATGCTTAGTTATTGAACGAATTGTCATCTGATTAACGTCAATATGAGACCCATGTATGTTAGTTTTACGATTTTATCAAAGTAAATGTTCTAGAGTATCGGATACATCATTATTGGTCTAGTTCACCGAATACTAATCGAGTATCGGCTGGCTCCAGTTACTTAATTAATTAATTTATTTGTCTGTAAGGTTTTGATATGCATCAGTTAGATGACAATTTACTTCTGTTGAGACCAATTTTATTATTATTATTAGATTCAGTATTTTGTAATAGAGAAAAATTATTTGTACGAAGCTACGGTGTTTTGTTTATTGACAAATCGAGATTTGAGATTATTTTTGTTAAATAAAAATTGCAAATCCACTGATAATCTACCTGAATTTGGAATGATGTAACCCGGACCACTCCCTCTCTCCATAAACCTACACACTGAGCGACACCATGGCATACCGTAACTCTGTTTTTAGTTTTCCAGTCTCTGTTTTTGTTTTTGCTTATAAGTTCTGAGCATTTTGTTAAGTTTTAGTTTTAGTTTTAATCAGTTTGCGTGGTTTCGGGATAATTCCACAAATCAAAAATTATCCAGGTTTTACTTATACGTGGTTTTGAGATAGTTCCACAGATCAAAAATTTATAGAATTATTAAGATTTACTGGTTTGGTAATTCCAGTGATAAAAATTACCTGGCGCCCGTATTCGTATTGAGACTGGAGGCTAAGGGCAGAGAACGAAGTTATGACGCAAAGATGTATCGCATCGCGTATAAAAATTTTGCGTTATAATATATATATATATATATATATATATATATATATATGGGGTACTCCACGCCAAATCGACCACTTTTGACCCCGACCCCTTTTGATTTGGCTGAAAATTTTTTTTCCCGTTCTACCCTATTAAAATCATTTTTCAGGAAATTTTCAAATTTTTTTACCCAACCAAAAAAAAGTTATGAGTTTTTCAAAAATAAGGCTTTTATTTTTTTAAATAGCTATAACTTCTTCCAAAATTGACTAATGGGGACGTTTTTTTGTTTCAAAATTTTTGTTTTTGAATATACTTTTCAGAAAAAAATACAAGAAAATTTTAAGATAATAAACTCTATGAAATTTTCGGCTTTTTTGAGAAAAACCGCCATTTTGTTAAAGTTCGTCACTTTTTATTTTTTTTTAAATTTTTGAAAAAAAACTTCAATTGATTCTACAATTTTTCCCGCTAATCCGAGAGTGGGCCGACTTTTCCTTCTATTTTTATTTATCAATTGAAAAAAAAATTTTTGCCCAGTTGGGCTTATTTTACAAAACATCACTCTGGAAATTTTTGAGAGTTTATCAATAGCTTCAGAGTTCGAAAAATTGAGACGAAAAAATTAATTAAAACTTATAATCCTCGAGAGAATTTGGATTTTTTTAAAAAAAGTGAGAAAAAAATAGAAGATACCTACAAATAATTGTATTGTAATTTTTTTTTTTGAAAACTACACCTGAAAACAAAGAAATTGAAAAAAAAAAATTGCCCTCTAGTTTATTTTTGACCAAGTCACAGGCTTTTGAAATAACGATGTGCGTTAGATTTATTTTTCGAAATTCGTGACCTGGTCAAAAATAAAGAGTTTATTCGCTTAAAATTTTTCTGAATTTTTTTCTGAAAAGTATATTAAAAAACAAAAATTTAAAAAAAAAAAAAACGTCCCCATTAGTCAATTTGAGAAGAAGTAATAGCTATTTAAAAAAATAAAAGCCTTATTTTTGAAAAACTCATAACTTTTTTTTGATTGGGTAAAAAAATTTGAAAATTTCCTGAAAAATGATTTTGATGGGGTAGAAAAGGAAAACAAATTTTCAACCAAATCGAAAGGGGTCGGGGTCAAAAGTGGTCGATTTGGCGTGGAATACCCTATATATATATATATTAGAGTGTCTCAAAAAAATCGAATATTTTTTTTTTTTTAATGAACCTTGAGAAATCGTCAGAGTATATCTAAAAGAAAATCCTCTGAAAATATGAGCTCTTAATTTTAATATTTAGAGGTGGCGTTTTGTAATTTTCTATTTCCCATTTAAATAACATAGGAAAATCTTTTTTTAAACTTTGGAATTTTGTAACGTGATGACGAGCTACTTAATAAGTAAAATCAAACAGTGCCCTAATGGGAAATTAAGTGCTCTACAAAAAAGGTCTGATTGACATTTTGCGTAAGTCAAGCCGTTTCAAAGATATCGAGCCTCAAACTTCAGACTGTTAAAATTACGCTTTGTTTTTTTCTTAAACACAAAAAAATCAATTTATATGGATTAAATACCCATAATTATTAACTTGAGAATAAAAAGATGCATATATTCAATAGAATGCATATCCGGAATTCTTCATAATTTGACGAATTCTAATTTTTATTGATTTTTAGCGAAAAATATTTACTTATATAAAAAATATTGCACAAGTTTTTAATAAACTATTTATTAGGGTGCTTCGTTTGAAACGACTATTTTTTTTTACGCTCCCATCTTGAAATTTTGTTGGAAATACCCCCAAAAAAATTCCCTGAGAGTTTGAGCCCTTAATATTAATATTAAGTACTTTCCCAGAGCAGGTGAAGATTTCCCATTTAAAAGACCCGTATAGTTGGGTTTTTATTTTTTAAACTTCTATAACTCCGCGGCATTTTATGATATCATCTCGTCCAAAGTCGGGATATTCTCACAATTAAATGTACTACAAAATTGCCCGTTGTCGCGAAGTCGTAACTCATACGAGTGGGCAAGTACGGGCCGCTAAACCGAATTTTTTCATAGAATTCTTGTTTTTTTTCTCAACAACAAGACCTACAGAAAAAATGTAAATGACAATTTTATAGGAAATCAAATTTCCTACAAAAAAGGTCCTCAGCACCAAATCACTGAGATTGATATTTTCTGAGATATTAATTATTGAAGTTTACGTATCATTGAATTCCCATAAAATGTCGAATTAAATCTCAGAAAATATTGATTTTTTATTTGACTAATCTCTCAGAAAATATCAATCTGAGTGATTTGATGCTAAGGACCTTTTTTATAGGAAATAAAATTTTCTATAAAATTGTTATTTACATTTTTTCTGTAGGTCTTGTTGTTTATGAGATAATGAGAGAAAAAACAAGAATTCAATGAATGTTACGTGTGAGCTTACACCTGAATGTTCTTACTGCGTAACCGAACTTACCGTGCCTAACTCAGCGTCTCTAGAAATTTAATAGGATGTTATGAAGGGTGTGGGTCGCTCAGTGAAGGAATGACTATATGTGAATTATATGGATATTTATTTATTGGGCGTCCCCAAATATGGGAGTACCCAGAAAAGGCCCTGAGAGTCTCTTTTACGAATCTAAAGTAGCATAAATCATACGGATACAGATACGATATTTTTATTCACCAACAGCGGCGTTAATTGTATTCTTATAGTGATCTGTAATTATAGCGGTGAAATAAGGCGATACAATATTTATGCGCGAGCAGACGACTATTCGAATCAGCTTAACTATGGCAACCGCCTCCTTTCTGTTATTGCATCTTCTACCTCGAAAATATCACTCCGCCGTTTCCCATGAGAACTCTTTTCTTGCTGCATAAGAAAATATCCCTCCGCAGTCTCCAACGGAACTCTTTTCTTCCCACAGTCAAAACTGCTGACCACGCGAAATGTCTGCTCATCGCATTGTCTTTATAAAAGTAAGACTCAATACAACTAATGTAATGCGATATTTATGTGCAGCTGTATAGCGCCTAATGAAACTACAATAAAATGTAATGCTTCCTGAACTAAAATATATCTATCTATTATTTGTTAATTAGTATTAGACGGATGGGCGTCAGCTCACCCGTCACACGCTCCCCCGGCTCGAAAAAGAGAGCCATTCTCCCGAATGACAAAAGGGACAATCCTATTCACAGGGTAGGTCGCATGTGAACTCCCTGATACCACTCGAAATCACGACCCCCCCTCTTCGTCCGGCTGAAACGCATCTTAATACTCAACTGTACAATAGTATACATTTTGCATTCCTACAATTGAAACAAAAATAATATATACAAAAGATAAAGATTATAATTCCCTGAAGAGACTCTCTACATACTAAAGAAAATAAAATAATTGTCGAAATTACAATACATGTGAGGATAATAAGATTATATATCTATTAAATAAATAATTTATGTTCCACTGTCTGCACAATGTAGTTGGGACTCCATCGACTCCAGTCCTCATCATCCTGTAAACCCAATAGGCTTGGACGACCCAGCATGCCGACTGCATTTCCCTTGGTGGCACACCTGCAACAAAAATGGGCTGGAATAGGAGAGAGGGACGGGTGGGTTGTTGGTTTTAACTCCTTTACAGTCTCAAATTCTTATAATGCCAAATGCTCCGACGGACAGTAGTGGCTCTGGTTAGTTCTTCCGGTTCGTCATCGCGATGAGGAAGTTGTGTTAGCTGCATCATCTCCAAATCCGCATATAACACCCCTGATTGTTCTTGTGCCTCATCATTTCCAATAGTGCTGGGCTTCTCTTTTAATCCGATAACATCCGCTCTTTTTTCCTTGTTTGATCGCCTCGATTTTTGCAGCGACTTCCGAATGTCTGGCTCGTTATCCTTTTTCTGCACTGGTTCCATCCTAGGTTCTTCCATCGATGTCTTTCTTCCTTCTGTTCGTTTTTCATTTACCACCCGGATTCTCCGTTCTGTACATACCTCTGGCTCTTGTACTGTCGCAATTTCCCCTTCTTCTGCCCGCCTCTCATTCTCTGCTTGAATTTTCCGTTTTATGTATACTCTTGAGCACCATCCACACGTAATCAAAAATATTACGACGCCTAATCCTATGCAGAAATACACGGCTATGGTCTTGATCTGCACAATTTCAGCTTGTATTCCCTCAATCTCTACCATATGACGCAGCTCCTGCCGCACCTCGGCGAACTTAACACCTCCTTTTTCCATGGTGGCCCCATCACCCTGCATTTGTCCTACCGCGGCCATTAATTCGTCAGGAACAATATAAGTTCCTTCCAGTATCCTTTCCAGCTCTTTTCCAATCTCTGGCCAACCGAGTTCTCTATCCATAATCTTGGCCACGGCATGTACTTCTCGAGTTGGAGTCAAAAATACTTCGCTCGTTACTCCTTCACACTCTTCCCGTATCCACATAACTCCAGTTCCGTTCACTGTCAATTCCTCGGTCTTGTTTTTCGTACAACTAATTTTTATGTGATCATCGCCCCTTGCAACAAACAGCCAAGCATTTGTATTGTATAACTTCATCCAAAATGTCTTTTCCAGCTTGACCACCCTCAATTCACACTCGTGGATATCAACACTCTTTCCTACGTACAGCCTTGCTTCGCACCCTTTTCCGTCTTCCATTTCACGTGTAATAACTCTCCCCACCCCAAATACCCGATTACCGATTACCTTACTTTTACCTATGTCACTTTCCGTAAGTTGTACGTATTCGCCTTCCCTTATAGCGGTGTATGGTGTAGTCGGCATTATGATCATCCCGTACCTTGACGCTGCTGACAGCATGGCGGGAAATGGGTAATGTTTGATCAATCTATATTTTGGTTTCAGCATCAACGGTACCCTCCAGATGTAAATGATTTTTTTGTTATAAACCCATACTTCTGCATCTATAATCGCCAGTAACGTTTTTATCCCGTCTGAATCCGTTCCGGTAGGAAGTTCCATCCCCTTACTGTCTTCCAAAATAACACCGATGGCCCGCTGAAAATCCGACACCGACAATATCCCATTGTAAACTTGGCCTTCAGATACCATGAAGGAGGCGAGAAACATTCTTCTACTAGCAGACTCGCGCACTTCTAACTCCCCTTCAAACTGATCCAAGTCGACCTCGATCCCTTCATTCCCTTTTTCAATGATGAATTCCTCTTGGAGTCTGAATATGACTTCTTTATTCTCAGTTCTTGCTAAACTACTATTACTCCCCGCAAATTTAGATATTTCCTCATAATAACTCATCAGATCGGGCGTTGATTCCGCTGTCTTCAGCCTACACCAATCATTACTCTCCTCCAACTGGGTTTTTACTAGCTTAACTCGTTTTTCTATTTCCATGAGGTGCTCCTTGCTCTTTACATGTTCCCTCAATTTGTCCAATCTCTTCACTAACCGTTCCGTCTCAGTTTCCTCCTCATGAATGTCTATGAATGTTATTATCTTCCACTCGTGAGAAAAGATTCTATACTCCCTGATATCCTCCGAATACAATCCTCGTTTATTGTCCAATCTTATCATCCTTCCTGTGGTCCCTTCTCCTGTCCTCACCGTGGCACTGTAACCATCAAATTTATAATCATAATCACCCTTCCCTCCTTTTTTTTTTTTTTTTTTTTTTAGAGAGAAAAAAAAATTTCGAATAAAATAACCGATCCTTAATTAATTTTCCTCTCGTTTTTTTTTCGCTAACTTATTTTAATTTGCGGTTTCTGAGACCGGCTTCTTTCTATTTTTACGTTCCTTCGACCTCTTCTTTTTCTTGCTTCTCAGCGGCTCTTCTGCTAACTGTAACAATAAATGTGTTACTGATGATAAAACTGCGCCCACTAAATATAAACTCCAGCCGTATGCTCGATGCAAGATGTATCCATGTACCACTGTGTCGATTATTAATTTCAGCATTTTTATACTAATCATTATGCCTATCAGGCCCGCACTTGCCGTTCCGAACATTAAAAATCCTCCCCAAAATTTATCCCATTGTTTCTTCGCATAACTTTCAATAATAGATTCATCCATAAACTGTGTCATTGATATTCCTGTGCTACCGACAATTGTGCGGCCCGTTGCTCCTCTTACTATAGTGTTAACCAAAACTGGAGTTTCTATTGGTAGGATTATTCTATTCCTCAATTTTTCTAAATCCTCTTCTGTATATATCCCACTTGTTGCTAAATATTTTGTATCCTCATAATCCCAAGTTGGTATGGTCGCTGGTTTTAAAATTTGTGGTTCCTTCGTATCTTCGAATCCCGGCCTCATAATGATCCAAGCCCCATCTACTTCGTATCCAACCGATAGTAACTGGTTGCAGTCTACAATAGTACCTTGTTTAATCAACATTCTTGATCTAGCCGTGACAAACCAGCTCTGATTTTGATAAGTCACCGGTAACTCCTGATAACACTCTTCTACCTTCCTTAACTGGACATCTACTGGTACACACTTAATTACGTAAATAATTTCTCCTGCAACTGTTGCATAGTACCCTGGTCCCTTCATTATCGCATAGGCGAATTCCTCCGGCTTCAATCCTGACAACATGAGTGCGTTCAATATTACCTGTCGCTCCACTTCGCAATTGTGCATCAATATATCCCTATACAAAGATCTCATTTGCCGTTTAATGTGTTTTTCTACATACACAAATTTCGAATTTATGTATGTAAATATATCAAGGTCTTGCGTCGAGATTGATTTCACCTTCGTTGTTTCTTCCCCTGGTTTGAGTACCTTAATTAATAACTTAGGATGTTCCGTTTGTATCAGAGTGTACCCACATATCTTCTTTTCCATCTTTTTTGCTAGGGCAAATGTTATTTCTTCTGTATTGATTGTATAGATTTCCGGTTCTTCTTTTCCTCCGAATAATAACGTACCAGGTCCCTCGTATAAAATTATGTGACTCGCTGTTTGACATGATTCTTCTCTTATGACTTCCCAAAATGTGTTACTTCCTGTCTGATCTATGCACCCTCCTTCAGCCCAGTCGCATCTTGCTCCACTGCTAAGAACTACCTTATTGCCTGTACGCTCTACTGTGGCAAAATAATTCCTGACCGTTATCCTAACGGTCGCCTCTACAATTACGTTATCCCAGGTGCCAAATGGATCACTATATTGCGTTCCTGAACACTTCCCATCCACCGTAGTAGTTCCCGCTAACATAATCGTCCTATAGTGCGTTGCGTTCCTTGTTAATCCCTCCAATTCTGCATTATAGCCCATCCTCAGACTGCCAGTTTCATGTAGCCTCTTGCATTGTCTATACTCTAATTCCAAAATGTATTCTCTTCTTCCGTTTATTACCACAAATGCATGGTACAATTTTCCACAATATGTTACCACTCGATTTATTTCCACTCGACATTCAAATACTTCCGTATTGCCAAACTCTGCTAACTGGAGTAGCTGAAGCGATACCGCCTTTTCCTCTGGATTTTTCAACGGTATGTCGCACTCGCCTACCTTATTTGCCGATATGGTAGTGACGTTCATAGAAATGCCTCCGCAATCGTACCCCAATAGTGCCTGTAGGGGTTGAGCCAACAGGATTATAGCGAGCAGCACCATTTTATTCTTGCGCTCCATCCTGTATTCAAACAAATCTTTTTGTAAATTAGCAAAATTTCTACACTTCGCGATTTAATATATATATATATATATATATACTTGTTATAATTAATTTATTATTAACTTATCATTTTCACCCTCTGTTATATAACAAAATTAATTATTACTATTAATCGTGACTGTGCATAATTCCATTGACCCATCCTATTATCTAAAATTTATTTACTACCTTATTATATTATACGATATTATTTATCCCAGATTTTATTGTATTTTATTATCTATCTCAAAATTCATTGTCCCGTTTTCCTCCTTCAAATGCTCTTTAAATAACCTTGGAAAAGGGAAAAAAAGGGGGAGAAAATGAAAAGAGGGAAACAAAATTGGAAGTCTGCACGAACCTGATTTCTCTTTACTCAATGGAATCAATCCCTCTGATTCAATGTCCTGATTTTAAATGTTACAAATACCACTCTCTTTCTCATCCTCACCCGACGTTATTTTATTCCTACTTACAGTGTATTTTACAGGTAAGTGTCCTTGTTGTACCCCTTACAATATCCCTGACCTAGTTCAATGAAACCGTTGCTTTCGCCAAATTGGTTCTCCCAATTATTAATAAAAACCCTTTTGGTTTAAACTTTAATAGTGGTTCTTTTAATTAAAAACTTCTAACAAAACTCATCATTTCATCATTTTTCCAGAAAAAATCTATATATATTCCTTTTTCTTAAAAGTGTGCTACCCACAATTTACATGTATGCATCTAATGTACATACAAAAATAGAAAGTGTGAGAATATATAAATAAAAAAAATAAAAAAAAAATTTCGCTCTAAGTAAAAAAATTTCTATAGTCGTTTTAAATTATTTTATTTCCTCCCGAAATCTAACAACCAATTCCTCTCGTCCCCTTTTTTTTTTATTGATAACTTATTTGTAAGTTAGAATTTTTTATTAGACCAAAACCAAGAAATAGTTATATAAGTAACTTGCTCAAATTATTATTTCTGGTCTGAGGAGAGGGGAGAAAAATCTATACAGTTTTATTAATGTCCATGTTTTTCTAAAAAAAAATGATTTAGGTAAGGGAGAGAAGAAAAAAAAAATAAATAAATAAATAAAAAAAACCATCCTGATTTCCTTCTGGATTCTTACGTAATTTCTCATAACTATAAAATACGATCTTTAATGTTAGCTTAATATTCTTAAAATTTTATGATGATTTTTTTCTTTACTCGATTTTTTCTTCGGGGAGAAAAAATTCATCTGGATATTAATTTCTCTCCTTCGATTCTCTATTCGCACGTGTGCATCTCAACAATCCGTCTGTCGTTATCAGCCTCCCGAGCTGATGTTGCGTTTTTCGCGATATCTTTGCCTGCTCTCCATGTCTTTTACCATTGCAATAACTTGTTGCACTAAGTTAATTGTTCTAATACACTGGTGGAGTTAAGCAAAAATTTTAACATGGATCAACCCCTTACCCTCGAACAATTTTGCGAGCGATTCGTCCCTGTCGACGTAAGTTACATTTTTTTCTATTTTTCTTAACTTGGTGATTTATTTTGAGTACAATGAAACCTAGCTCTTATAAAATTTTTATTATTTTATATACTCCTCAGATCATTCTCCGTGTTTTCATTTATCTCCGAACCCTAACTTACGATCGACATCCTCCGCAACGGGGTGTTTTCTTGTGTGACCAGGTCGACCAACTTATTCGTTCGTGCCTTCCTCCCGGTCAGCAGTATGAATTGTCCGGGTCAGTCATTCGAACGCGGTTATTTTTCAGTGCTCAAACACTACAACCGGGGGCTACACCTCGTCGAACTACCGAGTTCCAAGGTTTGCATCGCTTGTCATCTGACCTTGAAGTTATTGCAGTGAATAAGATTTTTAGCGAACAGTAAGTTTCGAAAGAAAAATAAAAATAACATGGAAGAAAGGACAAAAGTAAAATTTTCAATTTGACCCTTTTCTTTGTTTTCCAGGGCCTCGATTTCCCGTCTCGCTGCGTTAGACGCAATCGATTGGTTAAGATTCTTATACATATTTTCTATTTTCCTTGTAAAAATAAAAATCTATAAGGCTAAAAGAAAATAAATTTCAGAGAAAAAAAAAATTTTCAACCGGACACTCGCTGTTTTTCCTTAGCTTTCCTCTAAGGTTTTTTTTCTTTTTTTTTTTTGAATGTGATAATTATCAACATACCCGTGAAAAATGAATCATACATGGCCATGCATGAATGCTCCATGCATGGCCATGTATGTAAATTGGCCAGACATGGCCATGTATGGCCATATATGACCATGTATGACCATGCATGGCCATGTATGACTATACATAGCTTGATACGGCCATACATGACTTGATATGACTAGGTATAGAAATTTTAACTAAATAAAAAAAAAAATTTTTTTTATGTTTTTTTTTTTTTTTTTAATTATTTTGGCGACGCAGAGATTATCAGATATGCGAATAATTGAATTCCTAATCGAATTGGAAATTTTTAATTCAGAGAAAAAACGCTAGACTTAGTAATAACACCACCCGCTTTAGTAGGATTCGAACCCGGGACCTTCCGTACGAGAGACCGACGCTTTGTCGACTAAGCTATGCGACCGACAGTTACAACGAAGTTTACTTGTGCTACGTAAGATTGAAAGGATATAATCACTTTCGAAAAAGCAAAATATAATCATCAATATGCTGTTAGTGATATCAAAAAAATTTTCTATTTTTTTTCACTACAACATCCTGTTTATAAGTAATTGTAATAGTCAGCTCAAATTTTTTATATCCGTGAAAAATGAATTATACATGGCCATGCATGGCCATATATGAATCATACAAGGCCATGTATGGTCATGCATGGTCATGTATGGCTATATATGTCATTGATTAGTTGGACATATATGGCCATGCATGGCCGTATATGGTTCATACATGGCCGTATATGGTTCATACATGGTCATACATGGAGCATATATGGCCATACATAGGCATACGAACTTTTTTAATTTTTTTTCTTTCATTATCTCATAAACAACAAGACCTACAAAAAAAATGTAAAGACAATTTTATAGGAAATTTAATTTCCTACAAAAAAGGTCCCTAGCACCGAATCACTCAAATCGATATTTTCTGAGATATTAGTCAAATAAAAATTCAGTATTTTCTAAGATTTGATTCGACATTTTATGGGAATTCAATGCTACGTAAACTTCAATAATTAATATCTCAGAAAATATCGTTCGTAGTGATTTAGTGCTAAGGACCTTTTTTGTAGAAAATTGAATTTTCTATAGAATTGTTATTCATATTTTTTCTGTAGGTCTTGTTGTTTATGAGATAATGAGAGAAGAAACAAGAATTCTATGAAAAAATTTAGTTTAGCGGTCCGTACTACCCCACTTGTATGAGTTACGACTTCGCGATAAGGGGTACTTTTGAAGAGCATTCAATTCTGAGAAAATCCCGACTTTGGGCGAGATGATGTCATAAAATGCCGCGGAGTTACAGAAGTTTAAAACATAAAAACCCAAGTTTACGTGTATTTTGAATGGGAAATCTTCACCTGCTCTGGGAAAGTACTTTATATTAATATCAAGGCCTTAAACTCTCAGGGAATTTTTTGGAGGGTATTTCCAACAAAATTTCGGGATGGGAGCGAAAAAAAAAATCGGTCTTTCGGTTGACCCTGCGGGCCAGCCCCAAAACTTCCCGCGTATTT
Organism: Microplitis manilae; assembly: GCA_030273425.1. NCBI lineage: Eukaryota > Metazoa > Arthropoda > Insecta > Hymenoptera > Braconidae > Microplitis > Microplitis manilae. The sequence goes on along the minus strand of CP092730.1, from coordinate 4,132,938 downwards.
CAAGCTCCTTGAGCTCGAAAAGCTGTAGAAGATACATTTTCGAGCTCTTCGAGCTCGAAAATACTTTTGTATGCTTTTGTTTTTAAAAAATAACGTTTTTTACAATTTTTTCTACAACGATATCTCTCGAACGAATAAACCGATTGAGACGTTGAAGGTGGCAGTCGACGCGTTTTATTGAGTTCTATAACTGATTAAATTTTGAAATTGATTCATCGAGTCATTTTTGAGAAATTTTCAAAATACTAAAAAAAATTGTTTTTTTTAATTCTTTCGACAACGGTTTCTCTTGAAAGAATTAACCGATTTTGATGTTTGAGGTGGCATTTGACGCGGCTTATAAATCTCCAGAGCCCAGTCCATTTTAGAATTAATCCATTGAGCCCGTAAAAAGTTATCCAAAAAAAACATTTTTGAAAAAAGTTTATTTTTGGAATATCTTCGAACGAGCCCTGCTGATCAAGCTCAATTTTTTCTCGGCTTCAAGATATTAAAAAACTGCGTCGAATGACACCTTGACGATCAAAATCGGTTGATCCGTTCGAAAGTTATAGATATTTACATACGTACGTACGTACATACATACATACATACACTCGGACATCATCGTGAAATTAGTCAGAATAGCTTTCTAGGACCTCAAAACGTCGACATCTGTTGGAATTTCGATTTTCACAAATCGGATGGAAACCAATAACTTCCCGAATTTTCGAAAATTTTCAATTTTCTTAGCGGGAAGTTAAAAATAGTCGCTAAAAAAAGCAGTCTAATATATAGTCATCCATGACTATGTATGACCATGCATGGCCATACATGGCCTTGTATGATTCATATATGGCCATGCATGACTGTATTCAAAAAGTTCGTATGCCCATGTATGGCCATGTATGAACTATATACGGCCATGCATGGCCATATATGTTCAATTAATCACTGACATATATAGTCATACATGTCCATGCATGGCCATACATGGCCTTGTATGATTCATGTATGACCATGTATGCTCCATGCATGACCATGTATGCTCCATGCATGAACCATCTACGGCCATACATGGCCATGTATGTTCAATTAATCACTGACATATATAGTCATACATGTCCATACATGGCCTTGTATGATTCATGTATGACCATGTATGACCATGTATGCTCCATGCATGAACCATATACGGCCATGCATGGCCATGTATGTTCAATTAATCACTGCCATATATAGTCATACATGTCCATGCATGGCCATACATGGCCTTGCATGACTCATGTATGACCATGTATGTTCCATGTATGCTCCATGCATGGCCATGTATGATTCATTTTTCACGGGTAATTAAACGGTAAGTAATTAAATCATCATAAAAAATTATTCCTAAAATTTATAGTTTGTTAAAAAAATTCCCAATTACGTCCTACGTTGCCCGAAATCCCAAAAGCAGGTGATTCTTATTATTCCCCAACTTTTTTATTCCAAGCCCTAAATATTATGATTATAAGATAATTATAAGAGAGTTAATTGCGAGTTAGCAACCATTCAGAGATTCAACCCTATTTTTATTTATACCCTGCTCTGAATTTAAAACAACACTGATTATACTCCTAAATTTTTAATAATTTAAACCCGAAGATAGAATAATTGTTAGATAAGTATTAGGTAACTGATATCTTTTTTTCATAATAAAAAAATTATGGTTTACTAAAATTTCATCCAAGTTAAATTCTACTCGCCTAAAGTGCCGCCGCAGCGCTTATTATTTCCCTAAAATTCTTCAGATTCTAAAATCCAACAATTACAAAATAATTATGTGATAATTAATGTTAACCTAAAAGCTTCTGAAAGTCTTATCGTGTAATTTATAATTCGACAGGGAGAAAAATTTATTGATCCTAAAATCCTACGCTGCCTACCCTGAAGTCGACACCTATTACTTTTCCTAACTTCCTAATTTAAAGTCCTAAAGTATAACAGCTATACACAATTATAAGATGATTAATTTCAAACCAAAAACCATTTGAAAGTTTATCCCTATCATTTATAGTTTATTCAGAAAAAATTTATCTTAGTAGAATTCTACGTTTCTTAAAATTTACCCAAGGCATTCATTATTTCCCTTAATTTTTCCAAATCGAAACTTAAAGGTACAATGTTACAATATAATTATAAGATAATTAATTCTAAACTAAAAATCATTTGAAAGTTTATCCCTATCATTTATAGTTTACTCAGAAAAAAAATTTTCGAAATCTATACGCTGTTTAGACCCTGAAGTGGACACTTATTGTTGTTCCTAGCTTTTTAATTTCAATTTTTAAGGTACCATAATTATAATATAATTATAGGGTACTTTATTTTAAACCAAATTTTATTTAAAATTTTAATCCTATTATTTATAGTTTATCTGAAAAAAAAAATTATTTAAATTAAATTCTACGCTGCTAAATCCAAAAGCAAGAGCTTATTATTTTCCCTTACTTTAATCATAGAACAATTTATTCCAACCAAATGCATTAAAATTTTCATCCTATCACTAATTATAAGAGAATTCAAAATTCAACCATATCAATTATGGTTCACTAAAAAAAAATTGATTGAGTTACAATTTCCCACTGCTTAAAACCCGGAAGCAGCCACTCATTATTTCTTTCGACCTCTTTTTCAAAAATCCAACATACAATAATTATAATTATAATTGCTAGACGATAATTCTGAAACTAAAATCATTTAAAAGTTATTACTGCCATTGGTAATTTATTTCCATTTTTATAGTTTATGCAACAATTAACTCAAACATTATAAAAAAAAATGATAACCAATTTAAACGAAATGATTAAAGTTCGATGTCTATTTATAATTTTACAGATCAAAATTTTACGCTATTTGAAAAAATTAAAAAAAAATATATATATATATATATATATATATATAATCGATTTTAACAATCGATTCTCTTTTTATCCAAACGATTCTACAACTTTATAGTTGCGATGAGATGATCGATTTTTCAAAAAAAAATTATTAATTATCACATAAAGTAAATATTAACAAAAAATTTTTTTCCTGGACCCGTATTTGTTCTTTTTCAAAATTATAAAATCGATTTTACACAATCGATTATTAAGTTATCGGTTCTGCACCTATAAGTTGGGAGAGAGAGAAAATTTGGGTTCTTTTTTCAATTATGCCAATAATCGATTGTTCAGAACTGATCAATTACCATAATCGATCTTCTTCAGTTGATTCTGAATAGATTGCGACTTGTGAACAATCGAATATTTGCTTCGATCTCGGCAACACTATTGCGTATATTGGAGGTAATTTACTTAGAGAACTAGTACTTATCGGATGGTATTATTGATCGCTGGATCCCGCATGAATAGAACGTTCCCTCTTTTTCCTCTGTCGGTAAAAAAAAAGATTTCCTCATTATTAATCCTTTTCAAATTTGAGATTTCATTTACTTATTCGCACCATTGTAGCGTGAAATAATTAAGGAACGAAGGAGCAGAATTACCACCCTTTTTCATCATATTATTTTTTCTATCTACCTAGAAATTAATGCATGTCTGTGAAAATATCCAAAAAAAAAAAAAAAATCTATAAGTTTCATTGGAATTAAATGGAACCCAAAATTAAAACTCTCAGTTAGGAAACCTAAAAAAAAATTGACATCAAATTATTTTACCGAGTACATACAATGTAGTTTCAATCTAACTGACTGGTCCTCTTATCTGCTATAAACGTATCCTATTACGAATTCCGAAGTCATAAAAATGTCTTCATTCGGCCTCTAACTTTCATCGTCAGTCTATCAATTTATTAAAAGTGTCTCAAGTGCAAAAAAAAATTTTGTGTAGTGTTCCATGTAAAAAAAATTCGAACATATAGACTTAGTGTTTTTTGTTTTTTTTTTTTTTTTTAAAAATTGCATTCCATACAAGGTAATAATTATTCTATTCTTTTTTATATTTCCTTTAAAATTTATACAGGATCTATGATAAGATTATTACACACTAACAAAAGTTTCCTAACTCTACCTTAATTTATTTCCTTCACTTCCTAATTAACTGTACCAAGAAAATTAAAATGCTAGAATCTCCAATTTCCTTGTTTCCTAACGCTCTTTTCCTTTATCTTCTAAATTCAAATTATTTTTATCTAATTGAGAGGAGAAAGAAGAGAAAAAAAATAATTCTAATTTTTCCAATTTTCCACCACGGTTATTTCCAGAATACTCATAATTACTTATTTCCAAGAATCAAAATTTTAAGATATTTCATTTACAATCACCCAAAAAAAAATTCATTAAAATAAAATACAATCAAAGAAAGAGAAAAAAAAACCATGCATTTCTTCTCTTTTGTTTTTATTACCATTTTATTTTTATTATTACTCTTTCTTATTTTAATCTCTCTCTAATTTTCAGGTAGTTCGTCATGCCGGTTTTCATGGGCCTACGATTCTATCACCACCGAGTGCTTCGTCTCCCTCGGAATGTATGTGTTTCACGTAAATAATATTTAACTGGCAACCAATCTTTATATGACCTTTTCTTTTCAGATCCTTCAACGGCTCGCGTTCCTCCTGCGTGTCCTGTGCGAGAGCTGCTACCCTCCGTTGATGGGTTTGGATCTCTTGGACGAAATGTCAGACATCACCGGCCTTCATCTGCCCATCGTCCTCGAGGATTTATATAACACCCTCGAAGCCGTCAACGAGGTGCGAGTCCGACGTTACGCTCGGGCTCGTATCTCTATTCACGAATACGACCGTCCTTTCTACCACCAGGGTGATCTGGGCCCCGTTTGGGATCTCCTAGACACCATACTGGATTTTTTTGAACAACTCTGCTAATTCTTAAAATTATATATCCTCATATAGGAGCCGTCAGTCCAGAACAATGGGACCAGACTCGGGCCAGTCTTGGGCAACCAAGCCTCAGCGTTTTTTTTTTTTATAATAATAGTTACTATAAAAAAAATAAAAAAAATATACAGGAATGAATGACTTCAAATTATGAATTATTATTTTAATCATTTATAATAACCATAAATTTTAATTTAGTATGAATAAATCGTAATTGTACTTGTTGATCTTACTTTTTCCTAAATTTTTAACTGCAGGGAATGTAAACCATACCTTGCTCTTATGTTTTTTTTTTTTGTTTAATTAAATTGCAATTATAATACGCACTATTCCCAAGGTCGTTTAAAATGATAATTGAATATATCGTTTCGGAAAAATTTTTATATCACGACTATTAAGTTTAGTTTCATGTTATGAAAATTAATTTATTGAGTAGAAATTATCGTAGAATAATTGATTAAATTATTTAACGAAATATATTTTTTTTTGAAAAGGGTAATTATAACTAAGAGCAATAATATTATTAATAAAGTAGGGGAGTTGCTGTTTAAGTTCATATTTCCCGACATTAGTGTGAAAAGAGAATTGTTGCCTTATCTATACATTTCTATCTTTTTTTTTTATTATTTATAATTTTAGAAAAAAAAATTCGCGTAAATGAGGGAAAGAAAAAAAAAACCCTAGCTTTTGAGATTTATGTATATAAAAAAATAATTTTTATAATCCTTTTTTTTCAAAGATATTATATTTTCCTTATAAATTTATTCCTCATAAAAAAATTTATTTTAATTTACTAATTCGTCCAGCTGTATGCAATTTAGGTGAAAATTTTTAAGTATTGCAGCTACTGCGCACGCGCCCCAGAGCTGTCAATAACAGGATCAATATTATTCCAGCAATCCATATATTACTCATATTTATCTACCAGATATCTATATAATTTTAGGGGCATTCTGTATTAATATATTATTATATATTTTTTTGTATTATTATTATTTTTGTTAAATGTGCATTCTTTTTCGTTTACTAATACTAAATGAATATTTCTGAGAGAGGAAAAAAAAATTCTCCATTACACTTATGCGTTCAAGGTCTCACAATCGAGATCCAAACTCCGCTGAATGGTCCCCTTATCTTTCCTAGCATATATCATATTACCGCATTCCGAAGTCAGAAAAATGACTTCATTTGAGCCCTGACTCTCGTTGCTGTTGCTTAAAAAAAAAATTCTCTCTCTTTCCTCTCGTTTTTTTTCATTCGAGAACTACGAAACTCCTGCTCCACGGCATAGCTAAAAGTGAAAGTTGTAGAACTGTGTTTCCACCCCAACCGTAATACTAAATGTAAAAAAAATTCTGTGCCCCTACAAGCGTAATAACTTTTTAAACGCCACTCAAAATTGTTTTGTATACCCAAGTGTAGTGTCAAGTGTGAGAAAAAATTTCTATACAAGGTAAGATTCAAAATTTTAATTGCTCTAATCAATTATTTTCAAAATTTTCAAGTTAAAATTCAAAGTGTTTTACTATCCGCTTTTTCAAGCATCTTCCAACAAGAAGATACGTTCTTTCCCCTTTTTTTTTTTTCATATAATATTTCTGATTATTCCTTCTAAAAATTTCGTATATGAAAGTTGAAGTTTATTATTATTATTTCCCCCCTTTTTTTTTTATATATATACATATCTCTCCCCTTTTTCCTGACTCGCCTTTAATATAAAATCCTTTTTCTTAAGGAAAATCTCAACGTATATTTTTTGTATTGATTCAAGATAAAGTTCAAGCAAAAAGTAAAAAAAATATATACCTTTAATAACCGACACACAATAATTCTTACGTAAATAAAGGAATTCTCAAAATTTCCCTATTTTTTTTTTGTACATATATATACGTATACATGCGTACATACTAATCTAATTTCTATCCTATTTCCCATTCGTACATTCATCCTCATTTTATTCTTTTACCACTATGTTCATCATTTCCTTTTTATTTACATATTTTATTTATGTATTTTTTTTCGTTTTTTTTTTTCAGCACCATGTTTTGACAGAGCGTAACATTGGATGAGTTTTGCCGAAATCGCGCATCCATATGTGTAAGTTTCCTATACTTGAACATCTTTAAAATTTTCCTCAAAATTTGTTTCTCATTCAGATTATCTTATTTTCCTCCAGGCTATCCTCCGGATCGTGGCATATCTGCGGATGCTGATGGATTCACAACCCCCGAATCGTGGCGTGTGGCTATGCGACCAAATCGAAACTCTAGTTCGCTCACGCCTTCCCCCCCATGAGCATTTTGATCCGGAAGGCTTGTTGGATCGGACTCGGGCGTCTTTTTATGCCCGCACTTTAAGTGCCCCGCTGCGGTCATTCCAGTCTCCAGACCTACACGTCTTTTGGCAGTTATGGCCCGAGCTGGAAAAGATCGCTATCGGTAAAATTATCGCCGAACAGTAAGTATCCGCTTAATTTTCCCTATTTTTCCTTTCTTTTTCTCATATCTTTTTAATTTTCTTTATTACATTTCCAGGATTTCATCGGAAGTACCACCCATTCCTCCAGACGCGGTTGCATAGGAGTTGTATTTTTAATAGTATTTTAATAGTATTTAATAGATAAACATATATTTTGCGTACTTTTATAAAATATCTATCACTATTAATAAACACTAAAAGGTATCTCCAATATTCCAATACAAATTAATGTAACATTGATAACAAAAAAGATATAGATATTATATAATAATAATAATAATAAAAGTTGAAAACTCTAGTATAAACTAACCACTGCACTGTATGCAAAATCTCTCTAAACCTTATAACAACTAATAATATTAATAATTAATAATTAAAAAAAAACGCGTAGTACGATAGTTGTGCTGTATAACTAATTAATTAAATTGAATAATAGTAAATAATACCAATATTAATTAGTAAAAAAAAATAATAATACGATGATGTATATTTTACTCTTTTTACTCTACCTGTCGTAGCCCTGTGGGAAAGTTTTGATAAATTCTTATAAAATTATGAAAATTCCATATCAGAATTTACAAGTTCAAAATATGTCTTTTAAGAACACAGGAAGAAAAAAAAAAAAATTCTTATACAGATATTCATAAGAATTTATCAGTTGTGACCAAAATTACTTTTGTATCAGAAATTACCAATATTCTCTCTATGAAATTGATTAAGATTTAAGAAGTTACGCGATTTCAAAAGTCAATACGGTTGGAGATTTATGAGGTTGAGTAAAAAGTTTTGTTTTATCAGTTTATGAAAGTCCAATCCAAAAAAAAAATTTTCAATGAGATTCCTACAGAAATTTGGCACAATATAATACTTATAGAACCTCGATAGTACAAAAAAAAAAATTTTTTTTTTTTTTGAATCCGTAGAATTTATAAGTTGAATGAATATTTTCATGTCATGTAATATCCTATATTTAATAAGGAAATTTTTGGAGTTAGCTTGTCGAACTTAACGTATATAAAATATATTCAAACAACTACGAGAAATTAAGGTAATGAATATTTTTTGTAATTTATTTAATATCAAAGTCCGAGTGTTCGAATTTCTTTTCAAGCTGGACACTTTCAAAAAAATTTATTTTGGGACATTCTTAATAAGAAAATTTTACGTAACAGAGAAACGACTAAGCGCTATAAATAATGTATAAAACGTCCAGATATGTCTAATGGATTCTATGCGGGTTTTTTTTTTCATTAGAGTGGGTTTTATGGGAACTTTTTGATAGGAAAATCTACTTTCCGATTCTAAATTGAGAATAACTGATATGCCCATTGCAGTAATATGAAAAGAAACGATTGAGTATTTTAACAAAATATACCGTTTGACTAAGTAAAAATGAATTAATAAACAATTTCCATTAACTATTGTCAGAATTTACTAGATTTCAAATAATAATCAACTGGAAATATTTGAAGAGAGAGAAAAAAAAAATTGTAACTTCGTACACGAACTACAACCTATTTAGCTGATTACCAGAAAAATTTCTCAACTGTTATTTATAGTTCTAAATATTATTTTTTTTTTCGTAATAAAACACAATATCTTGCTTAATTATTTGTCTTTATATTAAGAATAAATAATTTAGAATTTGAGAAAAAACATGTAGATGTACAAAAATTTTTAATTGTGTTTTTTTTTTATTAATTATAATTTAACGAGGCTGAATTTGAATTCGAAAAAAAAATTTTTTTTTTTTTTTCAGCCCTAAAAGAATCCCCCTTTTTTTTCGATCTAACAATGGCTTTTTCCCGAGTTTTTGTGTTTACGGGTTACGGCCACATCTACCACTTGACGGAAAAATTTATTTTACCTTTTGACGGTTTTTTTTTTTTTTATTTGAATGCCTCAAAGAAAATTAATCCTTATTAAATTCTCTATCCGATGATGTGTAACTTAGTTGACTTCGTTTGATCGTAAAGCACTCTCTAATGCTTCGCGTTAAGAATCATGCAACCATACAACAAAAAAATTTCTAGTGGCGCGAATTTAATTAGATGAATGAGCGTCGTTCCATTTGGAACCTTTCTAGTATTTGTAATTGTTATGACTATACATTGACTCGCTTGAACACATACAACTAGGCTTCGATCTCATATGAACGGTCTCCTTATCTCATTATGGATGTCTCTTATTACCGAATTCCTAAGCAAGAGAATACTGATTCCATTCGAGCTCTGATCCTCGTTATTGTCACGTCTGATCTATTTGCAATTGTAAAACCCATGTTTTTGTGATCCCATTTCCGCGTTGTTGTGTCATTGGCTCTATATCCGAATCTTTAAATTTTTGCCAATTATCTAGACCGTAGATTATAACAAAATTGTATTCAGTGTGGTGTCTTGTATTGTGGTCCATCGCTCTGATTACTGCAGGTAAGGGTTACTTTAACATTATCCGATCTCCTCTTTTCTCTAACCAAAATATTCCTGTTCCCCCTTTTCCCGACTCTAACAGAATCACGTACATCCGTTTTCCCCTCATAAAAAGAATTCATTTTTTTTTTTCTTGTAATTTTTTTCTTTTACCCCCCTCCAAAGCTTTTTTCAAAAATTCGACAATATAACACTCCCGCCTCCTTTTTTTCCAGATTGCCATCAGTGAAAACCAATCAGAAGCAAAAGCATCATGCCGGATTTCGTTCCAATGAGTCTTTTCGACCGTCGCGTAGTTCGTCTCTCGGTGGATGTAAGTATTCCCTGCTTTTTTCTGGCTCCCGAGCCCGCTCTCTAACGTATTCTTTTCCGTTCCCCCTTTTTTTTTCAGGACACTCGGCGACTCGTGGCCGTCCTGGGATTCCTGTGCCAGGGCCATTTTCCGCCGTTGGTGGCCTTGGACTTCTTGGATGAACTGAACGACCTCACCGGTATTCCTAATATTCTCTCCGATCTCTACCATTTCCTGGAGGGTCTCAATGAGGTGCGCATTCAACAATATTCGCAGGCCCGGATTACCCTTGAGGAATATAATCGACCCTGTTATTACCCTGGTAACTTGGGCTCCGTCGAGAGTTTATTATATTCCATCTGGACTCTTTTACATTCCCTTGCTTAAACAATTATTATTTGCACCTAATTTAAATATGATGATTATTTCTCTCCCTGTTTGTATGATTGTTCGAAGAAAACATTTAAATAAAAAATAAATTTCCCTTTTTTTCTCACAATAATTACAATTTTTATTATTTATTATTTTTCTTTGTGCGATTTCCCTATTTTTCTTACAGAGTCACAGCGTGCCGGTGATTGGGTCCACGTGATTTACATGTGATACATATTATATATATTTCCTTGTGTTGTTTATTAAAACTACATACATCGTATAATTTCCTCATAACTCTACTCTTATGGAAGATTACTTCGATCTATTAACTCATTCAATCACATCATTTTTAGATGAACATTCAATACCGCAACTCATGCGCATGCGCTCTAGATTTGTCAATATACTTCCGTTAGATTTCAATTCATAATAATTATTAAAATTTATCTATAAGATATTTTGGGGTAAAATATAGATATGATCCAGGTATTCTAGTAACAATATTTCAAATTGCAGAAAAATTTTAACACATTTTTCTTTGTAACTTTACTCGGCCGATTTTATATTCATCTGTTTAACAAAACATGCCTTATTGAAAATAAGTTTAAGTCAATTCTACCCAACGAATAATTAAATATCGACATTGTTTAATTGTTCCAAGTTTGCCTTGGCGAAATAAGATTAATGGGAACGAGTAAGTGTAAAGGAACGTAATTAATTATTTCATCATTTCTCCGCGTTATTTTATTAAACTTCATCTCCCACTATATGATTCCCTTATCTATTGTACCCATATCCTATTTCCAAATTCCTTTGACTCTATTCAGATCCAACTCACAACGTTGCCAGCAATAAGTATTGACTACTGCATCGATTGCGATTATAAGTTTACGATACATGTATATATATAAAAAAAAATTATTCATTCTTGGCGGATAAAATAATTTTGACAAAATTCTTGATCTTCAACGTCTTGCTCAGTGCTACAGTGATACCAGTTGGTGCGATCAAGATTCCCTCATTGTGTAAAAAAAAATAATTTGTATTCAGTGCCAGTGTTGTATTTAATTATTAAGACCATTTTAGTGGTTTGCTTTGAATTTGTGTTCCTACAGGTACGATATTTTGACATCAACGCTTCTTGCAAGGTAACAATTATCCTTTCATTGCTTTAAATTCTATAATGACCTAAAATTTTTCAAGAAATTTAGATGTCTTTAACATATCACTCTTCCTACAATAACAAAAAAATTTAACTTTTTGTCAGCCCTTCCTCCACAATTTCAATAATTTCCCATTCTTCTAATTATCTTTCAATTAAATGAAAAGTCGTACATCTCTTCAACATACTGGAGAGAGGAAAAAAAAAATTATTACCCCTAATTTCCTAAAATTCTTTCCGACCTTCATTCCTCATTCACTAAGATATTATTCCCTTATCTCATGATAAAAATAATTATATATCTTGTCTTTACTCAAATAATTTCCTAAGCAAAATTTTACCGTCTTCTTTCCCCTTTTTTTTGTTTATCTACCGTTCTCATAATATAGAATTTTCCTTAATAATTTAAACATTCGCCTCAAAATTTTAATTGCTATCAACTCGATCCGAGCAGGGACCTGTAACTACCTAAATATAATTTACGCTTACATCTACTTTGTAATTTACCTGGCACCTATCCCCCATTTCCTAGTTATTTCCCCCCCTCTTTTTTCAAATGACCCCAAAAAAATTTATTCCTATACTTTTCAGACTACTAATTACAGCAATATGTCGGATTTTGTTTCGATGCGAGATTTTAACCATCGTGTACTCCATCTTCCCAGAAGTGTACCCGTGAAAAAATTTTCTGATCAAGCCTTATATGACCTGATATGGCCATATCAAAAAATTTGATATATTCATATCTGACCTGATATGATCTGATATGCCCATATATAATTTTTAATATATTCTGATATAGTCTGATATAAAAATTGGCCATATCAAGCCATATCAACTTGATATGTCTATATCAACTTGATATGTCGATATCAGATTTGATATGTCTTGATCTGAATTGATATGCTTGTATATAATTTTTTTTATATGTCTTGATATGACCTGCTATAAGTTGATAAGGGTATATAGATTTTAATATGCTTGTCAAAAAAATCTTGGTCAGGTTTGATATGGCTTGATATGCCCTGATATGGGCACGTCTACTAGTTTTTTCGAGTTTTCCGTATACATACGTTTGGTAAAATAATTTAGAAATGACCAAATAACGTAACATTGTTCGGAACAACCGATTTTATAATGGTTCATAAAATCTTATGAAGTCTGTTAAATATTTTAATTTACCGCATTTATAAATTGTATAAAGTGCACAAACTTTGTTGAAAAATTTTTCCAATAAGCTAACGAGATCAATTTTTAAATCTCTGAGAGAATTTCAAATTTTCGTAATGAATTTAAATATAAAAAATTGAGATTTTAATTTGAAAAAAGTTTAATTATTATTAAATTTTTATGTATACTTTTTTAAAACTTATAAGTTAAAAAATCTTGAACTTTTTTTTTTTTCTTTTACCAAAAGAAGTAGTTCTTGCCCCGTTACTGATGGGTATACCGTTAATGGTCTCGTTACTCTATAAACAATAACAATTGAATATAATACAAGTAACCAAATCAATCATTTATCTGATGTCTTTAATTTTCTTAGTTTCAATTTTATCCAAATAGATATAATCAACCTTACATTTCAAGTTCATGATTTGGCAGAGTGGTTAATAGATCAGACTTAGAATCAGAAGTACTCGGGTTCGAACCCATGACCTGGATGGATTTTTTTTTCTTTTTTTTTTTTTTTTTCATGACAATTATTGCACATACAACTTTACAAAGTTATACACAATTTTGCAAAATTATCTATAAATTTAGTTCCCGAGATAACAATGTTAATCTCACTATATATAGTCTGATATGTCCATATCAGAACATATCAAATCTTATCTGTACATATATTTTCTGATATGGCCAATTTCCATATCAGGCCTGATATGAACCGCCGAAATCAAGCCATATCAGGCCATATCAGAAAATTTTTTCACGGGTAAGTATTTTATGTTTATCCTTATGTGGTCTTTTTCTTTTTTTTTTTTTTTTTGAACATACCTTTAAATGGTGACCCCTGAAAATTTCTCTAGCAATAATATCTCTGAAATAATATCTCATCAATCTTATCTTCGTTAAAAATATCTTTCGAACAAAAAAGTCTCTGTATAAAAATATCTCAATTATTATTATCTCAGCTAGTATGATCTCCAGAATTAGCATTTATGTCTGAGATGTTATTGTTGAGACATTATTGTCTCAAGAATTTATTTCGCAGATGTAAAAAGAGGTAGCTGGGGTTCAGGGGCGAAGCCCACCACATTAAAAAATTTTGTTTTTTTCTTATACCAATGAGTTTCGATAGAGTTAAGGTAATAATTTAATATGGGGTCCAGGGACGAAGCCCCGGTGGGGGTTGGGGGGCGAAGCCCCCTACATTAAAAATATTTCTTTTTATAATATTATTATGTCGGTATAATGAAAAGAAATATTATATTGTTTGTAATATATTTATACCGATGGCGTCATTGATTAATTACCGTTATTGGTAGTATAATCTGTAGTATTTATATTTATTTTTGACTATTGTTTACATTGTATGTGCATTTATAAAATTTTAATCACTGTACAATTTCGATAATTTGTAATATAAGAAGCTTAAGTGATTACAAAAGATATTCATAGCGTTATTGATTATTTATCGTTGTGGGCCGAGACTAAGTATACTATGATGACTAACATGTTGTATACTCTTTAGTCTTTGCCAAATATTCATGTGCGATAGACATAATTATTGTTGTTTTTCATAATCGCTGTGTGATATCAAATTAATACATTTTTTAACATGCCTCTAACTTTGATGAAAAATCAACGTAATGGATACAATTTAGTCCATGAAAAGTTTATATACCGATATTATCGTAAAGGTAGCGGTGATCATCAATGGCGGTGTGTGTATTACAATTCCGGAAAGTGCCGTGCTGTGTGTTATACTACAACTAATACTGCTGATGGTATATTACGTTTTCATTTTGAATATGAGATTTTTGGTTATTAAGTGTATAATTGTTAACGATTAATTACGTATTTTTTTTAGGTGATGTTATATCATGTGGTGATCATAAGCACGCGCCCGACCCATCCAAAAATTGATGTTATGTCCGCATTGGAGAAGCTTCGCCACAAAGCAGCAACTACTGACGAGCCTACTAGTTCCATTGTTGCAGCCACTGTTGCAGGTGTTCCTAATGCAGCCGTAGTCAATTTAGGTAGTCGTCGTGATCTAGGAAGAACAGTTGCACGAATCCGAAAGGTTAATAATAATATTCCGTTGTGTCCTACAACTTTAAAGGATTTAATTGTGCCGCCAAGATATAGCGTCACTGCCAAAGGAGAGCCTTTTTTATTGAAGGATGTTAAAATTGATACTAAGAAACGTAGTGATCGATTATTGATATTTTCGACTGATCAAAATATAAGATATTTGAAGCAGTCCGAAAATTTGTTCGCTGATGGAACGTTCAAGACTGTACCAACAATGTTTTATCAGTTGTATACTTTGCATGCAAGGATAAAAGATAAAGCCCTTCCGTTGGTGTTTGTTTTGACTACTGGAAAATCGGCCAAGCTATATAAACGGATGTTGTCGGAGATTAAAATTTTAGCTCCTGAAATGAAGCCCAAACATGTTACGGTTGATTTCGAAAGAGCATTTATAAACGCTGCTGAAGAGTCTTTTAATGGTGTCGATATTAGTGGTTGTTTCTTTCATTTTACGCAATGTATTTGGCGTGAAATAAAGGGAACTGGGTTGAAAAATTTTTATAGTGATAGTGCTGATAATGCCTTGAATATGCGGATGTTATATGCGCTAGCGTTTGTGCCGCCAGATGATGTTATATATGCATATGAGTGTCTCATTAAGTCACAATTCTATGTTGATAATGCTGAGCAACTGGATGTTTTACTAACTTATTTCGAGCGTACGTGGATTGGTGTATTAAATCGCCGTAAAGAACGTTCTGCTCCTTTATACGATATTAAATTATGGAACCATTATCGGACGACGTTGATGGGTATGGCTCGTACGAATAATGAGGTCGAAGGATGGCACAATGGCTTTAATAATCGATCAAAAGCTGCTCATTTATCGGTTTGGGACTTCATACAGCAATTAATTAAAGAGCAGGAATGTACTGATTTTGTGATTGAGCGTATAATAGCTGGTAACAATGATAAACGCCAGAAAAAAATTTATCGTGATCGTAACGATCGTATATTGAATATTGTTAGTGGTTATGATAAATCAAAATGTATATTAGAATATTTACGTGGGATTGCTCATAACCTTCATTGATCAATTCTTAACATGATTTTATTTGTACTTGTTGGTATTTTTTTTACAATATGTTAGCTCTTAAAGATATAATTAAATTTTTTTTTTTGAGTATGTTAGCTCATAAAGATATAATTAATTTCTTCTTACAGTTATTTAATAAATAATTAATGTTTAAAAGCTATTTTATGGAATATTTATTTAAAATATTATGTAATAAAACACGCTATATTAATTTCAATATGATGCATTATTTGATTATTAATTTCCATAAACGCACGTTTTAGACTGTTTTCGAGTAAAAATACGTTCAAATCTTATTAAAAATGCACAAAACAAATACGCGCGTTCGTGTTAGCCTATTTCCGATAATGATAGGAAGTTGATAGTGGAGAACAATTTGTTAGAGATATTTTTGCAACGAGACATTTATGTCTGAGATATTTTTGGGCTGAGATATTTTTGTCTAAGATTTTATTGTTGAGATATTATTGTCTCGAGATCTTATTTCTGAGATGTAAAGAGGGGTAGCCCCTTTAAATATCTCTATTTCTTTTCAGATCCTCGAACAGCTTAGGGACATACTGTGGTATCTATGTCGAGCCCGCTTCCCGCCGGTTGTGGGCCTAACATTTCTGGATGATATATCCAGCCTCACTGGGCTACAGCTTCCAATCATTTTTGAGGACCTTTTCACCAAACTTAATCGCGTAGTTGCAGTGCGGCGGAGGCAGTGGGTTCGGGCCCAGATTTCTTTAGAGGAACGCCACCGCTCCTACCACTACCTAGGGGACCTGAGCCAAGCTCGAGCTCTTTTAAACAACATTCAGGATCTACTGGATAGAACTGCTTAGTTTTTTTTCGAACCCTCCTTTCTTTCTTTTGACTAATTCGGTATCAAAAGAAAAGATTTTCATAAAGCGTCTCTACTTTCCTTATTTTTAACCATAATTTCCTTATTTTAACAAAACAATAACAAAAAAAAAATGTCGATACGTCTCTAGATTGATAATTGTAATAAATTTATTTATAACGATACAATTTATGCACAGCTCGTTACCTCTTATTATTAATAAATTAATTGTTTCATAATATAATTATTGTTCTCCTTTTCTTTCGAAAAGATTCATATTCATTCGTAAGGTTGGTTCTTTCTTTCAATGTGAGTAATTTACACCTATACTACAATATCATTTTTCTTTACTCAACTATATACTCACTACCTTAATTTGCTAATATACCTACGTTATAGGTGCGAATAACACCTATTTCCGGCACGCATTGACTCCAATTAAGAGGGAGGAAAATATGGGTTCACGAATGAGGAAATAAGAGAGACACCAACAACTAACCAACCCTAATGGTGAAAGAAGAGGAAAAAAAAATGACTGGGAAAAAAAAGGATTAAATTTTAGCCTGTATGGCGAAGGAAAACGTGAGGGAGGTAAAATTCCGCAAGATCGGTAAGTTATTTAATTTTCTCTTTTCCAGATTAACTTAATCATACTAAAAAAAAAATATTTTTTTTTTTATTTAGATGAATTGAACTGTAGTCACCCGTCAACTCTGAAACCGTGTGCATCGAGGATAACCAGACTGCAACGTTACTCTGTTCGCAAATAACCGTATACTAGCTAATTAATTATTATCACTACTTACCACTATCATTTTACATCTATCTTCATAATAATTCTATCTTTATAATTATATAATTCTTTACTTCCCTTTACCCCAACGTTTTTTTCATAAAATGAATCTTTTATTTATACTTACACTCCTTTTCTTATTTATTCCCCACTCGATTTTATTAAATACCCGTGGAATTATGCACAGTTATTCGTAATTTATATTCTTAACTTAAATAATGCTACAATTTTTATTATAGATTTATTATTATCACTTATTGATTAATTCCTCGAGCCGGAGAAAGAATTTATCGAAGTTTCAAGTATGTGATCTGAAGCCATGCAATAGGAAGTAGCAGAAGTAAAAGTAGAAGAATAGGTTACCGGTACCGGGTTTTCATGCAATGAAATATTTAAATTCTTCCTCCCACTCTCTTTATTCTAGCTTTACTTGTTATAATTACAACGAAAGAGAGAGAAAAAAAAAATCAGAGGGTGAAATTCAAGTTAATTATATTCTTTATTGGTTTGCACGCAACTATTAATACATTCGATAATCATGTTCCATTATCATATTTTTTTTTTTTTTGCTAATTCACGTATTTACGACTATTTCTTTTTATTTTCACTTCTTTTTCTAGATTTAAAATTATTGGTCCATGCGCGTCATCTTGATGAGCTCCTCATTATTAATATTACTAACGATTTCATCCATCACATACTTTGGCAAATCTTCTAACGGCATCTTGCTGTTTCTTGTAGCATTATTTAGTACTCGCATAGCCCGTTTGATAAGCTTTTCCCTGTATCTTGCCGCCGTGATCTTTCCCAATATGTCATTCCCATAGTGACCGATCTTCCCTCGTTGAAGCTTCCGGACAAAATCCCTATGTCTTATAAATCGCCTCATACTTCCTGTTGATGCCTTCCACACGTCGATAGGTGTCACTTCTCTTTTTCCTTGACGTATTAATATAATTTTCTTCATTTTCTCCATTTCCTTTTTACATTTTACTTCATATTTCTCTTCATTTTGCTTCAAATACAACAACTCCAGCTCCAAATCCTGATTTATTATATCTCCCATAACTCTTTTTCTTATAAGGAACTGTCTTATTATCGAATGCGTCCAACTAACGTGTCCCTCAGTGACTGACGATATTTCATCCGGTTCTTTTTCATATCCTGCAGGCAAATCATCATCTTGTCGCGCGTATCTGCAATATTGTACTACGTATCTTCCCTTTTTATCTTTTAAATTAACATTTGCCCCATTTTCTAGCAGTATTGTTACAATCTCATCATATCCTCTTGCTCCTGCTAAGTGCAATGGCGTTGCTCCTTCTTTAGTCGTCTGCTGATTGACATTGGCTCCAAATTTTATTAGCATTTCCGTTATTTCCATCTTCCTTATATGACCTGGACTATACAAATTGTTTCCTTCATAACGACGAGCTAGAATTTTTTTAAATATCATGAACAGTGGTGTCATTCCATGGCAATCCTTATGATTTACTCTAGCTCCTTGTTTTAATAATGCATTTACTTTTTCCGCTTGCCCATACTCCACTGCGTGAAATAATGGCGTTCTTCCTTTTTCATCTTCAACATCCATATTCACATTATGTTCAGTAAACAAATCAAATATTTCCATATACCCTTGTCGCACATCCAGATGCACAGCTGCGACTCCTTCACGATTTCTCGCCTCTACCTCGACTCCATTCTGCAGCATGTATTCCATTATTCCTACCAGTCTTGCCCTGTTTGCTTCTGCTTCCTGTCCAACAGCGATGACGAGCTGATGTATCGGTCGATTTCCACTGTCGTCATTATCTGCATTGATATTTACACCTCGGGCAATGAGTAACCATGCTAATTCCGTGTTTGAATATTTTAAGATTCTGCATAATGGAACTATGGAGTTTGCGTGACTTGGTCCATTTATATCTGCGTTTTGCACAATGAGAGCCTGCACCGCCTCTTCCTTTTTCCTTAGCAGTGCCCTTATAATGAGCGCATACCCTTCTCTCCATTCTGGTACGTATAACAACCCGTATCGTCTTATTACTGCTGTCACCTCGTCGTTCCTGTTCGTATCTATCGCCTCGTTCATCAGCCGTTTTGCTTCTCCATACTCCATCTTTCCTCTTCTTTGTTTATCTGCCAACAGAGTAATCTCATTATTGTCTTATTGCATCTCCAACTGTGGATCTGCCGAATCAGACTCGGAAGCAATATGCGCAAGTTTTATCTTATCCTGATGAACTACACGATTCCTTCCTTTTACGATTAATTCGACGTTTTTATTATCAAATATTCTGACTATTTCATACGGGCCGTCATAATGATCTTTCATTTTATCCGCTCTCGGTTCTTTCAACAGCCACACCCAGTTGCCGACTTCGAAAATTCTTTCCCTTGCGTTTCTGTCTTAATATTTCTTTGATCTCTCCTTAGCTTTTTCCAAATTTTCTTTCGCTAACTTACGAGTTGTTTCCAGCGTGTCAACCAATTCATTCAAGTAATCATGGTACGATCTCCCACCTGTCGCTCCTTCCCGTGAAAATTCAGATGGCACTGACGCGGGTCGTCCAAAAACGAGTTCATGCGGAGTATAATTTGTCGCCTCGTGTACTCCCGTGTTGTATGAAAACATCGCAAAATCAAGCCATTCATCCCATTCTCGATACTTGTCTATAAAAGCTCTCAAATACTCCGTAAGAGAGTGGTGGCTCCTCTCAATTGATCCATTAGACTGCGGATGATAAGCTGTTGTATTTAAATGTCTTATTCGAAACAAATTACATAAGCACTGTATCATATCACTCATAAAATTCGTTCCCTGATCCGTCAGAATCGCTCTTGGTGCCCCTACCAAACAAATTACTTTTCCTGCCAACGCTTTTGCTACATCTTCAGCTTCCTGTTGTCTGAGTGGAATTGCTATCCCGAATTTTGTTAATAAGTCCTGCACAGTTAAAATATATTTATAACCCCGTCGCGTCTCTTCCCGTGGCCCATAAATATCCATGGAGATTTTCTCGAACGCTGTCTCTGGCGTATCAGTAATTATCATCGGCTTTTTAGGTTTTACACGCACTAATTTTCGTTGCTGACAAATAAAACAATTCTTCACGAAATTCCTCACATCTTGTTGCATCGTTCTCCAATAAAATCGAGTTCTTATTCGGCGATATGTTTTTGTCATTCCTTTGTGTCCTCCAACCGCGGAAGTATGATACTCTCTCATTAATGACCTTCTGTTAATGGCTTTGGGTACCTCTAGTTTTCCACCGCACACTGTTATTCTTACATCCTGTTCCTTTACAATCTCACGTAACTTCCCAATATAATAATCTTGTAGTGCTTTATTCAAATGTTCACCTCCCGCCGGGACTCTCAATGTCTTATACCCTTCCCGCTTAATCAATATTCCCAATGACACCATAATCATATCTATTATCTTCTCTGATGTACGACCACCAGCATCCAATGTATAGACCAATCCCAATCCGTGTCTCTTCCTTTTATTTATTATTAGAATATCGCCCTGTTCTAGTTGAGTTCCTTGTAGATTTGTCATATTTATCCACTTCATCTCGAGCAACACATCCGTTAAGTTCGAATTTACATCCCCGTTGGCTGGTGCAAAGAAAGCAAAATTGTCATTGACGTCTGTTACATGTTGTTTTGTGTGTATTAATTTTGATTCTTCTTCCGGATTTGCGCAATGCCCATCCGGTGTATCTAATTCCATCAATGAGTCCCCCGAATCTAAATCCAAATCTGTAGAGTCGTTAACACACGTGCTTCTTGCTTCAAAATCCTTTGACAACAGGAATCGCCATGGTTCGTTGCCATTATTGTCATCTTCCTCACCATAATTCTGTTGGTATTCAAGTCTAGTGTCCTCTTGCTCCATTGGTACTTCTATATTTCCTTCCAACTCGTGTTGTGTCAATTTGGGTTTCTGCACCTCAATTATTTCGTCTCTTATTTTCTTTTTCACGTTTTCCTTAACATCTGATGGTGTCTTGATTTTTTCTTTTGCCGTTACCCCGCTCTTTTTTAATCGTTGTTGTCTCTCGGTTTCTTGCTCCGCTTTTTCATCTTCTTTCGCTTTCTGTATCCTCTCCTCCATCTTTGCTTTATATTTGCTTCGTTGTGGACGACTGCTGGCAATCCGTGGCTCCGCTCCAGGTTCCGACGCTGATCCGGACGGCACGTAGTACTCCCCACTTCCATCACTTGCCATTCCCCGTGGTGACTCACTATCACTGAGGGGAACTCGTACCACCTTCTTGGGTCGCGACTTACTTCCCCTCGGACGTCCCCTTCGTCGCACTTTTTTTTCCTGCTGTGTACCCGACGGGCCCGGATCCTGAGTAACCACGACTGGACCTGTCCTATCATTTCTTTTCGTTCCATTGTTAGTCATCATCTCAATATCAGATTCTCCCGATGATGTATTATCTTGATGGTCGTCTGCTCTTTTTAGTTTCTTCTTTAAATTTTTGACCTTCCCTCTCTGCCCTCTTCCATCAGCTGATGAGTGCGTTACCGATGTGTCCTCTCTCTCTCTTTTGCCAACATTTACTTCTACCATCTCCAACAGTTCACCGTTTTCATTCCTCACCGGATTTCGCGATAAAGCATCTGCGTTTGTGTTGCTCTTGCCTGGTCGGTGGATAACTTCATACTCGTATTCTTCTAATCGATTTACCCATCGCCGAATGTGCTCTCCAGGGCTTTTGGTAGACTTGAGCCACTGCAACGGTTGATGGTCGGTAACCAACGTAAATTTCTTACCAAAAATATACGGTCTAAACGTGTCGACAGCATACATAATAGCCAATAGTTCTTTCTTGGTCACTGTGTAATTTCTTTCTGTTTTTGACAAAGCTCGAGAAGCATAACTTATCGCTCTATCTTCTCCAAGTTTCCCTTGGCTTAACACCGCGCCTAAGGCAAAGTCTGACGCATCTGTAGCGACGATGAACGGTAACTCGAAGTTTGGATACTGCAACATTACATCCCCACACAATTCTTCTTTCAATATCTTAAATGATTTTTCTTGCGATTCGCCCCATGTAAAAATAGCGTCTCTTTTCAATAAATCAGTTAAAGGTTTTGCCTTGCTTGCAAAATTCCGAATGAATCTTCTATAATATCCCGCAAGGCCAAGAAATTCTCGTACTTTTTTCTCGTCCGTTGGTCTCTTAAATTTTTCAACCGCTTCCACTTTAGCTGGATTCGGTTTTACTCCATCCGCGCTGATTATATGTCCCAAATACGCAACTTCCCGCCGTAAAAATTCACACTTTGCTGGCTTTAATCTTAATCCCACTTTTTGAAGTCTATCAACAAATTTAAAATATTTTTGACAATGTTCCTCCAATGTTCTTGCATATATAACTGCGTCGCCGACATAAATAAATAATATTACACCCTGCAATCCGGACAATACATTTTCCATCGTACTCTGAAACGTCGGTGGACCGCCTTTCAAACCCATCGCCATCCTTTTAAACTGATAATGCCCCATCGGAACTGAAAATGCCGTTTCATGTCGATCTTCCTCCGCTAATGGTATCTGATAAAATCCCGAGTCGAGGTCAAATACAGAAAAATATACAGCATCACCAATTTGGTCCAAAATATCTCGGATATCTGGCAACGGATACGAGTTTGGTACTGTTTTGTCGTTTAACCTTCGAAAATCGATAACCAGCCTCCAATCTTTAGTTCCGTCGGCTTTCGGTTTCTTAGGGACGATCCATACTGGTGAACTGTACGCAGAATCCGATGGTTCAATTATATCAGCATCAATCATTCCTTGTATTCGATCTTTTAATACATCCTTCAAATGATGTGGCATGCGATACTGCTTGATATTAATCGGGTTATCGTCCTTTGTTCTTATCCGATGAGGTGGAACACTTGCTGCCTCCAGTCGTTCTCCTGGTAATATGTAAACTCTTGGCTCATATTCAATGTTCCGTCGCACCGTATTTAGCTCTTCCTCATCCAGATGTGTTACCGATATTAAATTTAGTACCTGCTCTGCCCGTTCCGCTACATTTTCTTGCTTCTGTTCCGTGTTTTGAATGAACTTCACTTCTGCCTCAGCCATTATTTCCTCAAAAGATTCAACTTCGACGTACGGTATCGCGAAATCATGCTCTTCCTCCGTGGTATTAAATGCATACATCCGTGCTGCTCCTTGATGGATTGACACTATAGCTTCTCCCAAATATATCCCTGGTGCAATATCACACCGAGGGATGTATCCTTCCGAAACATTATTTATAACTCTTACTTCTATCATTTTTACACACCTTCTCGGAATTCTTATAATGTCCTCCAAAAAGTCGTATTTCTTATTATTAATTGAAACTGTTTTATTACCAAAATCGATTTGCGAATTTTGCGCCAAAAAGAACGGCTGGCCCAATATACCATCTTCTTTTATATTAAATTCTTCTCCCACGACATCAAACAGCACCCGTTGACCTTCTATCTCCAGCTCAGCTTGGCCCACAGTCGTTATAGCATCGGATGTTATGCCTTTTATCAGTGTTCTTTTTGTACTGTCAATTTTTGTTCTTAATTCCAGAGAATCTCGCCGTATTAAATTTATCTCTGCACCCGTATCAATGAGGAAGATACCTGTTCCTCCAAGTACTTTATCAGCCTTTAATTTTACATATATGTGTGTAGCGCCCACTAACTTAACAGATTTTATTTCCTCCTCTTCATTCATCCGCTCCTTAATCGCTTCTTCTAAGTTGGCCGTTTCGACGGAGCGTGTCATCGCACCGGCCCTTCCTAGTTTAAAGATCGTGCGTTTGGGCCCCTGCTGGACATCTGATTCCCCCGGTTCTGCTGATTAGTTCCTCGTGATCCATCCCATCTATTGTCACAACTACCAGGTAAATTATCTCTAAGCCCCTGTGTTTCAAATGCGCTTGTCGCCATTGCACCTGAGTTACCATAATTACTGTACCGCCTGTTAAAATTGCCTTGAACTTCCTGACCTCTGCCTCTGCCGTAGTAACCGTTACTTCCATAATTTCCCCGTTGATTTCCATAATTATTTCCATTTCGATACCCATTATAATTGTTGCCATTTTGTCCATATCCATAATTACCATTATTCTGCCAATTATTACTGTTTCCTCTATAATTATATCTTCCACTTCCTCTGTATCTATCATTTTGCACATAATACCGCTCTTGCTGCTGTGGAACTCTTCCTCGGAATTCCTGCTGATTCGTTGGTGCCCAAGTATTTTGCTTGCCTTGTATTGGAATTGGGCAATTCCGTGCAAAATGCCCAACTTCCCCGCATCTGAAACAACTTCGCTTGTCTCCACTGTCCGCAATCTTTTCATTAGTAATCGTGTACGTCAATTCCGCGCTGGGTCTCAATTTATCAACATTTTTCGTGTCTCTTCGGTTACCTTCCTCTCTCACCTCTTCTTCGAGCGTCACTTGCCTTATTCTCGCGTGTTCCCGTTCCCTGTACTTAAGTTTCCCTTCTCTCATTCTTTCCGCTGCTTTCGTCCTTTCGTACTGTATCTCCGCTTCCATGGCAATCTTTATTGCGTCTGCCAAATTTTTGGGTTCCTTGTTTGAGACCGCAAATGATAATTTCTCGTATAGTCCGTTAATAAAAGTTTCCAGCACCGTCGCATTCAAGTCCTTAGTTCGATAATCTTTCTGTTCTGCTGTTAATCCACTCCTGCTTATTTTATTCTCTGCTTCTCCTTTTATACCCTCAAGTCGCGCGCCAAATTTTGTTACGCTTTCGTTGTCCTCTTGAATCATTCCCGCTAATCGATGTATTACCGCATGAAATGTTTCCGTCCTGCCGAAATTTTGACGCAGTTTCTCGATTACCTGATTGACGCTCGTCGCTTTCCTTAAAAATGTACGCATAATGCTTAAAGCCAATCCTTCGAATCGCGTCGAC
The DNA here is from genome assembly GCA_030273425.1 of Microplitis manilae. Taxonomy (NCBI): domain Eukaryota; kingdom Metazoa; phylum Arthropoda; class Insecta; order Hymenoptera; family Braconidae; genus Microplitis; species Microplitis manilae. The sequence goes on along the minus strand of CP092730.1, from coordinate 4,107,466 downwards.
AATTCAAAAATAAATACCGGATCATCACCAGGTTTCAACCGCGTCGCACAGTGTTCGATAGCATCAATAAATGCCTCCACATCACCCTCTCCCGCAAAAACCGGTATGTGCCGCATTAACGATATTATTCTTTTTAACTGAACCTCCTCAGTCTCCGCCATGGTTCTTACCGGGTTTGCGCCTGAGGACGTACCAGGGCAATTTGAATTACCGTTAGTTAATAATTTATTATTAGTTTCCTCCCGACTTTTTTCAAAAATGTCCACTAATTCCCCAATATTTTTTATGTCAGTCTCGTACGAACAGTCTTCAACCGATTCTTTTGAACTTACGGAGCCAGACGGGGAGTCACTTGGATTATCTAACCGCCAGTTAGTCCAGTACTCCCGCTGGTCCGGTTTACTATCACCGTTAAAGGACTCAATTTTTACTACTTACATAGACACCACGATGAATAATGCTACTGCTATCAGCATTCCCGTCTGTTGACTTTGATTTCCTCTCAGACTGCTGTCGTATTCGACTCCGGGCAACGGCTTCTCCCCTCAGCGGCACTACAGATCACTATTTCTTTTTCTTCTTTTTCTTTGTTTCTATAACTTGTCTCTTATTACTTATTCCAGTTTTTGTTTCTTTTTTTTTTTCACTCACTTATGTATTTATTCTCACTTATCACTAGCGGGGCGGCTTGACATATAATTTCCACACTCTAACCGGCTGCACTAATTCAGGGGATTTTACAGTTCATTCGGCAATGTCCCAGTAATCTCTAATTTTTTTTTTGGCACTTAATTAAGCAACTCTTTACAAATTTTCAATATTTCTCAGTATTTCACAATTTAGTTCAATAATCTTCAATATTCCTTCAGTAATTCACAATTCAATTCAATATTCTTCAGTATTTCTTCAATAATTCACAATTCGATTCAATATTCTTCCAATAATCTTCAGTATTTCTTCAACAATTCACAATTCAACTCAATATTTTTCCAATAATCTTCAATAATTCACGATACAATTCAACAATCTTCGGTATTTCTCCAATAATTCACGATACACTTCAACAATCTTCAGTATTTCTTCAATAATTCACAATTCAATTCAATATTCTTCCAATAATCTTCAGTATTTCTTCGATGATTCACAATTCAACTCAATATTTTTCCAATAATCTTCAATAATTCACGATACAATTCAACAATCTTCAGTATTTCTTCAATAATTCACAATTCAATTCAATATTTTTCCAATAATCTTCGGTATTTCTCCAATAATTCACGATACACTTCAACAATCTTCAGTATTTCTTCAATAATTCACAATTCAATTCAATATTCTTCCAATAATCTTCAGTATTTCTTCGATGATTCACAATTCAATTCAATATTTTTCCAATAATCTTCAGTATTTCTTCAATGATTCACAATTCAATTCAATATTCTTCGATAATTCACAATACAATTCAATAATCTTCCATATTTCTTCAGGATTTCTTCAGCAATTCACAGTTCAATTCAATTATTTTCCATACCCTATCTCAATTCAATTCAATATTTTTCCATAAATCTTTAATGTTTCTCAATATAATCCAATAATTCATCAATATTTCACAGCATCATTCACTAATTCTTCAATATTTCTCAATTCAATTCACTTTTTCTTCAATATTTCTCAATTCAATTCACTTTTTCATCAATATTTCTCAATTCAATTCACTTTTTCTTCAATATTTCTCAATTCAATTCACTTTTTCTTCAATATTTCTCAATTTATTCATTTATTTTTCCATAACTCTTCAATGTACTATTTCCAATATGTGCACTTTCCTTACTATTTCACAATACCGGTCACTTATTTTTTTCTTCGAGGGAAAAGATTTAGAATCTCAGTCTCACAGTTTCCTGTCGCGTTAACTGGGCACTCACCACAAAAATTCCCGAAATTCACTTCACTCACCTCACTTCGCTGGGCGAAAACCACGTTGGGCGCCAAAATTTCTGTTACGTGTGAGCTTACACCTGAATGTTCTTACTGCGTAACCGAACTTACCGTGCCTAACTCAGCGTCTCTAGAAATTTAATAGGATGTTATGAAGGGTGTGGGTCGCTCAGTGAAGGAATGACTATATGTGAATTATATGGATATTTATTTATTGGGCGTCCCCAAATATGGGAGTACCCAGAAAAGGCCCTGAGAGTCTCTTTTACGAATCTAAAGTAGCATAAATCATACGGATACAGATACGATATTTTTATTCACCAACAGCGGCGTTAATTGTATTCTTATAGTGATCTGTAATTATAGCGGTGAAATAAGGCGATACAATATTTATGCGCGAGCAGACGACTATTCGAATCAGCTTAACTATGGCAACCGCCTCCTTTCTGTTATTGCATCTTCTACCTCGAAAATATCACTCCGCCGTTTCCCATGAGAACTCTTTTCTTGCTGCATAAGAAAATATCCCTCCGCAGTCTCCAACGGAACTCTTTTCTTCCCACAGTCAAAACTGCTGACCACGCGAAATGTCTGCTCATCGCATTGTCTTTATAAAAGTAAGACTCAATACAACTAATGTAATGCGATATTTATGTGCAGCTGTATAGCGCCTAATGAAACTACAATAAAATGTAATGCTTCCTGAACTAAAATATATCTATCTATTATTTGTTAATTAGTATTAGACGGATGGGCGTCAGCTCACCCGTTACAATGAAAAAATTCGGTTTAGCGGTCCGGACTACCCCACCCGTACGAGTTACGACTTCGCAATAACGGGCAATTTTGTAGTACATTTAATTGTGAGAAAATCCCGACTTCGGGCGAGATGATATCATAAAATGCCGCAGAGTTATAGAAGTTTAAAAAATAAAAACCCAAGTTTACGTGTATTTTCAATGGGAAATCTTCACCTGCTCTGGGAAAGTACTTGATATTAATATTAAGGGCTCAAGCTTTCAGGGAATTTTTTGGGGGTATTTCCAACAAAATTTCGGGATGGGAACGAAAAAAAAAAAAATAGTCGTTTCAAACGAAGCACCCTACTATTTATATTATGGATTAATAATCCATTTTGATTAATAATAATAGATTTATTGGTTTATAAATATTTTTCGCTAAAAATCAATAAAAATTAGCATTTGTCAAATTATGAAGAATTCCGGATATGCATTCTATGAAATATATGCATCTTTTTATTCTCAGTTAATAACAATGGGTATTTAATCCATATAAATTGATTTTTTTTTGTTTAAGAAAAAAACAAAGCGTAATTTTAATAGTCCGAAGTTTGAGGCTCGATATCTTTGAAACTGCTTGACTTACGCAAAATGTCAATCAGACCTTTTTTGTAGAGCACTTAATTTCCCATAAGGACACTGTTCGATTTTACCTATAAAGTAGCTCGTCATCACGTGACAAAATTACAAAGTTTAAAAAAAAATTTTCCTATGTTATTTAAATGGGAAATAGAAAATTACGAAACGCCACCTCTAAATATTGAAATTAAGAGCTCATATTTTCAGAGGATCTTCTTTCAAAAATACTCTGACGATTTCTCAAGGTTCATTGAAAAATAAAAAATATTCGATTTTTTTGAGACACTCTAATATATATGCATAATTTAGCGGTTAAGGGTAAAATTTAACTATATTAAAATAAATTGTTTAAACCAACTAATAATGTTAAATACATGTTTTATTTAACCAACGTAATTAACACAGTAAAAAAAGTAAAGTATACAAAATATGAAAATGCTTGAACGCGTGTTCGCAGCTCAGCGGTGTATCTTGTAATTGACTAGTGTCTCTACGAATGAGGTAGAGACGGAATATGGAAAAATCGATCTTCGGCGTAGATTGCCGAAAGTGATCGATCGTAATTATTGTAGCAACGCTACAGAACTCCCTTTGTTTTTTTTTTTTTTTTTTTTTTTTTTAGAAATGTTTTAAATTTAATACACGATAATTAAAGTAATGGAATATTTACAAATGATATGAATAAATAAATAAGTAAAATAATGAGTATAATACAGTGATAAATTATTACTTTGAGAGAAAAAAAAAACTTTCAAGTAAAAAAAAAAAATTAAATCGTGTAAATTTTTAAATGTTAAACCGGACTCGGCGTTTTTGGGTCTCGGTTGCTGTGTTATTCGTCGGGGAGTTTGTTATCATCGTCGCCGTGTCGACTGAATTTGCCTCGTAGACTGGGTTTAATCTGTCCACAGAAATGGCGATTTGTCGTCCTCGAAAATCGACGATGAAATATTTGTTGTGTCGGGTATTACACGATATGGACCTTCGTATGGTGCTGTAAAAGATTGTCCAACCTGGTCCTTCCGTACCAGTACATGACTGCAAGTACTGAGGTTCCTGAAACAGAAAACAGAATGCTTGCCGTGACGCGACATTTCGGCCGGTGCCAATGAATTGAAATGACGTTTTAAAGTATTGACAATGTGAGGAGGTGTAGTTTTATTGCTGGGAGTGAGTAACTCACCAGGCAAACGAATTGGCTCACCGTATACTAATTCAGCCGGGGTCGTCTGGATGTCGTCTTTCCAAGCAGGGCGTAAGCCGAGCAAAACGGCTGGCAATGCGTCAAACCATGACTCTCGGTGACACAGAAGCGCTGCCTTTAGCTGACAATGTAAACGTTCGACGAGACCGTTGGCTTGCGGATGATACGGCGTAGTATGTTGGTATTTTATTCCATACATTTTCAGTAACGATTGGAATAACGACGATTCAAATTGCGGTCCTTGGTCCGACGTTATGCGTTTCGGTACTCCATGGCGTGAAATCCAGTGCAGCGATAGTGCATGTGCTACCGTCTCTTCAGTTCCATGAGTTAACAGGACAGCCTCTGGAAATCTCGTGAATCGGTCGATGATCGTTAGGCATTGGTTAAAGCCTCTAGACGAATTTAGAGACACCAAGTCGATGTGAATATGCTCGAATCGCTCAGTAGGAGGTTGAAAACTGGCGATCGGCGACGACACGTGTCTTTGAATTTTGTTCTTCTGGCACTCGATGCAAGATTTTGCCCATTCACGGCAATCTTTATTTATCGACGGCCAGACTTATCGTTTGGAGATCGTTTTTAGTGATCCTTTGACTCCAGGGTGAGCGAGCGTGTGTAGCGAGTCGAACACTTTTCTTCTCAGCGGTCCTGGAACGTATGGTCGCGCCGTACCTGACGCAATGTCACAGTACAATGCTAAACCGTTGTCGAAATTGATTCGTCGGAGCTGCGACGCGGTTGTCTGTTGCAGCAGTTGTTTAAGCTCGAGATCTTGCTTCTGTGCATCGGCAAGTTCTTCCGATGTGATAGCGGTAGATACTGCTTCGACCCGTGACAATGTGTCAGCGACAATATTGTCGTTACCCGACCCATGTCGGATATCGGTGGTAAATTGACCGATGAAATCGAGTCGACGAAATTGCCAAGGCGATGCTCTTTCGGTGCGCTGTTTGTAAGCGTGCTGAAGCGGCTTGTGATCAGTGTAGATCGTAACGTGCTGGCCTTCGAATATGTGCCGAAAGTGTTTAACAGCCTCGTAGATGGCGTTCAATTCGCGGTCGTACATCGACAATTTTTGGATCGACGGGGGCACTTTTCGGCTGAAAAATGCCAGTGCTTGCCAGTTGTTATCCACTTTCTGTTGCAAAACGGCTCCAATACCGATTTCGGATGCGTTGGTGAATATTGCCCAGTCAGCATCGATTTTAGGGTGTACCAACAGAGTAGCATTCGCGAGAGCGCGTTTAGCTGACTTAAAAGACTCTTGAAGTTCGGTTGTCCAGTTGACTGGATGAGAGCCTTTGACTTTAGGTCCTTCCAAGACTTTATTTAGCGGTGCTAGAATTTCTGCAGCGTTCTTGATGAACTTTCTGTAGAAATTTACTGTGCCGAGAAATCGACGAAGCGATTTTACGGTGGTAGGAGGCTCGAAATTGACAATAGCCTCGACTTTTTCCGGTAACGGCTTGATTCCATCTTTGGTGATGATGTGGCCGAGAAATTTTACTTCCGGTAGACCAAACTGGCATTTTTGAACGTTAATTACCAGTCCGTATTCACGGAGACGCTCGAATAAAGTTTCCAGGTGCTCCATGTGCTGCTTCTTGTCGTTGGATGCGATTAAGATATCGTCAACATACGGAAAGACAAAGTCAAGGTCACGAGTGACCTCGTCAATAAATCGTTGAAATGTTTGAGCGGCGTTTTTAAGCCCAAACGTCATAAATCGGAACTCGAACAGTCCGAACGGTGTAATTATCGCCGTTTTCGGCACATCTTCTGGTGAAACGGGTATTTGCAAAAATGCTTTCGCAAAATCGACGACTGAAAATATATTTTTACCGTGTAAAAATGCGGCAAAGTCGTCAAGATAACGCAATAAGTATTTATCAATCAGCGTTCGATCGTTAAGCGGTCGGTAATCACCGCATGGCCTCCATTCTCCGGACTTCTTCTGCGTTAAATGAAGTGGCGAAGCCTAGGCGCTGTTGGAAGGTCTGCAAATACCACCTTCGATCATTTTGCGGAATTCTGCTTGTGCAAATTTAAGCTTGTCTGGAGCCAGGCGTCTTGCTTTGCACGAAACTGGCGGTCCAGGTGACGTTCGAATGTGATGAACCGTCGAATGCTTTTTAGTTTGACGCTGAGTAGCGTCAGGTCGTGTGATATCGGTAAATTCTCTCAATAATTCCATATATGCAGAATTACCATCGACTGCTTTGATATTTGTTTCTGCCGATGTCGTGTGAGAATTTCCGGGTGTCAATAAACCGGTGATGCCATCACGAAGGCATTTGCGTTTTAGGTCGACTAGTAAGTCATAATGACTTAAGAAGTCTGCACCTATAATTGGTTTAGTGACGTCAGCAATGATGAAATTCCATGAGAAATCACGGCGAAGTCCAAGGTTCAATGTAATCGATTTTAAACCATAGGTTTGAATAATCGAGCCATTTGCGGCAAACAGTTGGTAACCTATGGGTGTACTGATTGATTTCAGCCAGCCACGTGGAAAGACGGACAAATCGGAGCCGGAATCGACAAGATATTCCGTTCCTGTAGTTCGGTCTCGGATAAACAGGCGGCGAGAAATCGATTGAGAATCATTAGCCGCCTCTACTGATTCTCGTTTGCGTTTCCCTGCCTTTTGCAGCCGGGAGCGCACGATCGGGCATTTTTACCATGCTTAAAATTATACCAGCAATAGTCGAATTTTTTCACTTTCCGAGGACGATGGTGTGCTCTGGATCGTGTGTTCGGAATTTTCTCCTGAGCAAGCATTTCGCTAACCTCGGCAGTCAATAGTGCGAGTTGTTTGCGCAAAGCAGCGATTTCTTCTGCGGCGGATACGTACATTTTGAAATATAGAAAATAAAAATAATATTTCCAATAATAATAATATCACCTGCACTTATAATTATTTTATTTTCTTGTCACTCTCCGTTCCAGAGTCTGACATCACCCGTCAACAATGTCTTTCATTCGGTACTGTGCTACTGAAAGATTATCGATGACGCACGGCTCAGAAATGTGCAGCTAGTGGATCGGCCAAATCCTCTATGGTATTTCCGGTAATGGAAAGAAAATTATACGCGGCACTGCCCGAAAAATTAATTACAATTTTTTTATCACAGCTCGTGCAAACTTTTATCACTATTCGATTCACACTAAAGGTCCCTCGAATCAACACTGATGCGGCATAACGTCCATAAGATGCCCAGCAATGCACCAGCGGTGATAAAAGATAAAAACTGCACAATGATGAAAAAAAAAAAATCACTGTACTCATTAATTCAAAAAATAAATTCACACAAAAATAACTGTGAATAAAAATCGCGGTTTCGGGTTAATCGGCAACTCGACAAAATATTCGCGGCAAAAACGACACGAGAACTCGCGAGATTTTATACACTGTGTAATACACGTGTTCGACGCTTCCCTTAAAAAGAGATCACGTCGGGGTCACCAATTTAGCGGTTAAGGGTAAAATTTAACTATATTAAAATAAATTGTTTAAACCAACTAATAATGTTAAATAAATGTTTTATTTAACCAACGTAATTAACACAGTAAAAAAAGTAAAGTATACAAAATATGAAAATGCTTGAACGCGTGTTCGCAGCTCAGCGGTGTATCTTGTAATTGACTAGTGTCTCTACGAATGAGGTAGAGACGGAATATGGAAAAATCGATCTTCGGCGTAGATTGCCGAAAGTGATCGATCGTAATTATTGTAGCAACGCTACATATATATATATATATATATATATATATATATATATATATTATGATTTTATATATTAAGTTAATCCATTTTTAATATATCTTGACAACGTACATGTTATTTTTTTTTAACTTCCCGCTAAGAAAATCGACGATTTTCGAAAATTTCGGGAAGTTATTGTTTTCACCCCGATTTTCGAAAATCGAGTTTTTATCAGATGTCAACGTTTTGAGGTCCTAGGAAGATATTCTAACTATTTTCGGAATGATGTCCGAGTGTGTGTATGAATGTATATGTGTGTGTGTGTGTGTGTGTATGTAAACTCTTTGTAACTTTTGAACTAATGAACCGATTTGGATGTTTAAGGCGGCGATTGAAAAAGCTTGTTGGCCATCAACTTTCCTGAAAATTTCAGATCATTTGATCAAATAGACTCGAAAATATCTGCGAATAACGAAAAAAATGAAATTTTTTTTTTTAGTTTTTTATTGATTTCTCAGAAACTTACTCATACGATCGACTTCAAAATCTAATCAGCTCTAGTACTTAAAAAAACGCGTCGATTGCCACCTCAAACATCGAAATCGGATAATTCGTTCGAGAGTTATCGCGGGAGAAAGAAATGGTAAAAAACGGTTTTTTCTAAATATTTTCGAAACGACTGACGCGATCGATTTCAAATTTTAATCAGCTCTAGAATTCAATAAAACGCGCCGATTGCCACCTCAAACGTCAAAATCGATCAATTAGTTCGAAAGATGTCGGCATTAAAAAGTTAAAAAAATAACATTTTATGTTATTTTTCCCGGATAAATCATAATATAACCTACTAAAATGTGTCTGAAGTCATACCAACTCATCCTTTATATGGTTACTTTTGATACATTACGTCATCGAACTTGGTTTTTAGTTTAAATTTTACTATCAACAATAAAATCGATAAAACGTAGTTTTTAATATTTTTCTCGGATATTTCATATTTGATTGTTTCTCACATGAGTCAAAACTCATTCAAATCTTGATTTGAATCCCTGGCATTGATTTCTGCCTGAATACACTTATTTTATTGAACATAATCAGGGATTAAATTTTAAAAACCGCTTCATTAACAATTCTTGATTCTTAAATTTTCAAACTTTAGCATACCAGGCAACTTGTTAGAGCTTGAGAAGATCGTAAAAAAACAATCGCATATGATAGCATTTTCGAGCTCGAAGAGCTCGAAAATATATCTACACTAATGTTTTCGAGCTCTTTGAGGTCGAAAACAGCGGGAAGTTTTGGGGCTGGCCCGCAGGGCCAACCGATGCCCAGATTTTTTGTATTGATATCAAAGTTTTCTTATTAATTTCTTGGGTCGCTCAACTCTGAACGGTGAACAGAATGTGAATGCATCAATCCATGCCCCCACTTGAGTTTTTATCTAAGAATAATTATATGGTGCCATCTATGTGGTTATGTTAGTATCTATATCTATTATGTATGTTAATTATTTTTCTCGATTTACCGAACACTCTCCAATTAATAAGAACCCTGATAAAATTGTAGTCTTCACTTGATACAAAAAAGTTATTCGAATACTCAATAATCGTCCAATAATTTGATATTAATAAGTTTACTACTATTGTTGCTTACTGGCTTAACAATTTCGCATTGCTTGACTATTATAAGCAATTATTTCTTCAATCGTTTATGAACATTTTTATTGCTTTTTTTTTCATCTACCAAAATACGAGTTATTATATTTTTTAATGCAATATTTATAAAAAAATTTTTTTTTATTTTAATGAGACATTACATTAAAAAGTTAAGTGTAATAATTTATACGAAATAAATCGTAACTTTGAGGTTATATACAACGTTTCAAGTATCAAATGTTGCAAATATATTACTTAGTTCATATATCTGTTTTGAGTTTGAATTTATTAATTACATGAAAAATCAATAATAATAAAATGAAAGGTAAGTAACTATTATTTTCTTATATCGAGTTGATGAGTCTATTATTTTTGAAGTCCTATCTTCATTCCCGTGAAAAATGAATCATACATGGCCATGCATGAATGCTCCATGCATGGCCGGGTATGTAAATTGGCCAGACATGGCCATGTATGGCCATATATGACCATGTATGACCATGCATGGCCATGTATGACCATGCATGGCCATGTATGACTATACATAGCTTGATACGGCCATACATGACTTGATATGACTAGGTATAGAAATTTTAACTAAATAAAAAAAAAAATTTTTTAATTTTTTTTTTTTTTTTAATTATTTTGGCGACGCAGAGATTATCAGATATGCGAATAATTGAATTCCTAATCGAATTGGAAATTTTTAATTCAGAGAAAAAACGCTAGACTTATTAATAACACCACCCGCTTTAGTAGGATTCGAACCCGGGACCTTCCGTACGAGAGACCGACGCTTTGTCGACTAAGCTATGCGATCGACAGTTACAACGAAGTTTACTTGTGCTACGTAAGATTGAAAGGATATAATCACTTTCGAAAAAGCAAAATATAATCATCAATATGCTGTTAGTGATATCAAAAAAATTTTCTATTTTTTTTCACTACAACATTCTGTTTATAAGTAATTGTAATAGTCAGCTCAAATTTTTTATATCCGTGAAAAATGAATCATACATGGCCATGCATGGCCATATATGAATCATACAAGGCCATGTATGGTCATGCATGGTCATGTATGGCTATATATGTCAATGATTAGTTGGACATATATGGCCATGCATGGCCGTATATGGTTCATACATGGTCATACATGGAGCATATATGGCCATACATAGGCATACGAACTTTTTTAATTTTTTTTCTTTCATTATCTCATAAACAACAAGACCTACAAAAAAAATGTAAAGACAATTTTATAGGAAATTTAATTTCCTACAAAAAAGGTCCCTAGCACCGAATCACTCAAATCGATATTTTCTGAGATATTAGTCAAATAAAAATTCAGTATTTTCTAAGATTTGATTCGACATTTTATGGGAATTCAATGCTACGTAAACTTCAATAATTAATATCTCAGAAAATATCGATCGTAGTGATTTAGTGCTAAGGACCTTTTTTGTAGAAAATTGAATTTTCTATAGAATTGTTATTCATATTTTTTCTGTAGGTCTTGTTGTTTATGAGATAATGAGAGAAGAAACAAGAATTCTATGAAAAAATTTAGTTTAGCGGTCCGTACTACCCCACTTGTATGAGTTACGACTTCGCGATAAGGGGTACTTTTGAAGAGCATTCAATTCTGAGAAAATCCCGACTTTGGGCGAGATGATGTCATAAAATGCCGCGGAGTTACAGAAGTTTAAAACATAAAAACCCAAGTTTACGTGTATTTTGAATGGGAAATCTTCGCCTGCTCTGGGAAAGTACTTTATATTAATATCAAGGCCTTAAACTCTCAGGGAATTTTTTGGAGGGTATTTCCAACAAAATTTCGGGATGGGAGCGAAAAAAAATAGTCGCTAAAAAAAGCAGTCTAATATATAGTCATCCATGACTATGTATGACCATGCATGGCCATACATGGCCTTGTATGATTCATATATGGCCATGCATGACTGTATTCAAAAAGTTCGTATGCCCATGTATGGCCATGTATGAACCATATACGGCCATGCATGGCCATATATGTTCAATTAATCACTGACATATATAGTCATACATGTCCATGCATGGCCATACATGGCCTTGTATGATTCATGTATGACCATGTATGACCATGTATGCTCCATGCATGGCCATGTATGCTCCATGCATGAACCATATACGGCCATACATGGCCATGTATGTTCAATTAATCACTGACATATATAGTCATACATGTCCATACATGGCCTTGTATGATTCATGTATGACCATGTATGACCATGTATGCTCCATGCATGAACCATATACGGCCATGCATGGCCATGTATGTTCAATTAATCACTGCCATATATAGTCATACATGTCCATGCATGGCCATACATGGCCTTGCATGATTCATGTATGACCATGTATGCTCCATGTATGCTCCATGCATGGCCATGTATGCTCCATACATGAACCATATATGGCCATGCATGGCCATGTATGATTCATTTTTCACGGGTTTTTTTCCTTTACTTTTGCAGATTTTCACAAGTGTAAATCTCATATAAACCGTGATTCAAAAGATGACGGAATGATTGTATATTTTTTTACATATGTCATTTTGATAATATTTTCCAAGGTAATTTAAAAACTATATTATTTACATCTACTTATTAAATAAATTCGAAAATATTATAGATTGAAAATTTGTGTGCCTTTTTTTTCAACGTCATCTCGCTAAGTCTATTCATGAATAAAATTTTATTTTCCGCTTCTCATAAAAACAATTATCGAGTTATTTTTTTTTCTTGAATGATTTGATTGTATCAAGTATCATAAAGATAATTATTTGTGTGAGTCGATTAGGTTTTCACTAAATATATTTTAATGATATTAATACATATATATATATATATATATGTATATATATATATATATGTATATATATATATATATATATATATATATATATATATATTTTAATGATATTAATACATATATATATATATGTTCATTAAAAGGTAGTTGTGAGGCCACATTCATTGATATACTGGAATTTGTGAGGCCAATTTGGACTTATGCGGCCAGGCCCCATAAGTATCTGACGTCGAACGTATTTTATGAAGCCAGGCCTCACAAAATTAGAATTACTGTATATATGCACTTCTGAGGCCAGGCTTCGTAAGCAACACATTATGTCGAGAGTATATAATAGTATATAAAAGTATATAGAACAATGTCGAAGTATAAAGATGAAAATCGTCGTATGTATCATCAGTGATTCATCACATACTAATAATTTCCACAAAAACGCAATTTGCCATTAATAATGGACGGTTTAGCAGCTTTTACTTCAAAAAATCACCATGAGTCCTCATAACGACCACTTGCAATCTATATATAGTGTATAGATGTGAATTTTATTCATGCGTGTTAGTTTATGCGAAGGTAGTTTTGTGGTAACACTTATTTATGTACTAGTGTTTGCTAGGTAATTTTTGCGTATGATGTAAGACCAACAAAATTTTCGAAAATAGATAGAAAAAATTTTTTTCAACTTTGGAATTTTATGACTCGTTGACTAATTAGTATGTCAAAGAACCAATGTACATTTTTGTTGAAAAATGAATGCCCTACAGGAAAATTCTCTCATTGCTTTTTGATAAATCTCCTCTTTCAAACGTAATTCGAGGCAAAATTCAAATATTATTCAATATTTCTAGTGTGATTTTTAGTTTTGTCATACAATGTCATAGGACTTCACTTGAAGATCGTCTCATTTCCCACAAATTATTTTCTACTAAGTTTTCAGGATTCCGAAACACTCTTCCAGTATTTGCATTTACACATCAATTTATTCAAAAAAATTCTATTCTGATAATATCTACTAGATTATAAAATTAATATAAAAAAATTTTCAAACTAAAATTTGTTTATTTATAATAACCAGATAATCGAAAAAGTTTTGTATACTTATTCACGAGTTAATATTTATTTATGTTTTGGTCATCATAATTAATTACTTTTTTCTTGTCAATTTTACTAGTGTAATTTTGTAATCAATCAAAAACGTTCAGAACATGATTTTTTGAGCTAATTGGGGTTGTGATGCAAATAAACTGAAACCACTTCGGAAAGACGAAACCCTGTTTAAGGAAAACGATTCAATCTATGCTAAGTATATCTATATTAATGTCGATTCAAATTGTTTTACATCATTTTAAAATGTAAAACAATGTTCTGAATAATTTTGAATAATTATTCTTAATGGAGGATACTCGGTCAAAAATAATTTAGGGAAATTGAGACGATAGGTAAATAAAGTATCACGGTTTTCCTAATTGAATTGCCAATTGAATTGATCTATATAATCTCTACGCACATTTTGCAATGCTATTATTGTATTATTATCAATTTTATAATATAGCTATCAATCTAACAACTGATTTTGTTCACATGAATTGACCGGAATTGTCAAAGCATCTAATGATAATTATAATATTTTAATTTACTACCAATGAAAAAAAACAAAGTGCCGAGTTTATCAATCAGTATATTATTGTTAACTCATGAAAGTAACCAAAATTTGATAACAATAACTAAATTACGTTATCAGCAATTGCATTGTACATGATTATTATGAGATAAACTGGCGGCGGAAACACCATCCATTTATTAGGTTGAACATGTTTATTATGTCCCAATGTACACTCAATTCTCGCTGATGATAGCAAATCATGGTGGCGAAAATATTTTTGTTTATTATATATTTATCCAGATTTTTAGGACTGAAACAGTTCATTTAGTCTTACTGCGATCTTTAAGCAAATAATTATGATTAATTATTCATATAACATCGACTTATATTATCACTATTAGTAGTCATAAAAAATATAATTTTTGCCTATTGGTACTTGTGAGGCCATCAGCTGATTGTTAAATAGTATTTTTTGCATTTTTTTAAAAACTACTTTTGAAATACATTTAGTAAAAAAAAAGGACAGTCGATTACTTTGGTCCACCTTAACAAATATTTATATGTATCTATATATTATTTTTTTTTTAGATACATTACTGTTTATTAAGAGGGTGTTAAAGGGCCACATATATTTTATATTTGTAAAATAAACTTGTGAGGCCATTAAAGTGATATAATGCATGCTGTACAAATTTTTTCGGAGGTTTATCGGTACTTGCAAGTCCAGGCCTCATAACTACCATTTCTAATCAAATTAAAATATGCCCATGCCTATTATAGCATATGCTTATTGCGTTCATGGAAAGGTAGTTATAAGACCAATCTTATTGGTAAACTGGCGTTTGCTAGGCCATTCTAGCAAATTACATGTGGTCAAAGGAATTCTATTAATAGGCTATTAGAATTTATAACAATAAATTTTTTAACGACTGAATGATTAGTTGAGTATATAGTACAAAAACAACTGTCCTTCAACTGGCTTAAAGTAAAATAAAACAATTTAATTTCTAAGATACATTCACTATTTATTCATATACAATAAGAATTATTTAATTTTATTCAATATACTAGAAAATCGACTAAAAATATCCAATGAGAATGACAATTCCAAAAAAAAATTTATAAATTCAAAGGTTCAATCGAAATTCCTAACTGTAAAAAAAATTATTCTCTAACAAATTCTGCATACCAAAAAAAAAAAAAAAAAAAATAAAGAAATATATAAAAGTCCAAAATAAAATTTTAAATAAATCACATGTCAGTAATCAAAATTTTCTAATTCTTGTCAAAGTTATTTGGATTAATTAGAAAAATATCCAATACGCCTGACATTATGAAAACCTTCAATTTACAGATTTGATAATTAAATATAAATTTTTGATTAGTTAAATTTACCGCAGTTTTTATTTGCAACCATGCATTCATAAGATGTCACTACAATCGTGGTGGCCAGTCATTTTATGACTGTGACGGTTGAAAATAATCTGACCGGTCAGTTTCGCATTACTAATAAGGCCACATTGAATGGAGTACTGGTATTTGTAGAACCATTTTAGACTTACGAGGCAAGCCACAATACTGAGATGCTTTTTCTATCAAAATATCACTATTTTATATCAAATTTTTTGTTCTATCGATGCTAAGTATTGTTTCATAAGTATCAAACTGACCAAGTTAATAAAATAACGTAAAAATCCGATAATTTATTTCCTGAAAAAAAATTGATGACTTTGACAACTTGTGTACTACTCATAATGGCCTCACAACTAAAGCATCCTAAAATTTTGTTGTATAATCTTTGAGATTAACAAGGTGGATTTGACAGTTCATAATTAAGCAGAAAAATTGAAGTTATAACGGAAACTTAACTGACTTATTTTATTTTTCCATCATGTACAAAAATTATTGTTAGTTATTAATGACGATATATCCGTAATGAACAATTAAAAGATTGCAATGAATCAAGGCAGTAGTCATTGTTCTATCATTTATAGATTTGCTTCAAGACTTAGGGCACGAATAGATGTGACATAACTATATATAATTGTAACTAATTTATATTTACTTTAAACTTTTTCTGGAATTATTGACATAAGCCTATTTGTTGATAATAACGACTCATTCATCTTTAATACTATTTTTACTGATTGGATTGCCAATCGAGTTCATCTATATAGTCTCTACGCGTTTTTTGTAATGTTATTATTGTATTATTATCAATTTTATAATATAGATAGCAATCTAACAACCGATTTTGTTCACATTAATTGACAGGAATCGTCAAAGGATCTAATGATAATAATATTATAATTCACTACAAATGAAAATTAATGAGTTGCGGGGTTTATCAATCAGTATATTATCGTTAACTCATGGAAGTTACCAAAATTTGATAACAATCACAAAATTAAGTTATCAGTGATTGCATTGTGCATGTTTTTTATTAGATAAACTGGTGGTGGAAATACCATCAATTTTTTTGGTTGAAACATGTTTATTATGTCCCAATGTACTTCCAATTCTATCTGATGATAGCAAATCTATAGTTCAAAATAAATTTGTTTATTATATAATTATCCAGATTTTTAGAATTAAAACAGTTTATTTAGTCTTACTGCCATCTATAAGCAGATAATTTTGATTAATTGTTCATATAATATCGACTTATATTATAACTTTTAGTAATAAAAAATATAATTATTGTCTATCGGTACTTGTGAGGCCATCAGCTGATTGTCAAACAATATTTTTTGCACTTTTTCTAAAATTACTTTCGAAATACATTTAGAAAAAAAAATAAACATGCAATTATTTTAATTCACCTTAATAAATATTTATATACATCTACATACATTTTTTTTTAGATACATTATTGTTTATTAAGAAGGAGTTAGAGGGCCACATATATTTCATATTTATATCATAAACTTGTGAGACCACCAAAAGAATGTAATGCAAGCTGTATAAATTTTTTTTAGAGGAATATCGGTACTTGTAAGTCCAGGCCTCATAACTACCATTTCTAATCGAATTAAAATATGCACATGCCTATTATGGCATATGCATATTGTGTTCATGAAAAGGTAGTTATGAGACCAATCTTATCGATGAACTGGCGTTTGCTAGGCCATTCTAGCAAATTACATGTGGTCGAAGATATTCTATTAATAGGCTATTAAAATTTGTAACGATAAATTTTTTAACAACTGAATCATTAGTTAAGTATATAATACAAAAACAACTGTCCTTTAGTCGGCTTAAAGTAAGAAAAATCAATTCAACTTCTAAGATACATTCATTATTTATTGATATACAATAAGAATTACTTAATTTTTTATAATATACTAAAAAATTGACTAAAATATCCCATGAGAATCACAATTCTAAGAAAATTTTATGAATCATAAGGTTCAATTGAAATTTCTCGCTGTAAAAAAAATTATTTTCTGACAAATTGTGCATAACAAAAAAAAAAAAAAAAGAAATGAAGAAATAAATAAACATGCCAAAATAAAATTTTGAATAAATCACATATCAGTAATCAAAGTTTTCTACTTCGTGTCAAAGTTGTTTGAATTAATGAAAAAAATATCGAATATGAATGACATTATGAAAACCTTCAATATATAGATTTGATAATGGAATATAAATATTTAATCATTTGAAATTGCCGCATTTTTTATTTACAATCATGCATTCATAAGATGTCACTACAATCGTGATGGCCAGTCATTTTATAAATGTGACGGTTGAAAATAATCTGACCGGTCATTTTAGCCTTACTAATAAGGCCACATTGATTGGAGTACTGGTACTTGCGAAGCCATTTTAGAGTTACGCGGCAAGCCACAATTCTGAGATGCTTTTTCTATTAGAATATCACTATTTTATATCAAATTTATAGTTTTATAGATGCTAAGTATTGTTTCCCCGGGTAAAAAAAATTATATATAATTATATATAATTATGCATAATTATATATGAAAAATGGCCCTATATAATTATATATAATTATATATAACTATATATAATTATATATAACTATATGTAATTATATATAATTATATATAATTATATATAACTATACATAATTATGTAGAACTATATATAATAGAATTCCTATGCAATTTGTTAAATAAATTGTGAATTTTTGTATAGTAGAGGCTCTACGCTTATTATTTAAATCATTTTTTTTTAAGTCCAAGTTTAATTTCTAAGAAAAATTATTTATGGAAACATTGATAATAAATATTTTTGTCATTATGTAATATAGAATGTACTATATTACCATCAAAAAAGGTACTTGTCACTCTGCCAAATAACGGAGGCGTACCCGGGCCAGAATAGTCTCAAGTTTCGAATTTAACAGTTCTGAAATAAGTTTCTTACTAGAGACACACTACAAGTGGTGGGCGCGATCTCGTGGCGAGCTCCGAACTACTTCCACTGCTGCTTATAGCACCGGTGACTTCCCTCTCCTACATGCATATATATTGGGGTGTCCCAAAAAAAAACAAATACTTTTTTTTAAACTCTTATGAGCCCAAAAGTTACTTTATATTATAAAAAAAACTTCACCTAATTTTAGCCAGATATCTTTAGACTTGAACTATCACAAAGGGGGTCCCCTTTCCCATTTAAAATGCACACGAAAATTTTTCAGTTTAGTTTTTAGTTATTAAGACTATAAAAAATTGTTTTTTTAATTCCGCCTGGTATAATTTCGTAGGAAATAAAATTCTCTACAAAAAGTGCTGATGCAATTTGTACATCAAACAAACTGGAAAAAGTTACGGGGCGTCAAACATCGACAAAAATTTAGTTTCCTCAGTATTAAATTATTTTTTGTTGTTTTTTATTTTAATTCTATCGAAATTTTTTTTCAAATAATGACAAGCACGGTCTTGTAGCGAATTTAATTTCCTACAAAAAGTATCCGGTATTATATATACGTCAAATGAATGCGAAAAAAGTTAAAGGGTTTTAAATATCAATGAAAAATCAAGTTCACTTTTCGTTGATATTTAAGTTCAGAAAATTGATAATTTTTAAACTTGTTTTTTCGTTGACATTTAAATCTCTGTAACTTTTTTTTCATTCATTTAACGTATGTATGATATCAAATACTTTTTGTAGGAAATTAAATTTCCTACAAGCTGTGCTTGTTATTATTTGAAAAATTTTTTTGATCGAATAAAAATTAAAAATAACAAAAAATAATTTGAGGAGACTAAATTTCTGTCGATCTTTGAAGCCCCGTGCCTTTTTCCAGTTTGTTTGACGTACATAATGCATAATCACTTTTTTGTAGAGAATTGATTTTCTACAAAATGATACCAGGTTGAATTTAAAAAAAATTTTTTTTCAGTCTTAATAACGAAAAATTGAAATGAAAAGTTTTCGCGTGTACTTTAAATGGAAAAGGGAGCCCCCATTTGTGATAACTCAATTTGAAAGATCTTTGGCTGAAATTTAGTGAGAATTTTTTTAGTAATATAAAGTAACTTTTGAGCTCATAAGAGGTTAAAAAAAAAAACAAATTTTTTTTTTTTGTGGTATCCAAAAATTAAAAGTATAAATAAAAATGAAAATTTTGGTACCACTCCAGGCTCCTAATGGTATTAAGGTTTGTCTCAATCAATTTTTCTATTTTCCGTTTAAATAACACGGAAAAAAAAAAATTTTTTTTTTAAATTTTTTAGCTCACTAAGCAATCAACGGATTTTTATGCACAATAAATGATTTCGTAGGAAATTGAACGCTCTACAAAAAAAGTCACACATAATTTTTTGATAAATCCCACTGTTCAAAAGTTATTTAAGCTTCAAGTCAAATTTATAGCAAATTTAGAGATTTTTTTACTTTTCCGGTGAATTTCGAAAAACTTTGTTCGTAATAATTTTTAAGGAATAAAATTATCTACAAAACGAATCCTACGATATTTTTTGATAAGACCGTTATATCCACCGGAAAAGTAAAAAAATCTCAAAATTTGCTATAAATTTGACTTGAAGCTTAAATAACTTTTTAACAGTGGTATTTATCAAAAAATGATAAGAGAATTTTTTGTAGAGCGTTCAATTTCCTACGAAATCATTTATGGTGCATAAAAATCCGTTGATTGGTTTGTGAGCTAGAAAATTAAAAAAAAAATATTTTTTTTTAAACAACCATATTTACATATATATCTTCACTCCCAAGTTATTTTTCTCTATTTTCTATTTTTGTATAGAATTATATATGATTCATATAGAATTATATGTTTTTATATATAATTATATATAACGCTTAAAAAAATGACAGATGATCATATATAATTATATGCAATTATATATAATTATATGCAATTATATATAATTGTATGCAATTATATATAATTGTATGTAACTATATATAATTATATATAATCATCTGAGATTTTTCGTAGCGTTCTATATAATTGTATATAATCTTGTAAAATTATATATAGTTGTATATAATTATATATAATTATATATAATTTTATATGAATCATATATAATTCTATATAAATCATATATAATTATATAGAATTATATATGATTATATTGAATTATATATAATTTTTTTTACCCGGGTTCATAAGTATGAAACTGGCCAAGTTAATTAATTAAAGTAAAAATCCAATAATTTATTTTCTGAAAAGAAATTGATGACGTTGACAAGTTGTGTACTACTCATAAAAGCCTCATAACTAAAGCATCCTAAAATTTTGTTGCGTAATTTTTGAGGTTAACAAGGTGGATTTGACAGTTCAAAATTAAACAGAAAAATTCAAGTTATACCGAAAACTCAATCGAGTTATTTTATTTTTTTATGACGTACACAAATTATTGTTAGTTATCAATGACGATATATACGTTATTAATAATTGAAAAAACTGCAATTATTCAAGGCAGTAGTCACTATTCTATCAATTATCGATTTGCCTCAAAACTTAAGGCAAAAATAGATGTGACATGACTATATGCAATCTTCCTGAATCTATATTTACTTTAAACTTTCTGTAGAATTATTGACATAAGCCTATTTGTTGATAATCACAACTTATTCATCGTTGATACTATTATCACTAATTGAATTGCCAATTGAGTTTATCGATATAGTTTCTACGCACATTTTGTAATGTTATTATTGTATTACTATCAATTTTATAATATTGCTATCAATCTAACATTTGATTTTGGTCACATCAATTGGCAGGGATTGTCAAAGTATCTTATAATAATAATATTTTAATTTAGTACAAATAAAAGTTAACAAGGTGTCGAGTTTGTCAATCAGTATATTGTCGTTAACTCATGGAAGGTACCAAAATTTGATATCAATCACTAAATTAAGTTATCAGTGATTGCATTGTACATGATTATTATTAAATTATTATACTAATCCACTTTTATTATTTATTAAATTAAAATACTATCCACTTTTTAGGTTAAAACATGTTTATTATGTCCCAATGTACTCTCAATTCTATCTGATAATAGCGACTCTATAGTTCAAAATAAATTTGATTCGGCAAAAATATTTTTGTTTATTTTCTTGTCATCCAGATTTTTAGGATTGAAACAGTTTATTTGGTCTCACTGCTATGTATTAGCAAATAATTATGATTAATTGTTCATATAACATCGACTTATATTATCACTATTAGTAGTCATAAAAAATATAATTTTGCCTATTGGTACTTGTGAGGCCATCAGCTGATTGTTAAATAGTATTTTTTGCATTTTTTTACAAACTACTTTTGAATTACATTTAGTAAAAAAAAAGGACAGTCGATTACTTTGGTCCACCTTAATAAATATTTATATGTATCTACATATTATTTTTTTTTTTTTTGATACATTACTGCTTATTAAGAGGGTGTTAAAGGGCCACATACATTTTATATTTTTAAAATAAACTTGTGAGGCCAATAAAGTGATATAATGCATGCTGTACAAATTTTTTTCGGAGGTTTATCGGTACTTGCAAGGCCAGGCCTCATAACTACCATTTCTAATCAAATTAAAATATGCACATGCCTATTATAGCATATGCTTATTGCCTTCATGAAAAGGTAGTTATAAGACCAATCTTATTGATAAACTGGCGTTTGCTAGGCCATTCTGGCAAATTACATGTGGTCAAAGAAATTCTATTAATAGGCTATTAGAATTCGTAACGATAAATTTTTTAACGACTGAATGATTAGTTGAGTATATAATACAAAAACAACTGTCCTTTAGTCGGCTTAAAGTAAGATAAATCAATTTAATTTCTAAGATACATTCATTATTTATCGATATACAATAAGAATTACTTAATTTTTTACAATATACTAGAAAATTGACTAAGAATATCCCATGAGAATGACAATTCTAAGAAAATTTTATGAATTCTAAGGTTCGATCGAAATTTTCCGCTGTAAAAAAAATTATTCTCTAACGAATTGTGCATAGCAAAAAAAAAAAAAACGGAATGAAGAAATAAATAAACACGCCAAAATAAAATTTTGAATAAGTCACATATCAGTAATCAAAATTTCCTACTTCTTGTCAAAGTTGTTTGAATTAATTCAAAAATTATCCGATACGATTGACATTATGAAAACCTTTAATTGATAGATATGATAATTGAATATAAATATTTAATCATTTGAAATTGCCGCAGTTTTTATTTACAATTATGCATCTATAAGATGTCACTAGAATCATGATGGTTAGTCATTTTATGAATGTGACGGTTAAAAATAATCTGACCGATCAGTTCCGCAACACTAATAAGGTCACATTGATTGGAGTACTGGTATTTGCGAAGCCATTTTAGACTTACGCGACAAGTCGCAACACTGAGATGCTTCTTCTATCAAAATATCACTATTTTATATCAAATTTTTAATTTTATCGATACTAAGTATTGTTTTATAAGTATCAAACTGACCAAGTTAATTAATTAGCGCAAAAATCCAATAAATTATTTTCTGAAAAAAAATTGATGACTGTGACAACTGGTGTATAACTCATTATTTGTCATTATTTTTCAGGCAAAAATAAATGAAAAAAGTCAAAAATTGACTTTTAAAGCCGATACAATCGACATGGATCGAGTTAGACCAAAACCATTTTATGCACTTTTAAAAAGCAACAATTACTCTCCAAATAAAAACTAGTTACAAAACGATAGCTTGAAACCACGCTAAGTTATATTAAATTAAAAGAAAAGTTATTCGACTTACATTTTTTTTTAAATGGAAAAACTTTGATGCTCGAGAGGAAGCACTTAAAATTATAAGTAAGACCTGAAATTTTTAGGGAATGTTACTCTCAACATAAATAACAAAATTTTCTTGTGTCCGCTAAAAGAAAAGAATGTTCGTTCCAAATGGAGCTCCCCAATGTGCATTGGTTTGAAGCACTGAATTATCAACTGTCAGAGCAAATAAGCTTTTCATCTTTGACGATGAATTTCTCGCCAATTGACTGCTATGAAGACATTGAAGGATGGTTTTTACGTTTAGAACTATAATTTTGAAAACTTTACTATTAACTTATTGAAGTCTCACAATTTCCTGCTATTTCTCAACAATTAGATTGAAAAAATTTGATTATAAATTTTCACTCTCTTCGAAATCGGTCATAAGTATTGACTTGTTCCAAAAAAAGTTTTTTCGGAGGCTCAGATAAAATAATCTTATCTGTCAAAATCAATTGACTAGACGTTAGGTTTCAAAAAATCATTAAAATTTTTTTTTCGATAAAACAGTGTAATTAAGAAAGAAATCAGTATTCATAGTTTACAGGTGTAATTAAACGAACTTAAATCAAGTCTGATCCGTAGAATATAAATGATATAAAAATTTACACAATGACACGCTCTCCAATTTTTTCATCAGCAATTAAATCTAAACTAATAAATTGAAGAAAATAATTATTGCAACAATCAAACGAGCATGTCAGTATACCGATGAAAATAATTCATTGGTAAATCAGTACTTGTGAGGCCAGGTCTTATAAACAAAGTTTAATATCTTAGTGAACTTTTGAAAATGGTACTTTTGAGGCCATTTTTTCCCCCCTCCACCCGTTAAGATTATATCAGACAGTGGCTCTATAACTACCATAGAATCTGAATGAAACAGACTTTTCTCTTACACCTAGCGGTACTTATAGGTCCACGTGACATTTATAAGTTTATCGTACTTCAAACTTCTAAATGTCACGTGGACCTATAAGTACCTCTAGGCGTAAGAGAAAAGTCTGTTTCATTCAGATTCTATGGTAGTTATAGAGCCACTGTCTGATATAATCTTAACGGGTGGAGGGGGGAAAGAATGGCCTCAAAAGTACCATTTTCAAAAGTTCACTAAGATATCAAACGTTGTTTATAAGACCTGGCCTCACAAGTACTGATTTACCGATGAATTATTTTTATCGGTATATCGACAAAATATTAAAAAAAAAAATTTTTTTTTTTAATTTTAGCTTCGTTCCAACAAGACAAAGCTTTATATTTTTGAATAAGATCAAATTTTTTTTGGCCCCACAACTACCAGCTGATAAACATATATATATATATATATATATATATATATATATATATATATATCTATAAAATGACAGGCCTTTTTTTTGAACGCGCATCACGTAAAAACTACTGAATATTTTGACATGAAATTTACACCACAAAATTCTGCGTGTTTTAAAGAAGGTTTTAAACTATATATTATTATGATTTTGATGATAAAAACTATATTTTTATAGATTTTGTTTTAATAAATTTTATCGATTATCGATTGTTCTTTTTCTTTCAAATGAAACAAAAGAACATTAATATACATGAATCTGTCCTTTTTTTGATATGATATAATTTTATTTGATTTTCTAATTAAAGTAAAAGTCCCTACATACGCTTAGTATCATTAGTTGCTCACTTTCACTGTTTAATGCGTTTTTTATAATTTTTATAAAAAAAAAAAAATTCAACTGGAAAAATTAGTATTAATGAATAATTATTTGTGAATTTAAATACGTTAAAATATCATGTATCAAATTATTTTATAATAGATTATGAATTCAAATTGAGTGACTGTTTTCAAAATCATGCTCTGCCGGGCATTTTCCGCTTTAACGTTCATTCGTTAGACTATTTAAGAATGGTTAGAACTATATCTTATTATATATATTTTTGAATTTCATGAAATTTTATATTATGTAAAAATAAAGTTTCATAATTTATAAATTATTTTCCAAATCAATAAACTTATCATAATTTAATCGATATTGACTTTAAGCGAGTATAGAGCCATGTGTTGATCGAGTAATGGTACATGACAACTTTAAGTGAGCGACTACGAATACACTCAAGAACCTTGCTTAAAAAATTAATAATAATTCATTATCAACATTATTTTTCAAAGTAAAATTTTATTTTGATACTTGAAACTAGAAAAAACTAACAATATGATTTTTCATTTTATTTATCAATTTATATTGAGTGATTTAATCTCACTCCAATGAAAAGAGAGCGGATATAGATGAGGTTTTTACCTTAATATTTTAAAAAGTACTGAAAATACTTATAATAATCATAATGATCATCATCAAATTCAATTTGTGTTTTAAAATACAAAAATTTTATTTTAAATGTCTGATAGCAACTTTAATGTTGAGAAGTTTTATTGTTATGCAGATAATAGTTTTAATAAAAATTTTTTATTACATATATATATATACTAGCTGTGAACGCCCGCTTCGCTGGGTTTTTTTTTGGTGATTTTATTTACATATTAAATTTTTTGCTCTGAAATTTCGACAATGATTTGATAAGTTCTAAAATATTTGAACGTCGAACATCCCCTCAAATTAATTCCGATAGTTCTAAACTATTTTTCGATCGGGCTACTCCGATTATTTTCGTATAACTTACGACTTCAAGATATATATTTCAACTTTTATCACGTTTTCCAAACTTATAAAACAATCGGCAGCATCCAACATCAATGAAATCATTTTTGAGTAATTTAATTTATTGAACTTTAATGTAATTTAATTTAATGCATTTACATTTACATTAATGTAAATACATACCTATATATATATATATATATATATATATATATATATATATATATATATATATATATATATATATATATATATATATATATATATATATATATATATATATATATATATATATATATATATATTTGAAGTTTCTAGTATGTTATTTTCGGAACCTTGCAAAAAATTCTAGACCGATTAGAATCATTTTTATAAGATTTGAATCAACTAATTGTAATTTAGAGCTTTCCGAATGATTATCCAAATATTCGCAACAATCTAGAACATTTTAGACTATTTTAAATCAACTAAGTGCGGTTTAGAGCATTCTAGATGTGTCTCGAAATTTTTAGAACAATCCAGACCATTCTTGACTAATTAAAATTAATCTTAAGTAATTTAAATCAACCAAATTCATTTTGAAGCATTCCAGATTAATTAGAATTAATTTTCGAATAATTTGGAAAACTAATTTATATGTTAGAACTGAGATTTCAAGATTATTCCCGAAATGTCTAGATTATTCTTGAAATTCCTAAAACAATGTAGAATATTCACCATCAATCATAGATCCATTTTCAAAGTTCATATTATTTTAACTCCCATCTTTCACACCCTCATAGTTATCAAGTTAGTTTCTACATCAAATCGTATTACAGGCACAAACACCTCCTCTTTTATAATATATATATATATATATGTATATATATGTATATAATATATACATGTGATAATTTATCTTAGTAATACAATATTTATCGCCCGCGAAGCGGGCAGGATCTGCTAGTATATATATATATATATATATATATATATATATATATATATATATATATATATATATATATATATTTAAGTAAGATATTTTTAAATAATCTAAATTTTGTTGCTTAAAATTAATTATATTAAATTTTCAGTTAATTGCGAATAACTTACGACTTGTGAGAAATATCGAAAATTTTCTCGGAGATACGTTATAGGAAATAAAATTCTCTACAAAAAATGTATAATAAAATTTTCCCATAAATTTGATGGTTGCGTCAAAAAATTCAAAAAATGTAAAAATTTATCATCAATTTATCTGTAACTTTGAATAACTTTTGAAGAAATAAAAATATCGAAAAATTATAAGAGACCTTTTTTGTAGAGCGTCAAATTTCCCATAACGGCATGTTTTGAACATTTAAAAGTATTGGTCCTATCATGAGCTACAAAATTCCAAAGCTTAAAAAATAAATTTTCCCATGTTAATTAAACGGGAAATAGAAAATTGCGATGCGGCAGTTGTTAATATTAATATTAAGAGCTCAAACTTTCACAGAATTTTTTTTTCGTCATTTCCAAGAATATTTTCGGTATAATGAAGAAAAAAAAAATAATTGTTTTTTTTTAAACAGTCTAATATATATATATATATATATAGTAAAATTGTAACTTATTTATAATTTTAGTTTACAGATTAGAAGATAATTTTGTATGACTCAAAGAAGAATCGCTGCCTGATTTTAACTAAAATGCCGCGAACACTATAATACAGTCCTCAAGAGATTTATGAAAAATTGAAATATTTTCAATTTATTGAAGATGGAAAGTACCTAAACTACAATGATTCAATCTGGAAGAAAGCAGGAGAATTACTGCCTGGAACGTCTTTAGAGTACATTTGGCTCTACATCACACATAATCGAAACGGTATTTCCGAAAAAATTCATGGGCCCTTAAAAAAAAAGAAAACACAAAAGAAGACTTTTGACAGCTCTAATTGGTCTATGAAGCAGAATCCGAAAAATTTATTAGCTATCAAAGAAGTTATTCACCTGTCAGCATTACAATGGAAGAAATTAGGGCTTACAATTAAATGCTACAATGATGCCAGGGAATACGAAGTTTTTGAGCCTGGCTGGACTGAAAAAATTTATAATTCGATATGGCATAACTTTAAGCTTTCTTGTCCTTTCTCTTTTCAAACACCTAAAATTACCCGAGGCAGTGATATTTTCTTGTCAATTAAAGGTACTTGTGCTGAGTGTCAAAATGAAATTCATTTATGTAGCTATGAAGAGCCAACCGAACGTGGAATCAACATCCATATTTCTACATATGACACTAAAGAAATCAAACACTTAAAAAAAAGACAACTCCGTGGTAATAGTCGTAAAGCTGCTGTAACTGAAGTGAATTGTAAATCAACATACATGTGGCGACGTTTGAAAGCAGATGAACTTATGGACTTCGGAGACAATGAGCCAGCTGACTTACCTACAGAAGGCGCTTTGAGAAATGCTTAATACACGGAAAAGAAAAAGGATTTAGATTTGAAAACATTTTCTCACCCAATTCTCGCCGTGCTAGATTTAAATAATGATCCAAAATATGCTGAAAGCATCAGAGAAATTTGTATAGACAAAATGTATGTAATGTACTGGTTACCAGAGCAGTTATCTCTGTATAAAGCCTTTATTAAGAAAGATCCAGTAGGCAGCATTTGTATTGATGCAACTGGGAGCTTGATAAAAACTTTACCGACTAAAGACTACTCGAAGCATGTTATATTATATTATCAAGTCATTGCAACGTATGAAAAATCATCGCTACCTCTTCTCCAATTGGTAACAGAAAAGCATGATTCTAATACGTTGGCATATTGGCTGAGGGAATGGCTGCGGTGTGGAATTCAACCTCCGAAACGAGTTGTCAGTGACTTTTCTCTAGCACTACTAATGCATCGACAGTAGCCTTTAACAATATGTCCCTAAATCAATATATTGATGAATGCTTTGATGACATAACGAATAATGTATCAATTAATAAGCGAACAATCGTCAGAATTAATGTGGCGCATCTCTTCAAGTTTGTCTCGTTATGGCCTTGTTTCAGTTCTAAAAATTATCATCAAAAAGATTTTTATTGACGATATCTTAATTTATTGCGGAATTCCGTTGACTTAGAAGGCTTTACAAACATTTTAACAGCTGTATTAACTATTGCATATTCTGAGTATGAAGAAAACGATGCAACTAATTTATGTTTTAAATATAAAAGAAACTGTTCGATTTAATGAAGAATGGATCGGAGCAATTACCTCACTTTCCTGACGATCATTTGTTTGCAAATTTGTCGATTATTGATGATGAAAATGAAGAAAAATTAATACAAGTTGTGAAAAAAAAAAGATATCTCGACCGATTAAAATATTTTTGATGAAACTTAAAATACAATGCGATTCTACAAAACAAACTGGAGCTTCGAACAAGTATTTTAATAGGGACTTTGCCAATAGACTCATAGACTTATGCAGATATTTTCTTTTGTGGACAGCTGTTGGGTCAACTTCATTTTATAAAAATAAATTAGTAAACATTTCACCAGTACTAACGGCGAGTTCAGCCATCAGCGACGAATATTTCAAAGATGTCAAAAATCATATTTTTTGTAATGAAACGAATAAAAATGTTGTTGAATTTTTAAAAATTCATTTTAGAGCTTTGAGTGGCACAATGGAATTACTTGGAGCTATAAATAATGAAAACCTAAAAGTAACTAGAAAGAACATTGACACTTGTGAGCTAGACTCTAATAACTATTCAACTGATATTTCAACTCATGATGAAATATACATTGAAAATAATCAAAATATAGAATGTACGACGGAGCAAAGTTTGATGCCTTATGTTTCTGTTACTACTAACGATAGTAACCGTAAAATATCTGACCTTGATGCCTCAAAAATTGAAATTCAGAGTGTACCAAATAATACTTCTGACGTCGTTTATACCGAAGAACCAATTAACCTCGTTTTCAAGCCTACTGAATTGTTTCAACAATCACATGCTAATCACGTTGATGACAGTCCTCCCATTAATAACCAAATAATTTATGATTATAATGTACCTAATAATCTAAGTGTGTCTAAGCATAAAGAGGTTGATAATTTTAACGATGGCGATTCTGCTTACAGTATGAGTTTTATTGAATTATGTTCAACGGAATATGAAACTAACATGATTCAACCGACGCTCGATACAATTAACCATGGTGTCCAATATATAAATGGAGGAACTCCTCAATTTTCATCAACGTTTCAAGATTTGAATGATTTTCTATCTGGCATCGATATTAATAGTAATGTAATTTGTAGTCTAAAAAGTTTATTAAGCCCCATAAGTACTAGTGATAAAAATATTTTTGTTAACGAAGATAATCAATCTAGCCCAGTAGATAATAAAAGTAATTTTAGTTATTTAAATTTCCAAGATGAATGGAGAGGACTCCTTGAAAATAAAAAACCAAGCCACTACGCAAAGGCAGAACCCGATCTCGAAAATATTCATAATCGACCAAAATGTAGAAAACAAAAAAAATTTATTGGTTAATGGAAACTGTTTGCCACCAGTTTTATCGAAAATAGGAATTGTAAAGATCATTAATACTTGTCCGTTTGATTCAGTTATGCATTGCATTCAAGGTGGATATATAGATCGGTCTAAATACCATAATTATATAGATCGAAATTCTTCTCCAGTTTTTGACATTATAAAATTGATTTCATCTAAAGGAATTACAAACACAGTTTACTAAAAAAGAGTAGATATTATTTTAAATTTCAACAAAATTGAAAATGGTGTTATAGATTGCAATGCAAACGTGAGTAATACCATCGGCGTAATACTCCACAATATACCGTCAATTACCTGTCAAACCTCTTGTTTGAAATGTAATAACGTCATTACAAGTATACTACCGGTTATCACTCCAAATCTAGAACCACTTTTTGAAAGGGGTATGAATGCCGTAGAAGAATCGATTCGACAATACATTTTGGAATACAGGCGTCGTTGTCAAAAGTGTTATAACAGAACGGACGAGAACATGCAACCTGGTTACCATCTTTTCGTTGACATAGAAGCTTTACAAAGTAATTTATATAGTAAAAGTAAGGCCGATGGACAAAATGTTGCAAATATATCATTGTTAGACATCCCAATTGATATTAATATTGGTAACATTCAATATATATTAGTTGGAGTAATAGAGCATATAATGTTGGGAGAAACTGGTCACTATAGGCCTTATATAAGTACACTAAGCAATACTTAGGAACTTCATGACGGAATTTCCACCCAATCACAAATAAAAAAATTAACAAAAAAAGAACAAAAATCTAAAAGAAAAATACATACACTGATAGAAAAAATATCTCGATTCAAGAAAAATTTTTTCTTCAAAATGTGGTTCTTGTTTTAAAATTTTTAATTGTTTTAATTTAAGAAATAAGTTTTTGAACCAAAAAATTGAATTTCTCGAATAGAGAAAAAAAATTCTTCGTTTGAGAATTTTATTCTTCGATGAAGCCTTTATTGTTTTGAAACAAAATCTGACATATTTGGCTTAAGAATTTCTTGCTCTTGGATGGAGATAGGCAAAATGTAGGTTTAAGACATTACCGACTTGTTTCGAGAATGGCGCGATTTTTAAATCAAGATCTTAATTTACTCAGCTTGAAAAAAAACTTTTTTTTTTATTTTAAAAATAAAAAATTTTAAAGTGATTTTTTAGGACTCCATTCATTTACTTCAGATATGTTAAAATAGAAATTTATTTCAAAAAAAGTTTTTTTTTCATTACTTTGAAAACATCTTCCATCAAGAAATTATCACTTGAACCAAAAATTGAAAGTTCTTATAATAACAATACGACATTTTTAGCTGAAGAGACAAGTGGTCTTGCTTAAAGAATTCAATAGTATCGATTGAAGATAATTTAGTTTCGGGTCAAGACACGAGAGTTATCCATCAAAGATACAAAATCTCTAGAGCCAAGAAAATCTAAATCAAGACAAGAATTTCTTGAAGCAAGACAATTGCTTTTCTTCAGAAATAAATTCTTGGCTCAAGAAAATATAACAGGGCTATTCTGTTACTCTGGTCGTCCTTAGTTTACCTTTTATTAAGGGCGCCACTGGAAGTGATAACGGCCTCCCAGAGCCGGATCTTCGATCGTCAGGGTCGGTGTAATTTGGTTAATTGTAAGAGAAGGATGAGGAAGGATAATTTATAAATAATTTTATGTCTTCAATTCACAAATTAAACCTTTATTTATTTAATCAACCTTTTTACCTTTTGACCTTATAAACCTTATACTTTATAACTTTTACAAACCTTATATCTTTTATAAACCTTATAACCTTATAACTTTACTACCTTATAACTTTTATAAACCTTATTTTAATCGACTCGCAATATTTCACTTAAACCTAATTCAATTAATAACCCGCAATGATTTTCCTTTTTAAAATTGGCCAACTACCTTTGGCACTATCACACACACTCCCACACAATATTTTGCCAACTACCTTTGGACTTTTATCACACACTCACACACTCTATTTGCCAACTACCTTTGGACTTTGATCACACACTCACACACTCTGTTAAAAATCGCTTCACCCTCGCGATACTTAATAACTACAATTTTACCATTAAAACCTAACTCACTAATTTTAACATAATGTTTCACCCGAAATTTTAATAAATTAATTAATTTGAAGAGTGTAAATAATTATTAATTAATTTATTATTTAATCTTAATTTTCCTTTATCAATTGATTCCTTTCACTTTTATCACCAGTTTGTTTTTTTTTCGTTCACCCAACGATCATTTGCCGCTAAGGCCCGCCATCTTTTCTTTACGCGCGGTCACTTTACTTTTACTTCAAACTCAGTTTCACCCGATACACTTTATATGTTTTCTACTTTTCCTTAATTCAGGTACTTTTGTTATCACAATAATTATTCTTAAATTAATCAATTACTTTCTTTAACTATTTTCTTTAACTAATTATTCCTTTTAATTAATTAATTAATTTATCTTATTATCGATAATCTTGACCGCGAACTTTTCTCTTTTTACTGAAACAATTTATTATTCATTATATTCATAATTAATTTTATTTATTTGATTACTAAATTTACTTATAATTAATTAATTTTCATGACTAGCAATGATGACTAGATTTTACGGTTTCCGGTACGCGACCTATCTGGAAACTTCTAGAATATTTCCGGCGACCTGCCTGGAAATATTTAACTATGTAAAAGCTCCGGCTACCTGCCTGGAGTTTATTAATTAATTAATTTTATATAATCTAATTCCAGTTTAATTTATAATTTTAAATTTTCGAGTAATTAATTAATTTCCGAGTATAAATTTCCTGACGATCCGACGCGACGCTACCAGACGTACAACGGAGTATTCAGATAAAACTTTCCGGCTTACTGCCTGAAATGAATTTTAAATAAATACCTTAGCAATAATTACTCCAGTCTCAATTCCGTCCTCGGTTTTGTTCTCGTCTAGGTAGTGTTGTCCTGTCTGCGTCCTGGTCTCGTAATCAAGTTTTTCCTGTCTCGTCCTCTCAATCTCCAATTCTGCTCTCACCTTCAACCTGCTTAATCAGACGCAATCAGTAAATTTTATAATAGATACCGGCTACCTGCCTGGTATTGGGTAAAAAGATTGAATTTAATAATTGCTTGGTTCCACAGTAGACACCAGCTTACAATTAAATAATTACCTGATATAATTGTAGCGTCCCAACAAAACCGGCGGTTATAATGGCGTCTGGTATCGCGTCACTCTACTTGTCTGTTCGTCTTGGCTGTTCGGGTGTTCCGATGGTTAATGCCCGATTCTCGTTCCGGTCCCCATTTTATAATTGTCCGCGCACCTCTTGACTCTGGCGGTCACTCGTCACCTACTTAATTCTAAGTGGGGTTGACGGTCGAGCAATTGGAATTTCCACATCTGGCCGACTAGTCGCTACCTACCCGGCATACCCTGGGTGGTAATGTCACGTGACCGACAGTACACATAATAGATTTTAATTTGACTTATTTGAACGGAATAAATTTGAATTTACCCCGTTACAAAAATATTTCTTAAGCCAAGATAAAATTTCTATCAGTGTATACTGTTTTATGTTATAAAGTAAATAATTTATGTTTTAACGATTTAATCACTTAAGTCACATATAAAAACTTAATTTTTCTATTAATTGATAAGTATAACTATTTATATTCATTACTTAATATTGTAGACTGTAAAAAAACAGCAGCAAATAAATATTATAAAAGAAAAACAATGTGTACATAAAAATAATTTATACATACTATTGTTAAACTTTTTTCCCATCGATATATTTGCATATACAATGGCAAATATATGATTTAATTGTGATGAAATCTATACTAAATCTTCAATGTAAGTATTGTAAAAGTTGAAGTAATGGTTTTATGGGTAAGTATAAATAAAATCATTTGAAGTTGCCTACACTGGAATAATTTGTATAAAAAAATTGACAACAACACCAAATGACATTAAAGTCAGTTACAAAGAAATTTGTTTCTTGATATAATAAGGAAGTGAAAACATAGTGGCCGATCAGAAATTAGTACCAGTTCAATCCAAGCGTTTAGTATATTTATAACTAAAAATATACAAAAGCATGGAGAAATCGGGTACTAGTTTATAACGTTCTCCTCTATTTCACACGACCCACGGCGGAGGGTGGATAGTGCTCAATAGCCGTTATGGTTCTCCGTTGGATGAAAACCCTGAAAATAAAAATAATGACAAGACAAAAAGTTCCACCTGGAGATACCTCGAATCTCCCTGGACCCGCAGCTCTGCTCAGGCTGGGTTAGATATCCTGGTTGGGCGCCAGTTCGTGTGCCCCACGAACAAAATTCAAAAATCAAAATAAACCAACGGAGAAAATGAAAAATGAAATGAAAATGTTTGCAGGATAGCAATTTTCAGAAATAGGAATAGGATAGCAAGAAAAAGATAGTAAATAATTAAAATAATAAGATAAATACTACCGGGTTGCTGACCATTTGCATTTAATTATAATTTAAATGATAATTTGTACTCTCCAATTTTATCGCACAAACAATAACACTATTGAATATATATAAATATAAAATGAATTACTTACAAAATAACAAAATACTGGTCGTTATGTGCGTATACTAAATTATAAATTAGCTGGTTGTAATAACAAAAAAATAATACGTGACAAACAATAAGTATTCGCCGCCGAAGAAAAATAATTATCGCATGTAAATAATAAATACTAAATAATAACTCAATCACTCACCTGTGATTCTCAAAAAAATAAAGTATAAATATTAATAAATGAATATAAATAATAATTTCACCCGCTGGTGATTTATACCAGATCTCAATATATAAATAATAATTGATAAATTCACTCGCACGTGAAATCAAATAATAATAAAATATAATAATTAATATCAATGCTCAAAACAACAATTCAAAAGAATACTTCAATAATTATCAAAAAAAGTATTCACTCAATCTCAAAATAATTATTCCACTGGTGACCAACTCGCAGTTCACCACATTAATATAAATAATAATAACTCAATAATTAGTTTAACAATTTCGCAAACTCAATAATAATTTAAACTCAAATTATAATTCCTGGTATCAATTATGTGTGATCACCCGGCAACTTCAGCTGCCTATGCTCTCTAGTAACCAGGAAAATTCTTCACTGATATATATATATATATACAAAGGATAACAGCCCAGTCGCATATACTTAACGCCAGCAAATAATATTTACCATTAAAACTCTATATGTAAATAATACTCAGATATTCAATATTTAGTATTAATGTACGCTACTAAATGTTATTGCAAAATCAACTATCCACTGGGCTCTATAATCATATATTTCACAACAAGATTGTCAGTTTAAATATGAGAAATTCTATATACATATATACAAACGCAAGTGCAAATGGCCACCAACGCGGGAATGCAAAGTTACACGCCAATGAATTACCAAAAGTACTTACAATTTCTGAAGTATTTCCCAAGTACAAGCTCCCTGGTTGATACCAAATACTACAAGACAATTGTACTCTGAATATTTCAGTAATAATTGAAATATTCAATCTAAATAATTACAAATAAGCCAATGGCGTCACAAAATACTATAGTTTTACCAGCAACTAGCACACACCCTGCTCTTACAATTGTTTATCCACGTCTGACCATGGCAGCACGTGATTCTCATGCCGGCACCTCAGCCGGCCATCTTGTATATCGGTATCTCATTTCAACCAACGGGAAAAGTATCTCTGTCTCATGTTACTTTTAGATACCACCAACGACAACTTACATGATGTCAACTGTGTAACTTTGCATGTTCCCATCGTTAAATGCCCACCGGATTATTGTATTATTAATTAGAATCAATATAAAATGCAAAATCAATCCATATTTTATGCATAACAGCTATAAAGTTACTAAAAAAGTAATAAACTGGTTGCTGACAACTGTTGCGTCGACGCGCATGCGCCGAGCAATCCCAATAATTACAAGCACCTTAATTAAATATATGATTATTTTTCCCAGCATCATAAAATTTTAATTGTCTGCCTGTTGTAATCAGTGAATTTTCCTGATTACTAGCCAATTTATACATAAAGAAACAATCCAGTGGAAATAATGTAATAATTAAAATAAAATTACACATGTAAACGAAATAATAATAATAATAATGCATATAGAGACGTGTGAGCAGCGTGTGCCGCCATCTGTTGCTCACCGACCGGATGTGAGACTGCCGCGATATTTAAATATCGTGACAAGTTTCTGATCGACCACTGGGTCTTTTGTCTTAATGATAAAAATCTCTCGAATAATTGGGAACAGTATGAATGAATATAACCAATCTAATTAGATCGGATGGCATGTTTGAGCTTACGTCATGATTAACTCAATATTTATGTTTGCATTTTGATGAAACTTATTAATTATATCAAAAATTTTTTAACTCTGAGTGAAATGACTATCTAGAAAATAACAATAAACATGTATACGTTTTATCAAAATTGCTTGTCATTACATGAATAAACCCTGAACTATCGATTTGAAAATTACAGGTGTCGGCGGTAAGTTTTGATTTCTGATAGATCAAGAAACAAAGTTCCT
Organism: Microplitis manilae; assembly: GCA_030273425.1. Taxonomy (NCBI): domain Eukaryota; kingdom Metazoa; phylum Arthropoda; class Insecta; order Hymenoptera; family Braconidae; genus Microplitis; species Microplitis manilae. The sequence continues at coordinate 4,070,041 of CP092730.1, read as the reverse complement.
TTTAAATGAGAGTTTTTCAATAACCTGCAACTACGAAAATCCGATAGCATCGTTGAAAAGCAAAATATAATTTTTCTCAGTAGACCATTTTACCACACACTACACTATCAGAAAGATAATACTGAACGTTATACCAGACATTTAATTAGTGTCGTAAAGGAGAATATTATGTGGAGTCGATAATAGCAAGAAGCTCAAGTTCTCTTTGGACCCTAGAGAGGGATTCACGAATTTAGGCACTAAAAATAATAAATTATTTCTCTTGATAAATTATACTACAGTCCAATCAAAATGAAATCCAATAGGAGCTTTGACATACAGATATCACTTCCGAACAAAAGAATCGATCATATATTACAAAACTCGATAATATATTATATTATATGTATACGATTAACCGTGAAAAAATCAGTATAAGTAACTCACTTCCATAAATATATTCACTACCCAAACTTCATACAATTTATAATATTAAACTACTAACTGTATACTTAAATTGTAACAACACCATATGTATAAGTGATATAGATTCACAATTACATATACCTCAATAATGCACACACACGTTAAGATACTTATAACTGAAATACTTTGATTGCACAGAATACTGTGACTGCATAAAACTACAAACGATTCTGGATATGTGAGAGCCACTTCATAACTCTAACTATTACAGTACCAATTGTTAACCCCCATACATCGGTAACTACTAGTCTCTCGCAGACACTACAAACGATTTAATGTTGCTACAAATATTTTTGTAGATTGTAGTTTCAACGTACGTACTAACATATGTCAAAAACGTTTTCTATCTATGGCTTATACGGCTTTCCAATATTCAAGTACATTTTAACTTTTACCTTGGAAACTACACCAAACTACAAACTATTTTAAACGTGCTACAGTTACGGTTTTCCAATTGTAATATTACCTGTGACTTGAAACCTAATAAATTTTTTTTTTCTAGTCACTTTTTAAACTACAAAAAATTAGAGCTTACTACATTCATTAACATCGTTTGTAGATGATTGTAGTAATCACGTAGTGTGACAGATATTATTATTACCCAAACTGATTAACAAAACAAAACACACATACCTATATACACAACGACAAACACACACACACACACACACACACACACACACACACATTTATTTATACACTCGTCAACTCCAACAGAAACGCTAAGTACGGGGTTGTATCACTAAATAAATCTACAAATGATTTCGAATATGTGACAGATTCTTATAAACTCGTGTTGTTACTGTAGTCTTGATTTTATCCTTCATACCAGTAATAACTAGGCTCTCGCAAATACTACAAACGAATACATGTTGCTACAAACATTTTTGAGGTTTGTAGTTTTTGAGTCAAAAGTAACATGCATTAAATACGTTTTTCGTCCATGGTAGTACGACTTTATAATGATTTTCTTTATTTTAGCTTTTATTTTCGATACTACATAAATCTACAAACGATTTTGAATATAATACAGTATCTACACTTCGATTTAAACATTATCTGAGACCTAGAATTCTATGCATTGCTTTTTCTCGATCAGTTTTTAAATTACGAAAAATTAAAGCTTACCACATTCATTAACTTGTTTGTAGATGATTGTAGTAATCACGTAGTGTGACAGATATTATTATTACTCAAACTGATTAACAAAACAGAACACACATCTATATATATAATGACACTCATATACTTACTCACACTCACAAACACACTCGTACTCATCCATGCAAAATTCACACGCACATCCGAACACACACTTGCACTCTTAGACGAGTGTACACATATGCACCGGCACACAAAAACACATATTCACCTGGATGTGTACTAGGGTGATTTATTTCCGCAAAAGTTTTTTTTTTTTAAGTGCTCAAGCAAAATCTCAATCTACATCGAAAAACAAAAATTCTCACCAAATATGAGCTCTTAATTCCAATGCTAAGTACTTACTATTTGATTTCAAAGATTTCCTATTTAAAATACACGTAAATTAGATTACTTTTTTTTTAACTTTCTAATACTCAGCTGCGTTTCATGTTATCAACACGGTTTTGGTCGCAAATTGTAGGGCATTTGGTGGTCTTCAAAAGTGCCCATAGTTACTTAGCTGTTATTCCAGCTATTTCACTTGTGTCCGCTGTGGGACTCATTTTTCCTATGAAATTGACCTTTATTGGCTTGCAGAACGTAAACCAATGAAAGTAAACTAAAATCGCTTATGGAAATTTTATAGGAAATTTTATTCCCTTCAAAAAAAGTCCTATGAGTCAAGCCGCTAAAGTCCATAGTTTCCGAGTTATAGTCATTTTAATAATTTGAAAAATATAATATAAAAAAAAAAATTACAATTGATATTTTATTCTCTAAATTATTAAAATGAATATAATTCGGAAACTATGGACTTTAGCGGCTTGACTCATAGGACTTTTTTTGAAGGGAATAAAATTTTCTATAAAATTTCCATGAGCGATTTTAGTGTACTTTCATTGGTTTACGTTCTGCAAGCCAATAAAGGTCAATTTCATAGGAAAAATGAGTTTCACAGCGGACATAAGTGAAATAGCTGGAATAACAGCTAAGTAACTATGGGCACTTTTGAAGACCACCAAATGCCCTACAATTTGCGACCAAAACCCTGTTGATATCATGAAACGCAGCTGAGTATTAGAAAGTTAAAAAAAAAGTAATTTAATTTACGTGTATTTTAAATGAGAAATCTTTGAAATCAAATTGTAAGTACTTAGCATTGGAATTAAGAGCTCATATTTGGTGAGAATTTTTGTTTTTCGATGTAGATTGAGATTTTGCTTGAGCACTTAAAAAAAAAAAACTTTCGCGGAAATGAATCACCCTAATGTGTACCCACCCACAAACATATACATAAATATACAGAACCGCACTTACATACATAAGCACACATTCATACTTGTCGATAACTGTACAGTAATGTTTAGCACAAAATACTGTGTCTACATGAAACTACAAACGATTCTAGATATGTGACACCAACTTTATAACTCCAACTATTACAGTGCCAATTATTTTCCACTTTACACCAGTAAAGGCAAAACATACATAAGTGCAAATGTCCACACCAAAATATTTATGCATAGGAACGTACACATAACAATCCATATACTGTTTTAACACACACACACACACATATTTATCTATTTATACACTCGTCAACTCCAACAGAAACGCTAAGTACGGGGTTGTGTCACTACATAAATCTACAAATGATTTCGAATATGTGACAGATTCTTATAAACTCGTGTTGTTACTGTAGTCTTGATTTTTTCCTTCATACCAGTAATTACTACACGGAGAAAAAAATCTGATAATATTTTTTATTTTTCAAATAAAAATTACTATGTCGCCGAGGCAAACTAGAAACGGTCCAATAATATCGAAATTTTTCTTTAAATAAGTAAAAATTATAACCGCTTAATCCTATAAATTACTAAATTATAAGTAAAATTACTATGAGTTTTAGAGTACAAAACACAAGCATTTAATAAAATTTACTATTTGATTTAGTAAAAAATCTATTTCAGAATAAAACTTTCACTGAGACTGCTATTTAATTTTTACTAATCCAGATTGTAAAATTTGTCTCCTTGAGTGTAATAATAAATTTTTTTTTTCCAACGAGATATATATATATATATATATATATATATATATATATATAGTGTTGGAATGTATCTGTATATTTATTTATGGATATATCTCAACTGTCATCTTAAAATCCGCCATCTTTTTTTTTTTGACCACGATGGGATTCGAACCTACGCCTTGCGAATAATCCAGTTCAAATGCAAGCACGCTAACCACTCGCTTACAAGAACCATTCGAATTTCTCAAAGTATATGCCAAATATAAATAAAATACAATGAACTCGAGATTATATCTCACGTATTCAAAGTCACAATCTCAAATAGTAATTTTTACTTGCTAAGTGGCGATTCACATTACCGATGTTTTAAAAACTTCAATATCTCAAAAAAATTTTACTTGATATTATAAATTTTAGAATACTCTAGTTCTTTTTACAATGTTCTCAGTAATAGTTTTAAAATGTTATGAAGTAAAATTAATAATCTTACAAATTGTACTAATCGGCATACAAATGAATAAATTTTGCGAAACTCATATAAATATAACTTGAGTAATGTGTGACTTTTCTGTTGTTTCCAGATAAAAATCACTATCTACTCTATTCTAATGTTTTCTATTTCATCTACTGAATTTTACAGAATAGATAAAAATAAATATAAGTCTTACAGTAATTTATTGTTAATAAATTGTAATATTTAACTTCTAACGCTTACAAATCGTTTTAACTCAAAATTGTAATATTATCAAAGAGATTTTTGAATATTGTTACTTCCAGAATGATCGTTGTGAAATAATTATAGATTGTTACCATTCTTTGTTCAATTTTTACTAATTTGCATTATAATTTTTACAAATCGTAAAATTTACAATACTGATTGTAAGAATCAATAAAAAAAATGTAACTTTCCATTATTAATAGTAATTTTTGGTTTGGATTGTAAATTTCTCTTTGGAAAGTAATTTTTATTTGACAATTATAAATATCATCTAATTTTGAGCTTCGTTTTTTTCCGTGTAGGCTCTCGCAAATACTACAAACGAATAGGGTAACTCGTCCAGTCTGTGACCACTCACCAGTGAATGACCAGTATGCAGAAGAATGATTATCATAATTTTCAAATTAAATTAAAAGTTATTATTTTCTTGTAAATGTAATCTTACATATCTTTATTATTATTAAATCACAACGAATTGAAGTGATTTATATAATTATGATTAAAAATAATTAAAGTTATATAGAGGATTGAAGAGTTATTAGAGAAATATTGAATTTGAACATAAAAGTTTGAAAAAAATCATTTTCAAAAACTATGTGTTTTAATCGTAGTAATTGATTTTTTTATAAAACAGTAAATTTGTAATCATTTATATAAGTAAATTAATTAATAAAATTGACTTTGGATACGTGAAATCAATGTCAATATTTTGTTTTTATTAATTTTATTCAACGCATGCCTGATTATCGCGACTTATCATATCTGCAAAGCAAACCCTAAATGACCATTTACCCATCGGTGGTTGATAATTCGTCAAAAAGCAAATGGCGTCCCATGTTCCTCAACAGCGTGTGTTTATAGGGTCATAAACATCGGGATTTGAATCCATAAACACGTTCCTCAAAAGTCATTATCGACCGTTCTCAAAAACAAACTCTACTATTATCACTAAAGCAAATAATCTCGACACTAAATATATTCAGAATGAGTAGTACAATCAATCTAACAACTTTGCTGTCAGTGTATACGTATAAATACGTTGGTTATTTTTTATTAATTAAAATAAATAAAAGATATGAGTGGTGAGAGAAATCAAGAACTAGTATCATATAGAACTCCTCCTGATTTAGGGTTAACTTTGCTGATATGATAATTCGCAAGAATCAGACAATTGTTGAATAAAGTATAGTGCATAGCATGTGGGTTAAGTCTTTATCCGTCAAACACAATGTTCTTAGCACTCGTCTCCGGTGCACACTAAGCACTCGCTGGCGCTCGTGCGTGTGCACCTACGACTCGTGTTAAAAACATTGTGCTTCCCGTATAAAGACTCATCTAACCCACTCGCTATGCAATGTACTATTATGTTGGTCATTCACTGGTGTACTTTATTACTGTACTAAGCCAGTAAATGACCGACAAGTCATTTATTGGTAAGTCCGAAATTTGTCAAGCCCAGTGAATGACCGGGTGTTTGTTTTCATTCGTTATTTGATATTATGGAATAAAAGCGGCTTTTGAATTTAGGTCTACTTTTTGTTTCGTATTTTTTAAGAATTTAAAAAAAATTTTCAAAATCGGTTCATATCCACCGAAAATATAATCTTGCACCCTGTTTTCGTGCGCATCGACTAGACTATTTGGGATTAAAAAGTATTTGATATATAATTAAAAATTTCTAATACTGGCCTAATCATTTCATATCATAACCGGTGACAAAAGCTCAAATATTATTTCAGGATTAAAGAGTAATCAGAATGATTAACGATTTTTAATACTCTTCGAATTATTTCATATCGCAACCGGTGGCAGAAATCCAAGTATAATTTCAGCGTTAAAAAGCTCGGAATAAGTAAAAATTTTATTTTCTGACGCTTTACAGTAGTAAGCATGATTTGATATGATTAATCGTGAAATTTCAAAAATGATTTACATGATTTCGGAGGACTAAAAATGATTAAAAAATCAATCCTTTTTAATCCTATCAAATGATTTTGTTTAATCAGGGTACTGAGTTAAAAAAAAAAAAATAAGACTGTAGAAAAATAAGATTCAATTTATAAAATCAAAGAGTTTTTCGTTAATCTTATCATTTTATTTATTAAACATTTTTTTGTTCTTTGAATTTTAACAATTATATCCCGTTCGGCATCCATGTCAGAAAGGCATCATTATGTTATCTGAAAAAAGATATCTTTTAGAGGCCAGACAAATGTTATCTTTTTGACAACTTTTTACGGATATCGATTTATCGAGATCTAAAAGATAACTTTATGATAACTTCTGTAGATGTCCTTATGATGTCAAAAAGATATCTTTTTGTAAACATTTATCATAACCTAAATTTATGAGCTGACGTTTGGTATTCATATATTTTATGTTTAGTTTAGTCTAACCTACAAAATAGGTATACGTGCAAAAAGTCTTCGATAAAAAATGTTCTTCAGAAAAACATTTAAAAAATTATCTACGAGCCAAAAAAATGATCATTTACGAAAATTTTAAAATAATTCAATAAACAATTTTAATCTGTAGAAACCTCAGATTATTGGGCCTCAATCATTATACCCTGAATAAGAAAAGTGATTTAATCCATGCTGTGTATATCTATATATTAGTCGATTAAAATTGCTTTAAATTATTTCGAATTGTTTTGAATCATTTCAAATAATTTTTCTTAATTAGGGTACCAAACTTTGAAGTTAATAGTAAATGTCAATTGAATTATACTAAAAATGATAGTATAAATAATAACAGTGATAATAGTGGTGAAAAAAATAATCATGGTGATAAACAAGTTGAAGTGAATTTGAAGATTACTATTATTATTATATTATTATTATTAATATTATTAATGATATTACTATTATTATCAGTATTATCATCAAAACTAAATTATTATTATTATTATTATTAATGACATTCAAGTTACTATATAATTTTGAATTGATTACTTTCTTACAAATAATAAACAATAAAAACCGAAAAATTTTTGAATATTAATTGTTATTAAGTAACCTCAAAATCATATCTATTTAGAGATAACTTTAGTACACCATTGATCCGCTATCTTTTAGACATCAGAAAAATGTTATCTTTCTGATACCTTTTCGAAGAGATCTAAAAGATGTCAGTAGGTGGCGCATTAGATATCTTTCTGATATCTTTATGTTATCTTTAAGATGAGTCTTAAAGTTATCAGATCCAAAAAATGTTATCTTAGTGAGATCTTTATGATAACTTTTTGCCGACCGGGTATCCTTAACCAATTCAAAGATTAGTAATAATAATTTAAAAGTGTTAAATAATTAAATTAATAATTTACGTTAATCAAAATTTGCTAACTATATAAATATGATAATTAAACAAGCGTACTTTAATAAGTATTATATTATTTTATACAGTTGAAATTGTTGATGTGATATTAATATAGCTTACGAGTATTTTTCCGCATTTAAAATGATTATTTTTATAAAAACATAACTGCTATTTTCATCCATTGGTACTGCGATTATAAGGATTTGTTGAATGAAATAATAAAATTTTAACAAAATACTAAGTTTGGTGTTTTTTCCTACTTAAAATTGTTAATTTATCGGTCGGATACAATAAAAGTTTCTAGGAAAATTAACTTCGAGTCAGAACTGAATTCGTCGGTCATTTACTGGATTATGCCCGGTCATTCAATGGACGAAAGCAGTCATTCACTGGGTCTTTACATTTTATGCTGATTATATGTGATTTTATAAAAACTATGATGAAATAAATAACTAATCACGATGAATATCAAAAGATAAATGATGTCGCAATGCAATTATGATAGTTTGACTGAGTTTCAAAGTTAATTATTATTTTTATTAATTAAAATATCTGCCATTACAACAAACCGGTCATTCATCGGGCAGTTTACCCTACATGCTGCTACAAACATTTTTGAGGTTTGTAGTTTTTGAGTCAAAAGTAGCATGCATTAAATATGTTTATCGCCTATGGTTTGTACGTCTTTATAATAATTTTCTTTGTTTTAGCTTTTGTTTTCGATACTACATAAATCTACAAACGATTTTGAATGTAATAGAGTATCTACACTTCGATTTACCATTATCGAAGACCCAGAATTCTATGTATTGCTTTTCCTCGGTCAGTTTTCGAACTACAAAAAATTAAAGTTTACCACATTAATAAACATCGTTTGTAGATTATTGTAGCAAAAATTAAATCTACAAATTCTTAAGTCGGGTTCCAGCGTGACGGAGCTCTAACCAGTTTATGAACAAACGCAAACAATAGATACATATATTTGGCAATTGCGTAAAATAAAGAAAAGTAAACTTACCTCGATGAATAAATTAATACAAGCGATCGCCGTTTATTCAAGATATTGCAGTTCTGGATTGTGGATACGGCTGAGGCTTAGCTGTGGAAACCGCGAAGCTCAAAAATCGCAATTGAATATTGACAATATGGCGCCGCTCATGTTGGCAAGTCGGTTGATAATATATATATATATATATATATATATATATATATATATATATATATATATATATATATATATATATATGTATATATATATATGTATATACAGGGTGATCCAGAATTACTTTCACAGCGAGAAAACTTAGATAGACGAGGTGATTCTAAGCATGAAGTTCCTTTGCCACTTTTGAAAATTTTGAGTAGTTTTTGAATTATTCAACATTTTAATTGACCAATCATATGTGAGAACTGGAATTTAAAAAAAAGTAAAAAAGAATAAATATTAAGTTTGGCAACGACGCAATTGTTAACTTCAAATCATACATAAATTTTTGATTTCATAGAGTTCGAATTCTGTAAAAGTTTGAAGCACGAAAACAAAACACGCAATCGCAACCTCAAATATACTCTTATTATACATTTTTCAAATTTACTTACTAAGAATTAAATTGTGAATAATAATTATGCTTCCATCATTAGAGTCAGGACCACGGACAATTGAAGCACAACTATGTTTTGGGGCATTCCACGCTAAGTTGATCACTCATGAAACCAACCCCTTCTGATTTCGTGGATAATTTTTTTTTATTTTCTATCTCACTAAAGGCATTTTTTATAATTTTTTAAAATTATCTTACCCAATTCAAAAAACAAAGTTATGAATTTGAAAAAAAAATTTTCTTTAATTGTCAAAATTCCATTACTTTGGTAAAAATAGACTTATCAGGACGTTTTTTTTTTTTACATTTTGTCAAATATTGTCTTATTTTCAGTCTTGGAATTTAAATTATTGTCAGTCTTGAATTTCGTTTTTTTTGCAGTGGTAATTTTTTTTACTTTATATCTTGTATTTTGTAATGCGTTTAGTCTTGAATTTGATCTTATATTCAGTGTTATTTCTGTCAGATATATATGTCCGATTTGGTTATTGTCAGTTTAAAATTTTTTTTAGTTTCAGTGGTGAAATTTTTTTACTTTCTTGTCTTGAATGTTGTCTTACTTTTTGTTCTGAATTTTCTTACTTTTTGTCTTGAATTCCGTCTTGAATTTTGTTTTACTATTTTTCTTAAATGTTGACGTACGTTTTGTCTGAAGTTTCATCTTAAATTGCATCTTACTATTTGTCTTACTTTTTGTCTTGAATTTTGTCTTAGTTCTTGTATTGAATGTTGTCTTACCTTTTGTCTTGAATTCCGTCTTACTTTTTGTCTTGAATGTTGTCTTACTTTTTGTCTTGAATTTTGTCTTACTTTTTGTCTTGAGTTTCGTCTTATTTTTAGTCTTGAATTTTGTCTTACTTTTTGTCTTGAATTCTGTCTTACTTTTTGTCTTGAATTTGTCTTACTTTTTGTCTTGAATTTTGTCTTACTTTTTGTATTGAATGTTGTCTTACTTTTTGTCTTGAATTCCGTCTTACTTTTTGTCTTGAATATTGTCTTACTTTTTCTCCCAAATTCTATCTTACTTTTTGTCTCGAATTTTGTCTTACTTTTTGTCTTGAATTATGCCTTACTTTTTTGTCTTGAATTTTGTCTTACTTTTTGTCTTGAATTTTTTCTTACTTTTTGTCATGAATGTTGTCTTACCTTTTGTCTTGAATTCCGTCTTACTTTTTGTCTTGAATTTCGTATGATTTTAAGTTCTGATTTGTATCTAATTCCTGATATTGAAAGTTGTCTTATTCTCAACCTCGAATCTTGTCTTTGACTTTGACTTCTTCTATTTCTGGTCTTGAGTTTCCTCTTATTCTCAGTCTTGAATTTTGACTTGTTATAAGACTTTAATTTTGTCTTATTTTTTGTGAGTTATGCCGTTAACTTGGTCTTAGTTTCAGACTTGAATTTTATTTTATTTTTAGTTTTGAATTTTATCGTCCCGATAAGTCTATTTTTACTAAAGTAATGGAATTTTGACAATTAAAGAAAAATTTTTTTCTCAAATTCATAACTTTGTTTTTTGAATTCGGTAAGATAATTTTAAAAAATTATAAAAAATGCTTTTAGTGAGATAGAAAATAAAAAAAAATTATGCACGAAATCAGAAGGGGTTGGTTTCATAAGTCGTCGATTTAGCGTGGAATGCCCCAAAAACATAGCTGTGCTTCAATTGTCCGAGGTCCTGACTCTAATGATGAAAGCATAATTATTAATCACAATTTAATTCTTAGTAAGTAAATTTGAAAAATGTATAATAAGAGTATATTTGAGGTTGCGATTGCCTGTTTTGTTTTCGTTCTTCAAACTTTTGCAGAATTCGAACTCTTTGAAATAAAAAATTTATGTATGACTTGAAGTTAACAATTGCGTCGTTGCCAAACTTAATATTTATTCTTTTTTAGTTTTTTTAAATTCCAGTTCTCACATATGATTGGTCAATTAAAATGTTGAATAACTCAAAAACTACTCAAAATTTTCAAAAGTGGCAAAGGAACTTCACGCTTAGAATCACCTCCTCTATCTAAATTTCCTCGCTGTGAAAGTAATTCTGGATCACCCTGTATATATATCTATATATATGTCGGAGATAAGAGTATAGCTGGGTTTTCCCAGAGACTTTGGAAAGTCCCAACTACATTTTAGTTTATATTTTATTTAAGTAACAATATTTAGCAATAATATTTTACAACTTAATCGGATTGGGAAATTTTTTAAGCTTGTTGTAAAATATTTTTATGGCGGTAGGCTTAGACTTGGAGTGGCATCTGCTCACCAAACGTAGCCACGGTCAGAGGATAGTAAAAGAGTGCAATATAGAATAATGGAGTTCGTTTTGGGTCTTTTCAGGTAAAGACAGTAGTTTTTGGAGAGTAAGAGTGCAGAGTGCAATTAAAGTGACACTTCTGTTTGAGCTTGAGTCGAGAGCGTCTCGTATCCTGCTGACCGTGTATTCGTTCTCAAGTCTAATTTTACTGTCGCGTATATTTTGTTAACTCTACAATTGAGTCGTATATTAAATTAGTGAATACTGTTATACTACTTGTGTATTATAATCTATATAGTTATTTGAGTGTAGTTATTGTAACATTTAGCCTATAGTGAATATTTAACATTGTGTAACTTCAATCTTAGTTTATACCATATTGTAATACTTGAATTATTTGTAATACTCTAATCAATTGTGAAATCTTCTCGAGAGTAATTTTGTGTGTGACGATAGTTATTTTGTTGTTTATCCGATATCTTGTTAATTAAATAGAAAAGTCTACAAATAATGGTGTTAATAATGACTGTACTTAGAGTACCTCTCAACTACCTGCTGCCCATCCGACATATATATATATTGAGACAAATCGCTTTTTAACTTCGCAATTTTTACCAGCAGCCACCAGAATTCGCGGGTTGAACCCTGGCTTAGGCTGGCCTCTAACAAATTTTTATTTACTTGGACAGAGCAATGAGCAAGGGTTCTTGCAAAGCAAGGACCCGCACTTATTCAAACTCGGCAACGTATGAAAAGGTCATCAACTTACCTCACGGCTTATTAATTATCGATAGATCTCTTATAATGAAATTAACTTATCAGCTTCTTAATTAATAATAGTATTCTTAATGGACAGTTCAATAATTCTTACCAGTAGAATAGGAAAATAGATAGTGTGAATGAAAAGTAGAGTGATATGATTTTAACTAGAAAATGCAAGTTTATTGCCAATTTTAATAATATTCAGTTACTTACAATAAATACTGCGCAATTTACAATGAATGTAGTGTCCTCGTAGGTACAGAATATACAATGTTTCCTCCCAGTGGAATGACGCAGTTATACACAATATTTAATTCTTAAGAGAGTATAATAATTAATACCGCGAACAATTCGTCGGTAACGCACAATGTGATTTACTTTATTAAATATTTATTATAACAATTCATAAAAAGTAATGAATAATATTTATAATATTGCAAGTAAAATTGCCAGAATAATAAGTGAAATAATACCAATATAGAAAAGAATCGCAAATGAATACTAGATAACAAGTCTAGACGCTAAGTGATCCAGGATCGAAGTGATTGACCGATAATTGAGGGTCTGGGACTCTCCTCTGAACTATCCCCACTTCACCCTTACGGACATGCGTCGACGTGAAAATTAAGTCATGTGACCATGGCACTATGACGTACTGAATTTAGGCGGCAACGAGACGGAGAAGATTGGGAACCGCAAGGCTGAGGACGACGAAGACAATTCACATTGTCTCAATCCCCCCCACCAAGCCAAGGTTACCCTTTTGGATTTCCGTCTGGGTTGCCCGACTGTAATAATAAAACTTAATACTATTTACAAAAATAATTTCCAGAAAAATTATTTAAAATGTTGCGATGGGATCGCTTAGAAAATTGCAAGTAGATTGCCAGTAAAATTTTAATTCAAATTTTGGTGATTGCGAGTTACTCGCCAGTGATGCACGTAGATTGCCAGTGAAATTGCAAGTGACTTGCCAAATGGATCGATCGCAAGCCGTTAGGGATCTGAAAGTTATTTTCCAACCCAGCCCCAATCTCAGGTTCACCTCGATCCTGGGACCCCGACCTGGATCAGGAAATCTGTACGACTTACGAACTAAAAAATAAAGTATAGAATATATAATAGAAATAACATAAACTATGAATATTTACACTTAATACTATGTGACAAAAAAAGTTTTTGCTTAAAAGAAATAATAACTTTTTTCAATATGACAGCTTCGATCTGAGCTGCAAAAAAAGAAAATATAATAAAATAAAAGAAATAATTTATACTGTTGTCTGCCAACTGCCTCAGGATTCTGAGCTGTAAATGAAAAATTATTACAATTGGCAATGATAATTAAATGAATCAATGAGATGAATATGATTGAATATGTGTTTATTTTAGATTTTTACTAAATCAGTAGCGTAAAGGATTAAATAGTTTTATTCAGGTTTCTTCATGGATCGCAGATGGCCTCGATGGAATCGCTCGATGTCCTCTGGAGTGTATTTTGTGGAGATCCAATCTTTGTACCCCGGGTATCTGCGATTGCAGGCGTTACAGTGCGGATAATATAACTGGGTTGGAATACCACAGCCTTGGCAACGTCCCCGAATGTAGTCCTTGTAATTTTTGTCATGTGGACGGAAGCACGTTGCCGTTGTCACTTGGTCTTGATAGCAGACATGGCACATGTCAGGTCGCCATGGTAGTTGGCATTCGGCAATCTTATGGTCCTGTTGCCGACAATTTTGACACGCATTGGAGATGAATAGCGACTGAGCTTGCGTCGTGACCGTTTGTGTCCAGGATTCTCTGAGCTCGGCGTGTCATATTCTAGGCTTAACAGTTACGCAGATCTTCTCAATGGCTTTGCAGAAGGTTGTAAAGTCCATGAAGTGAATACCGTTGTGGATTACAACTTGTGGTGTTGAATCGGTGGCAGCTACAGTAGAACTTGGTGTTGGAGATGATTGTAAGCTAGACAAAAATTGTTTGTAGGCGTCTGCAGGTTGCAATGGAACCTTATACTTTGGTGCTGGAGCTGTCTGAGAATACGGTAACGAATTAGCAAAAGTTACTATCTGAATCTTAGACCTAATATCCTTAGGAATAGCTCCCGAAGCTCGTAGTGTTAATACTTCCTTCTCGGTTAACTCCTGACGAGCCATTCACCTAGCAAGCAACGATGATGGTGGGAATCTGGCATTTTCCGGCAGTGGACGTTGGTAGGCGCCCTCGCGAATCTTGAGTCCTGGATTCGGACCGCAAGCAGAAGCTTGTTGAGCAAGTAATGGTAGCACTGCTTTATTGTTTGGCGTAGTACCAATGTCGTACTCTACTTTGGCTGCAGTAGAGGTTGTAGCTGATGTAGTTGTTGTCTGACAACTAATTTCAGTGACAGTCAGTTTTGATTCCAAATTGACCGCCTGGAGTTTCTGAACCAATTCTTCGGAACTCGGCAGCTTAATCTCTGATATCATTTTCTGGCTCCGTTGGACCTGCTCAGTTAAATGATCAAGTCGTGCCTTGAGGTTAGTAACATGACTTGAGTCTGGTTTTAGAGTAGCTGGAGGCATTTTTAAAGATTCTAATTGCGTTTTGAGTTCAGCAACCTGGTCAGTGTTAGTTTGGATGACAATTTGAAGATCTTCTAGTTTCTCATCGATGCGTTCCATCCACTGAACATCAAACCTTGATACCCCAGATGGTAGTGAAGTAACCGCAGGGCGATGGCTTATCGCACGGTCAATACGGGCATGAAGCTTACTAAATTCATCCTTCATGAACTTAGTTAGAGTCTCGAACATCACTGAAGTTGGTGTTGCAGTTGGACTCGAGACGTATAAAGCTGATGATGGACGACCAAAATCAAGGCCAGTTGTAGTTTGCCATGGCGGCAACGCAAATCGGGGTCCAGCTGATGTAGCTGACCCAGTAGACCATGTTGGTGATGCTGCGATGGTTGATGACATTACAGGTGCAGCTGGTGACGAAGTTGATGTCGTTTTTTCAGTGGTGGGTGGTAATTCGAGTACGGATGTTGATGCAGTGTGTAATGAAAGTGAGAGTGAATCGGATGATGGTATGACTGCATGAATTGATGACAGTTCAGTATCAGATACCTCGGCCTCGGACCCATGAGATGAGGCTTCAGTATCCGATCCTGACTTTCCATGGATTTTCACTTTCATGATGAACGATCTGAAATATATCGATAATAATTAGTTACGTCTTCGAGACCGTCTTGGAATTTTTAAATCATTGTAATAATATGGGTCAATATCGTTACTGGCATTGTCTTGTAGTTCAACTACTAGAGGACTTAAAATTTTTGAGACAATCGCGGGTCCCGAATATTTTGGTGCTAATTTAGCACTGTAACCATCAACTTTTTTGCTTAATTTTTTAAATAATAAACTTGATCACCGATTTTTAAATCTATAGGAACGTCAGAAAATTTTTGCTCGTGTTGTTTTCACGTGCGTTCCCGAGCTTTTAACATATTTTGCTCAACAAAATGTCTCAGTTCAACCGCCCGGTCCATTCGGGCTTGCCAAACGGTAACGTCAGATACGTCTAGATTTTCAAGAGGATCAGTATCGTTAATCAGTCGTGCGTCACGTCCGTGATTTAAATAAAATGGGGATACACCCAAAGCAGTATGTACTGAAGTATTGTACGCAAATTTTAAATCATCGAGGTGTTCATCCCAGTCTTTTTGATTTTTACTTGTAAACGCGACAATCATGGGTTTAATTGTACGATTACAACGTTCAACAGGATTTGCGCAAGGGTGACCAATAGGAGTTGGTGTAAATTTTATGTTATATTGACTGATGAGATTAATTATGTCTTTGTTTATAAATTCTTTGCCATTATCTGAAATAATTTGGCAAGGAGGACCCCAGTGATTAAATACAGCCGTCAGATGGTGTTTTATAACTTTACCAGATTGTTATTTTAAAGGAAAGATTTCAAGGTAGCGGGTGTAAAGATCTTCAATAACCAGAGCATATTGATTCCCCATACTGGAACGGGTATATGGGCCAATAGTGTCGATAGAAATAATAGACCAAGGCTGAGTTGGTGGTCTCGTTCCGATGTATCCTTGCGGTTTAGTCTGGTCACTTTTAGTCATTATACAAGTCTCACAAGCTGAAACGTACGATGAGACATCTTTAAACATTCCTGGCCAGTAAAAATTATCTCGTATCCGTTGATAAGTTTTGTCAATCCCAAGATGACCCGATTGAGCTTCACAGTGTGCTTTCTCGATGGCTGGACGGATTTCTTGTTCAGTTAGGACGATTTTCCAAGGACTTAATTCACCAAGTATTTCCTTGACAGCTAATGGACGATAAAAATATAACTTATCGTTCTTATATTTCCATTCACGATAATTTTCAGGATATTTTTGAACAACTCAAACTTTTTCATTGTACCAAGCGGAATTTTGCGCAATTATACACAGTGATGAAGGATTGGACTCTGAAATAAATACGTCAGCAGTCTCTGGTTCTTCATATCGGCGCGAAAGTGCGTCTGGAGCTTCATTTTGTGTACCTCGATAATGAACAACTTCGATGTCATAAGCAGATATGTCAATTGCCCACCTGGCCAATCTACCTGCTGGATCTTTTAACGAGTGAAGCCATTTTAATGCGGAATGATCAGTATAGACTGTGACTGGCAGACCTTCGATGTAGCCCCGTAATTTCCGTAAGGACCAAACGACAGCGAGGCACTCTTTTTCAGTTGAGGTGTAATCCATTTTCGCTTTATTTAATGGTCGACTCAGGTAGATAATTAAATTTTCTCGATCTTGTTCTGGATCATACTGAGTTAAAACTGAACCTAACCCAGTGTTGCTGGCATCAGTATATAGACGATAAGATAAATCTGGACGTGGCAATGCCAATGTTGCGGCTTTCAACAGAGCTTCTTTAGTTTCCACGAAAGCTTTTTCTTCAACATCTGTCCATTCCCATGGAACTCGAGTACTGGTCAACTTGTTCAAGGGACCTTGAACTTGTGCGACATTTTTAAGATGTTTATGGTACCAGTTAACTAATCCATTAAATCTGCGCAGTTCCTTGCGGTTTGTAGGTCGTTTATAATCCGCAATCGGTTCCAATCGAGCTGGATCGGGTTTCAAACCATCTTCATTAATAATAAAGCCCAAAAAATGAACTTCAGAACAACCGAAATGACTTTTTTCTTCATTCATTTTTATCCCAGCCTTGCGGAATCCTTCGAAAACTGCTTGAAGAAGAATTTTATGCTCTTTTAAGTCATCGCTGATTATTATCCAGTCGTCGAGATATGCAAAAATTTTATTCTCGGCTAAAATATGAGAAAATTGTGTTTTTAAAGACTCGATAATCTTTCGACGTACAGTATCGGAAACTTCTTGATAGGTACTGGGTGCGTTTGTCAGACCGAATGGCATCCAAATCCATTCAAATAAACCTCGTCCATCCACACAAAATGCTGTATATTGACGGCTATTTGGCTCGACCAAGGCATGATGGAAAGCATCGCTGACATCGAGTACTGAAATTACTTTAGCACCTTGAAGACTTGATAAAATACGCTGCATGATCGGTAACGGATAAGCAGACTTTTTCGTTACTCTGTTTAGTGGTCGATAGTCAATGCACATACGCCAAGTATTATTTTTCTTCGGTACCATTACCGGTGAGCAGGCCCAAGCACTGTTTGAAGGCTGAATGTAACCCTTCGCAAGCAACTCATCTACTCTGTCGTGCATGGCTTTCATTACTGGTGGGCTTCTACGGTAAGGCTTCGTACGTACTGGAGTATCATCGGTCAATTCAATACGATGTTGAACTACGTGTGTTAAACCCAATTGGACCTGTTTATTTTTCTCAAATTCTTTTGCTAGGAATTTTTCAAGATCAGCGCGTTCAGCTGACGACAGTACATTTAGTGATGCTTGGTTAGTAAATCCAGATCGAGAGAAAAATGAATGAGTGACATTACTGGTATTTAATTTCCAAGTACTCTCCTTGGAATTTACTTGAATATCTGCTAGTTGCCAGAAATCAAGACCAAGAATTACTGGAGTAGACAAGTCAGATAAAACACTTAACCAAGTGATGATATCGTGACCGTCAAGTTGAATTTTAAATGGGGCTCCACCACGTGTTTGCGTGGACTTGGAGTTGGCCATAGTTACTCCATGAGTACTAGTGGGATCAGGGGTGAGATCTTGCAGTTGATATTCTTTGATTTGTTCATAAGCAATCTCAGAAATATAGCTGCGCTCACTCCCACTGTCTAATAATGCTTCAAGTTCATATTTACCGATAGAAATATTGGCAATCATCCGGCTTACGGTTGATGGAGCTTTAAGACTGGCTGAAGAAGTCATATTGCTGAATTTATTATCATTACTGAGCATTGGCAGTACTTTGTTTATTGTCCGAATTTATTTGGATAGTGAATTTTGGAGCATAAGCAATATTTTCACTAGAATCGGATTGATACTCATCAATCTCTGAGTCATATAAAGGACTAGTATCATCCCTTAGATCACAGAGAGAAGTATCGTATGTCTCTGAGCCATTTTCAGGCTTTGTCGCAAGCTGCTGTTCTTCAGTGTCATAGTCCAGTAATGAATTTTGAATTGGCGATTTAGATTGAGTTTTATTTGTTGTATTTTTAGTTTTACGCGACGGGGTTGTAGAATTTTTAAGTTTTGATTTTAAAATTTTTACCGAATTTTTTGTTCTTGATTTTTTAATATTTTTAATTTGTTGTGAGGCCTCCGAGCTTGTTTCCCGATTGGTCTCTGCATCCGTCAATTTGTCAGTCTTTGATTCCGCTGGTCTAGTTGTAATTTGATCCAGAGGCGATGTAAAATCAATTAAATCTACGTCGAGATTTTCTGAGACGTTACCGATCATATCTGGAATATCAGCAGCAATAGGATAATTTAAGAAGAAATTTCCACGACTGATAACGAATTCAGGAGCGTGTTAAGTGAATTTAGTTCTGAAGCTTTGATTGAATTTAATTGATTACGAGTTTTAATTCTACTATTACTGTCTTTGTGAATTTTAAAATGAGGATTCAGTGCATCAGCCGTTGGCTGCCAAGCACTGACCTGTGTATATAATTCAGCATAAGTCATAATTTTTGTATCCGCGAACTTCGGCAAAAACTGAGAATTAAATCGTGGGATTATAATTCTAATCTGTTTAGTCTGCGGTAAATGCAACTCCTGTCTCGTCGTTGCGTTGTTTGGTCGAGTAGATCTCCTGCAGTACTGACTCATCTGTTTGTTGAACCTGCCAAATTTTAAAATAATCTTTGAAGGTAGACCAGCTGTGGAACAAGCCCTCGTTTTGATAGTACCATTCGAGTACGTCGCCGTTGAGTGTGTTGGTGACGACTGCCTGAAAATTGTCGAGAGAGATCTCATTGCTGATCATCCGCTGTTCAATTATTTTCAAGTATTTCTTGATACACAAACAGTGGTATTATTATTTACAGATTGATTTTGCGTACAAAGGGTACTGTTATGTATTTCATCGTTCTGCGTAAGATCAACAAGATCGTCCATCGCGCTCGATGTGGTAGGAAAGTGTATGAGATTGTCAAAATTATTGGCCGAGGTAACTGGGAGAGATGGTTGCGAGATCGGCGTTCTTGGTAGCGTCATTTTGGCGGGAAACTGTCTCAGTAAATTCTTTTTAAAATAATGGTTTATTAAATTTTATTATTGGTAAATTTTATTTAATCTGAACTGATAATAATCTTGGCGGATTATAAATTAATTTATTTAATCAAGAATTATTATTTTACAAATCTTCTTAAAACTGTAAAGATTATTTATTTATAAATTAATAATTTATTTAAGTTGTTAAGATTCTTGATGACTAATAAATTTTGTGTATTACTTTAATGACTTGTTTCAGTTATTGTAATTTTCAATGACTCATAAAATTTTATTTATTACTGCAAAGATTGTATTGATAATTTACTTAAAAGCTTAGTTTATTTAGAGACAATTTTGTCGAGCAAAAGATATTTTATTTTAAACCGGAAACGAATATAGTAATTTTTTGTATTGTAAAGAAAGCAATAAATTTCTTTACTACACTCAAAGAATATTCGACCCAAAATTTTATTTTAATATTTTAAGTATTTATTTTATTATTTACTTCGAGTTGTCTTTGTGCGTAAGCAAAGAATCAAAAACTGTAAAGAAGTAAATACTAGCGTCTCGGGTTACAACGCGTGTAGCTAGTATACGCTCAAGGTCAAAATATAAAGAAATTCTTACAAGAACGATACCGACACACAATATTACAATGATAAATATTTTGAAATAAATAATTTAAGATAATTAGATTAAACAATTAAAAAATAAATAGAATAAATTAAATATTTTATAAAATTTTGATACGGATGATAAATGAAAAAATGAAATGAAACGATGAATGTAGAGAATTTAAAAATTTTTTTTACTGGTAAGAATTTTTGAAATTATAACAAAAAAGAGTTTTATGGAAATTTTTACAATGAAGCCGTGAGAAAAATTAATAAAATTTTCTATGGCCCGTTTGAACTACTGCAAAGTCCCTGTTCAAGCGCCAGTTGAGACAAATCGCTTTTTAACTTTGCAATTTTTACCAGCAGCCACCAAAATTCGCGGGTTGAACCCTGGCTTAGGCTGGCCTCTAACAAATTTTTATTTACTTGGACAGAGCAATGGGCAAGGGTTCTTGCAAAGCAAGGACCCGCACTTATTCAAACTCGGCAACGTATGAAAAAGTCATCAACTTACCTCACGGCTTATTAATTATCGATAGATCTCTTATAATGAAATTAACTTATCAGCTTCTTAATTAATAATAGTATTCTTAATAGACAGTTCAATAATTCTTACCAGTAGAATAGGAAAATAGATAGTGTGAATGAAAAGTAGAGTGATATGAATTTAACTAGAAAATGCAAGTTTATTGCCAAATACATAAATATATATATATATATATATATATATTCTAGCTGTAATGTTACCACCAATTGCATAGCCTGATTTCAACCCTACTCGATTAAATTATAAAATTGACTAATCCTGCTATTGGAATAGAGACGCAAACAGTGATGCGCACTGGATTAGTCACCCGGTAAACGACGCGCTCACGTTCAGTCTTCAGTCTCCAGCGAGCGTTGGTTTAGTGCAAGTCACATTACGTCATATCGGGATTTTTTTAATTTTAACCTTTTTGTAACTGATTTTATATTCTACTGCAATTCTTTGAAGTAATTACTGCCGTAAGTACTTTTTAGTAATGTTAAATGATACGGAAGTTAGCCGGCGTCTTTGAATTTTTAGATTTAATTAAATACAATAACCCAGGAAAAAATGATCAGACCTGATCAGACATGAACAGGCATGAGTCTTCAGGCCTGATCAGACATGAAAAATGGTTATGCCTGATCAGGCATGTTCAGGTCTGATCAGGTATGTTCATGTCTGATCAGGTATGTTCATGTCTGTTCATGCCCATTCGGGAAAAAAATTATATATAAAAAATGGCCCTATATAATTATATATAATTATGTATAACTATATTCTATTATACATAATCATTGCTATAAAAATAAAAAAAAAATAAAAAATTCAGGCGTGTGCAGGATTCGAACCGTGGACCTTGCGCTCGAAAGTTTAACACGCTACCCACTGAGCTAAGAGATTTAGTTGAAAAACGAGTTTCGTATGAACTTTAAATAATAAAAATCTTATATGTGATAGATTCTTGGTCAACAAAATTTTATATCTATGAACAGGCATGAACAGCCGTGAACAGGCATGAACAGGCATGATCAGGCCTGAGCGTATTTAACGCTTCAGACAGGAAAAGTCATGAACAGACATGAACAGGTATGATCAGGCCTGAGCGTATTTAACGCTTCAGACATGAACAGCCATGACCAGCCATGAACAGGCATGATCAGGCCTGAGTGTATTTAACGCTTCAGATATGAACAGGCATGACCAGACATGACCAGGTATGATCAGGCCTGATCATACTTGAACAGGCATGATCAGGTCTAATTTCAGGCCTGATTATACATGAACAGACATGATCAGGTCTGATCATTTTTTCCCGGGTTAATACTACACATATTTTTAAAAAATGGAGGGAATTGACTGAGAATGCCCTTAATCAAAATTGATTCAATTTAAACAATAAATATCGATTTTATACATTAAATGACAATTTATTTTATAATATATCGTTTTTCATAGGTTCTAATATTAAAGTACCGAGATTTATTGACCTGCAAGACATAATTCAAGGAGGGAATAATGGTACTCGTGGGAACAGACGTTTAACTCGTGTCATTGCTGATGATAACTTTAGAAATGAGACCGTTGCAGAATCATCGAGTGTTACTATTCAGCAACGTGCTAGAAACGGTAATATATTTATAATAATAATAATTAGTATTATTACTATTATTATTATTTTTATCATTATTATTATAGTTTATGAATTCTTTTTAGTTAATGTTTCGATTTTTATTTGTTTAAATGTAGATTCCCATGATCGAGCAAATTTATCGCCAAGTTCAAACACAAGCAATTTCCGGACTGATGGTTTTGCGGCAGGAACTTCTGGATCAAGTGCGCCGATTCTGATAACAGCTGTTGACAATGATGATGGTGAGGTTTATTTACTATTTCAGTCATTTATTTATGTTTTTTTTTTTTTCTAATCGTTTTATTAATCTATTATCAGTATTAACATATTCAAATTATTTATTGTTAAAAATTCGATTTCTCATTAACACTATTATATTACTTATTCATTTTAATATATATATATATATATATATATATATATATATATATATGATGTCTAATTTAATATACAATCATTTCATTTTTATATTTAAGAATTTACACTGAGAGAAAAATGCATAGTAGCCTGAACTATGACATCTCAGATATTAAATATTAGTTCTGTGAACTAGTTATTGTAGTCACTAGTACTACACGGTAGTCTACGAAACTAGAGCAAAATAGTAACGCTAAATATTCTTTATAAACAATTTTACCTGGTTAAAACAATTATGAAAAAATAGTCTTCGAAACTTGAAATTTAATAGCAATAATAACTACGTTTTATAATTTGCGTCAACCAATCAAAATAGGATTAGTTACCACGTTGGCTTAGTTTATGTTGAGTAGTTGCTATGACTTAGAAAAAAAGGTTATTGCAAATGAAGCTTGAGCAGTACTGACAATAATAATTCTGTAGTTAGCTTCAATAAATTAATGTAGTGTTAGTAACTATTTCAGTTTAGCAGAAATTAATTAGTAAAAATAACTATAATAATAAAGCTATCAAAACTTAAATTTTTGCAGTGGAGAAAAATATTGTTTGAGTAGCTTGCTGCAATAAATTGAAATAGTAGTAGTATCGTCTTTTTATCGACTTTTCTCATCGGCACAAATTCCATTTGTTTTAACGTTAGTTGCCAACAAAAAAAAGTTCTTGACATGATACGAAAGAAATTCAATTCAGAACAAATGCTGTCGATTGGTAGCATCAATATTTTGTCGATTTTTTCAATCCAATCTGGACTTTGAAAAAATCCATTGGTTTATAACTTTAGTTAACAAGACAAAAAAAAAATGGTCTTTGAACGATACGATAGAAATTCGTTTCGGAAAAAATGCTGACAATTAGCGGTATCGACGTCTTGACAACTTTTTTTTTATTTTCTTTGATTTTTAATGTGAAAAATTTAAGAGAAAAATTTGTTGGAAGAATATATATGTGGAAGAGAAGAAAGTCACCGGTGCTAGACAGCAGCGGGAGTAGTTCAGTACTCGCCACTAGATGATACTCAACTTCTTGCGTCGTTCCTGGTTAGATAGATATTTTAGAGGTTTTATATTCCATACTTGGAAACAATTTTGGCACGGATACTCTTCTCTTATTTGGCAGTGACAAGTGCCTGTTTTGGTAGTCATATAGTAGATGCTTAACTACATAATGACATTAATATTTTCTTGAATAATTTTTCGATATTGAAAATTAAAAAATACTTTCCAGCTAACAAAAAAAAAGTAAAATATACTATAAAATTTTCTGGTTCAAACATCCCCGCGTAACACAGTTTATCTGTAACTTAATATAAATTATAAGCCTCATCAAAATAGGGTAGTTACGCTGACTTAAAACTTGTAGTTAAGAAAATTGAGATCAATTGGTTGATATTACTTGATATAAATATTAAATCATTGCCATATCGTATAGTTGCGCTGACTGGAAATTTTTAATTAAATACACTCAGCCTAAAGTAGTTAACTTAACTGAAAATAAATTGTTAAGTTTACATGAATAATATACTTCTGCTGACGAGTAATTGTTAATTTGAATTACCCAACTCAGAACAGTCATATTCACTAGTATCGTAGTGTACTCAACTGTATAATAGTGTAATCGACTACTTTTTCGTAGTACTGTTTAGTATAACACTTTGGTTACGGGCACTACAGCCAATAGCTGAGATGTTTTTTTACTACGTTTTCCTAGTTCCAAAAACCTATTTTTTCTCTCAGTGTATATATAAATTTTTCTAATTTCTTCCTAATGATTCAAAAGATAAATTAGATATTAACGAGAAACTATACTTAATAAGATAATAATTAATTATTGTTAAAGAATATATATCGAGGCTTTAAAGTCTTCATCACTTCAGTATTATTATTGTAATAATTTTATTGATTGAATGATTTAAAATTGATTGGCGAATTATTAATTTTTAATTCTTCAATTTACTGTATTTAATAATTAAATACTTTCAACATGAAGTTGATTAGCGTGACTTATATTTCAATCATCCGAATCATTATCTCATTATTGAAATTCTTTATGTATACCTGCAGCACAAAATTATCAAGGTAGCAGTCAGAGGTCTTCAAATAACCGGATTCAACGTTCAGTACGGCAAATTACTAATGACACTTCTACTAATTCAGAGCCCGTTGCAGGATCTTCCAGTATGACTGTACAGCGAAGACTTGCTGAAAGCGGTATTCTATTAATGAATATTTCGATTATTTAATATATTTACACTGTACAAAATTCGCGGAGTGAATGAATTTTTAATTATTCACTCCCCTCGGAGTGAAATTCAATCCAGAGGGGAGTTTTAAAAATATTATCAATAAACAATAACTCCACTAAATAAAATCTCGCACACACACACACCCGAGCACACCCGAACACGCACACACATTCGCACACACACACTTTAATGGTTTAATATAAATTAATCTTAGTGTTAAAACTCTGCACGAGAGTGAATTGGGAGTGAAATAAAATCCGCGTTACTCCGAAGTGATTTTTTTTTAAACTCCAGAACTCCAAGTGGTCCTAGAAAGCTATTCTGACTAATTTCACGATAATGTCCGAGTGTATGTATGTATGTATGTACGTACGTACGTATGTAAATATCTATAACTTTTGAACGGATCAACCGATTTTGATCGTCAAGGTGTCATTTGACGCAGTTTTTTAATATCTTGAAGCTGAAAAAAAATTGAGCTTGATCAGTAGGGCTCGTTCGGAGATATTCCAAAAATAAACTTTTTTCAAAAATGTTTTTTTTGGATAACTTTTTACGGGCTCGATGGATTAATTCCAAAACGGACTGGGCTCTGGAGATTTATAAGCCGCGTCGAATGCCACCTCAAACATCGAAATCGGTTAATTCTTTCAAGAGAAACCGTTGTCGAAAGAATTAAAAAAAAAAAATTTTTCAGTATTTTCAAAATTTCTCAAAAACGACTCGATGAATCAATTTAAAAATTTTATCAGTTATAGAACTCAATGAAACGCGTCGATTGCCACCTTAAACGTCTCAATCGGTTTATTCGTTCGAGAGATATCATTGTAGAAAAAATGGTAAAAAACGTTATTTTTTGAAAACAAAAGCATACAAAAATATTTTCGAGCTCGAAAATGTATCTACTACAATTTTTCGAGCTCAAGGAACTCGAAATACGCGGAAAGTTTTGGGGCTGGCCCGCAGGGTCAACCGACAGACCGATTTTTTTTTTATGTTCGTGTCAGGTTTACATGTAGAGTTCGGTCATCGAGAAAATTTACCGTCAAGTCCAGGAATCGAGGATCTTCTAAATGACGTACCTGTTGGTGAAAGTTTTGAATTAAGCCCACCAATTCAGCAACCCGTGGTTGAAAACGATGATGGTAAAATTTTTTTTAGTTTCATTAATTTATTAATTAATTGCATATTATTGCTCTAATCAGGTCTAAATTCTTCTATAATTAATTACAAATCAAGATATTGTCGACCAAATGATGATATGTTTTATATTGCATTTATTTTAACATGCGACGTTTCGTCAGTGCCTGATGATGTCAGAATAATACTGACGAAACATCGCATATTAAAATAAATGAAATTACAAACATAACATCATTTGGCCTACAATATCCTGATTTTTAATTAATTGCTTAATTACTACAATCAATACAAATACGTTATGATTTAATTTTTAGACACGTTGAGTGTTTCTTCTCAAGATAGTGAGATTAGCGGTAATTTTTTTTTTTTTCCTTAAGGGCATTCTGACACTGCCCCCCACTTTTTAAAAATATGCTATGACTTTCAACTGTCATAAGCGTATCGAAATTTCATTAATTAATTTAAAAAATTTGAAACATAAACTGAAAAAAAAGGCAACGTAGTCGTAATTTTGTTGATATATATAATTTAAAACAAATTACTTACAATTGATATCAATTGGAAGTTCAGCGAAATTTGTTGAATAAATTTTAGCCAACAAAATTTAAAACCTTGAATTATAAAATTGATGTGACGAATTTACTAAAGTTTATTTAACAAATTTAGTTTAACTCCCAATTACTATGAAGTGTAAATAATTCATTTTTAAATTTATACCTTAGCGATTTATTTATTTATTACTTCTACGTTGTCCTTTTTGCAATTAATGTTCTATTTTTTTTCAATTAATTGATAAAACTTTGATACGCTTATGACAGTTAAAAGTCATTGTAAATTTCTAAAAATTGGGGGACACTATCTAAGAATAGCCTTAAGAGGTTTATGAAGAGCTATCTCAAATTTCATGTAGATAATGTTATTTTTCTCTTTTTTTTTTTTTTTTTGCTTTCCTTAGATGCAGCGCTCTCGGAGATTCCAACTGAAAACAGAAATGAGCGTAATAACAGCACCCATGCTAATGGGATTTGCTGTTATAGGCAGGGTGCGCGACGAGAACGACATCTGTCGACCGCATCAAATCATCCTCAAAGAGCATAGAGAGAATACGGCAAGTTTTTATAAACAAATAATTAAAATTTTTAAAGATCGCGAATTATATATGCAATACCATATTCGAAAGGTGAAAATGTATAGATTAGATTGCACTGAAAAAAAGTAAGAATAAAAACTTTTAATAAATGCAAAATAAATATTATTTTGAACGACATAAGATTAGCTAGTAATAATAATAACAACAATAATAGTCATAATAACAAATGAGTTGAAATAATTATAATTATAATTTTTTCAAATTTAAAATTATCAATTTGCATTAAGTAAAGAAACTAAAGTGATTTCAATTATTCGTAATTTTAAATTTTAAAACTCAATAGTTATAAAAACTTTGTATTAAAAATTTGTATTTTAAAAAATTCCCCGTCATAATTTTTAGCCAAAGATGAAAATCATGGATGGAAATGTATAAAACGCAATTACTATTTCTAACAGTATTTTAGCAATTAACAATACAACTATATGTTCTCATTTTTTAACACTGGTTTCATTCAACTATTCACAAGACAAGTGCGATTTAATGCGTATTTCGTCCACTGTGGATGCTACAATCGATTCGATTGTCCCCACCCTGTACTTCGCACCCTGCCAATTGCTACACAGACCGAGCTACAGCAGCGTTCAACGAGTGTGGACACAGGTGCGTCTGTGAAAATTGCTACAACACACAGTTCACGGATTCGGAAGAACGACTGCAATGCCCAATATGTCGGCAATATTCGGCGCGGGTGATCAAAATATTTGACGTTTAGTTTAAGCAGGGTAACCTTTACGTAAAGTTTTAAAAACAAAGCATGTTTAGACTAAAATAATAATTTTTAACGCATACTTGATTTTATATGAAACAAAAAAAATTATGAAAAAAAAAAAGAAAGTACAATTTTTGAAAAATTAACTGTAAGAGCATTCTCGACAATACCTCCCACTTTAAAAAAATATTCAATGACTCAACTGTTGTAAGGGTATAAAATTTTTATTAATTGATTCAAACGAAGACAAAAGCTTAGCATTTATTTAAAAAAAAAAAAAATGATAATAAAAATGCAATTTCATTGAGTTAAAGATTTTTGAAAAAGTATCTTACGGTTGATATCAGTTCAGTCATTGAATGTTTTAAATAAAGTGGGAGGCACGGACTGACAACGCCCTTAACAATAACTACATGCTACAAAATATATAAATTTATTTAATATTATTATTTACTATGAATATTGTTGAACAGAGAATATTATTATTAATATTTATATAAACGCTTTGGTAAAGTTAATTTTTATAAAAAAACAGAATTTAAAAGTTAAAGGCATTCTCGACAATACTTTCTACTTTTTAAAATATTCAATGACTCAACTGTGATTAATTTATTAAATTTTTATTTACTAATTAAAATACACAGTTTCGTCATTTAAAAAAAAAAAAAAAAAAAAAACAATTGCAATTTCATTTAGCTACAATTTTTCGAAAAAGTATCGTACGGTTCACTGAGAGAAAAAATCGGTTTTCTGAACTAAGAAATCGTAGTTCACAGACGACTCAGCTAAACTAAATCAGTTTCAGTAACTAAATCACCATAGTAAAGTGATCTACGACTACATAGTCATTCTTACTATTTTTAGTTACATATACTAAGATAAAGTTATTAACATAACTATAATTTATATTGTAGTAAATAATTTATTCTTAGTCTAATGAGCAATATGATTATTGTGATGTTAATAATGTACACTTAGTTCTTCAGATCATTTATAATTGTAGGAATAAGTGTTTATGTCTAGATGTTCACACTAGAAAATCGACTTTCCTGATAATGTACTGATTTGACTTATTGTAACTAAACATTCATAGTTACTATTTCCATGATTTAGTACTACAAGAAAAAAAATTATTTAGCGATCTGTACTGCAGATTTTGGTTCATTGTTACTGGATTCTTTTTTGTATACTAGCGAATATTTTCGTGATAAATTCAGAAATTTTTTTTTCTATTACATTGAATGTACTTGATGTTTTTTTATTATAACAAAAATTATTTTAGGAAACATTAATGTTAAACATTAATGTCTTAATGTAATTTAGTATATATTAAATTACAATCAAAAATGATACCTGTCACTCTGTTGAATAACAGAGAAGTTTTCATACCAGAATTGTTCTTAAGCTTGGAATATAATACTTCTGAAATAAGTTTCTTACCAGGGACACTATACAAAAGGTGGGCGCGATCTAGTGGCGAGCACCAAACTACTCTCGCTGCTGTTGCTTTGTTCTGGTGACTATTATCTCTTAGTTTAAGCAACTTTTTTGTGTTGGTTGGAACATAAAAAATTCTTGCGTTAAATAATAGTACTCATTCCGATAAATTTTATATTCTTCAAACAAAAAAGTGCAGATTGCTACAAAAACTCATATATCTTGCTTCAAAAATTCTTCGCTTCAAGCATAAGATTATGTTAACTTGAGAAAAAATATTTAAATTAAAAATAAAAATTTCGAGATAATTATTTATTTAGGGCAAGAAAATTTTGATTTCCCGAATCGATAAAAAAAAAATTCTGGATTCAAATTATCTGTTTTTTCTGTGTATTTATAATTCTCAAAAATAGCAGATAATTTAAAAATATATAAAGGATTAATATTAATAGCTGAAATTATTTTATAATATGAAAATTGAAAAATTGCTTCGATTTAAACATCTTGTCTGATTATTTTGCTATAAAGGGTTTCTCTTAACTCATAAGGTTATTTATTTGTACGTTATAAAAACCTATAAATACGGCTTTCAAATTTGAGTTTTTTTACACAGGAAAAACAGTTAGCTTAAGTCAAAAAAATATTCTTGATTTTAGATCATATTTTTTAACAATGCGGAAAATCAAAATTTTCTTGCAGTAAAAAATTATCTTGAATTTTTATTATCTTGAGTTAAAATATTTTTTTTCAAGTCAACATATTCTTACGCTTAAATCAAACAATTTTTACTTGGTTAAAGAGTTTTATTTTGTTAATATAGGAGATATTTTTTGTAGCAAGATATATATCGTAGTTTTTATAGTAACAATAGAATTTTTTAGTTTAAAGAAAATAAACTTTCTTGGAATAACTACTATTTTTTTAACGAGAGAATTTTTGTACGCTTCAACAAAAAAAAAAAGTTGTTTAAGCTAAAAAAAAAATTTATTGGGAGAAAAGATATATATTATCTTGATTGATTTTCATTTCAATAAATAATCCCTAATTGATTGGCAACAAAACATTTTTTTCTTCACTTTTTTAATCGATCTTCACATTTTCAACGATTCGGAATTGATAAGCAAAAAAATAAAGTGTTTAATACGCTTCTTTGTCTTATGTTTTGCAATACGCACTTTTGGTATTAGGAATGCAATTTACAGCCAGAGAAACAAAATATTAATGGTATTTATAACTGTATTCTCTTTTGAATTTTTTTTTACATTTGATAATTAGTCAGCAGAAATATTCTATAATTATTAAATTAACTAGACATTGATTGTTTAGAGAACTAAGATGAAATAGTACGGTTGACACTTTTGTAAGTAGTAAAAGGAACTAAATAAATGATATTGTATGAGACGACAACTAAACTCTTAGTTGTGACAACTAATAAAATTATTTCTACCAACTATCACACAGTCACTAAGCTAACATAGTTACTGTATCTATTTTATGTTAATCGAGCCAATGATAAAGATTATATTGTGTTTACTACTAAGCCTTGGTTAAAATGATTAAAGTTTTGTAGTGACCATAATAAGGCAAAAAAGGTTTCTTAAGTTTAGTTAATGTAACTATTTTTTCGTGCTGATTCACACTAGTACATAGTTCCAGTAACAATAAAAATTGGTTAGGGAGACTATATTTTTATATCTGTCGCTGCATAGTTCAGGTTACTAAGCACTTTTCTCTCAGTGTTGATATCAGTTAAAAGTCATTGAATATTTAAAATAAAGTAGGAGGCACTGTCTGACAAAAACCTTAGAAATTATTACTTGTTATAAAATATATAATTTTATTAAGCATTAGTATTTATTAAGACTTACTACTAAAATATCGTTATTAGTAATATTTATATAAGTGATCTGATACAAATAATTTTTATAACAAAAAAACAATTTCATTTATATTTAAGAACATTCTTGACAGTATCCCCTACTTTTAAAAAATATTCAATTACTCAGATGTCATAAAGTGATTAAATTTGAACTAATTAATTAAAAAAAAAAAAACAAATTTGCATTTATTTAAAAAAAAATAACAATTGCAATTCCATTGACTACAGATTAAAAAAAAATATCTTCCATTCCTTATCAGTATAAAATCATTAAATGTTTAAATAAAGTAGGATGCACTGTCTGACAAAAATCTTAGAAATAATTACTTGTTATAAAATATATAATTTAACATGGTATTAATATTTATTAAGACTATTGTTAAATAGAAAATATCGTTATTAGTAATGTTTATATAAGTGATGTGATAAAAATAATTTTTATCAAAAAAAAAAAATTTTATAAACATTTGAGGGCATTCTTGGAAGTATCCCCTACTTTATAAAAATATTCAATTACTCAAGTATCATAAGGTTATCAAATTAATTAATTAAAGGTATTCTCAGGCAGTACCCCCCCACTTTTAGAAAATATATAATAACTTTCAACTGTTACAACCATATTTAAATATTATTAATTCATGAAAATAACATTAAAACCTTAATTAAAAAAAGGATAACGTACCCTGATTAAAAATACTCATTGGGAGGGATTGAAAATTTTTTCAATCCTTTTCAATTCCTACAGAGGTATTGAAAAGTATTGAATGGAATTGAAATTTGGATCATTTGATTACTTTATAATTCTTAAAATGGAATTCAAAAGTATTGAAAAGAATTCAATCTTTTATCATTTCAATACCTTCCAATATGGAATTATTTAGGTATTGAGAAGGATTAAAAAAGATTAAAAAATTTCAATTCATTCGAATTTTTTTCAATCCCACACGTGACCCGAAATGTGATATTATTTTGGTATTGAGAAGGATTCAGAAAGATTCAACAATTTCAATTCATTTGAATTCTTTTCAATCGTACACTCGATCCGAAATATCTGACTATTTAGGTATTGAGAAGGATTGAAAAAGATTCAAAAATTTCAATTCATTTGAATTCTTCTCAATCCTACACTCGATCCGAAATATCGGACTATTTAGGTATTGAGATGGATTGGAAAAGATTCAAAAATTTCAATTCATTTGAATTCCTTTTAATCCCACACATGACCCGAAATGTGATATTATTTTGGTATTGAGAAGGATTCAGAAAGATTCAAAAATTTCAATTCATTTGAATTCTTTTCAATCCTACACTCGATCCGAAATATCGGACTATTTAGGTATTGAGAAGGATTGGAAAAGATTCAAAAATTTCAATTCATTTGAATTCCTTTCAATGCCACACACGACCCGAAATGTGATATTATTTTGGTATTGAAAAGTATTCAGAAAGATTAAAAATATCAATTCTTTTGAATCTTTTTCAATTCCTCGGAAGTTTAGAAATTCTCATATTATTTTGGGATTGAAAAGTATTAATTTTATGTCCAGATGAAAATGTTGGGGTATAGAAAGTATTCAAAAGTATTCAATTCTCATCTTTTTCAACCCCTCCCAATGAGTATTTTTAATCAGGGTAGTCATAATTTCGTTGAGATATAGAATTTGAAAAAAAAATAACTTACAACTGATTTCAATTTGGAGTTAAACGAAATATATTGGACAAATTTTAGCCAAAAAAAAGTCAAAATTAGAATTATAAAATTGACATGACAATTTTACTGAAATTTATTTAAGAAATTACGTTTAACTCTTAATTGATATCAAGTGCAAATAATTTTTTTTTTAAATCTATATAACGACGAAATTACGACAACGTTATCCTTTTTTGAATTAGTTTATTAATTAATTCATACAAATTTGATATGCTCATGACAGTTGAAAGTCATTGAAAAATTTTTACAAGTGTGGGGTAATGCCTGAGAACGGCTTGAATTTAAAAAATAAAAAATTTGCATTTATTTTAAAAAAATAAAAATTTAACTCAATTTCATAAAGTTAAAGATTTTAGAAGAACATCTTACATTCCTTATCAGTTGAAAATCATTGAATAGTCTAATAAAGTAGGAGGCACTGTCTGACAGTCCACTTAACAATAATAGCGAATAACAATTAAACTTGTTTATTTATATTTCTTAATACTAATGTTTAACATAAAATATTTATGTACTCAATATTTTAATAAAAAATTCTTCAGTTCCACAAAAAAATGATAATTGTTTCATTAATACATTAATATATTTGCATTTCAACTTTATTATTTTCATAAAATATTTTTTCTTTATTTAATTAATAAATTTGATAACCTTATGATAGTTGGAGTCATCGAATATTAATTTTTTTTTTTTGTTTTTAATAATTATTTTCATCACATCATTTATATACATATTACTTACACGTTATACGTTAACTTGATATTACTTGGTATTAGTATTTATTAAGACTATTATTAAATATAAAATATTGTTATTAGTAATATTTACATGAGTGATCTCATAAAAATAATTTTTATCAAAAAAAAAAAAAAAATAAATTAACATTTGAGGGCATTCTTGACGGTAATCCCCTACTTTTAAAAAATATTCAATTACTCAATTATCATAAGGCTATCAAATTAATTAATTACTTAAAAAAAAAAAAAAAAAAAAAAAAACAAATACAAAATTTTCGCATTTATTTAAAACATAAATACATAATTGTAATTGCATTGAGTTGAATAATTTTTAAAAATCACCTGATGGTCGATATTAGTTATAAGTTATTGAATATTTAAAAAAAAAATTGGAGGAATTGTCTGACAATACCCTTAACAACAATTACATATGCTACAAAATATATTAATTTTACTCGTTTATTAGTATTTATCATTATATTACGACTATTGTTTAACAGAAAATATCGATAGTACTAATATTTATAAAAGTGATCTGATAAAAATAATTCTCATAAAAGAAAAAGAATTTCATTTAGATTTAAGAGCATTCTTGACAGTATCCCCTACTTTCCCGTGAAAAATGAATCATACATGGCCATGCATGAATGCTCCATGCATGGCCATGTATGAAAATTGGCCAGACATGGCCATGTATGGCCATATATGATCATGTATGGCCATGTATGACCATGCATGGCCATGTATGACTATACATAGCTTGATACGGCCATACATGACTTGATATGACTAGGTATAGAAATTTTAACTAAATAAAAAAAAATTTTTTTAATTTTTTTTTTTAATTATTTTGGCGACGCAGAGATTATCAGATATGCGAATAATTGGATTCCTAATCGAATTGGAAATTTTTAATTCAGAGAAAAAACGCTAGACTTATTAATAACACCACCCGCTTTAGTAGGACTCGAACCCGGGACCTTCCGTACGAGAGACCGACGCTTTGTTGACTAAGCTATGCGACCAACTGTTACAACGAAGTTTACTTGTGCTACGTAAGATTGAAAGGATATAATCACTTTCGAAATAGCAAAATATAATCATCAATATGCTGTTAGTGATATCAAAAAAATTTTCTATTTTTTTTCACTGCAACATTCTGTTTATAAGTAATTGTAATAGTCAGCTCAAATTTTTTATATCCGTGAAAAATGAATCATACATGGCCATGCATGGCCATATATGAATCATACAAGGCCATGTATGGTCATGTATAGTTATATAAGTCAGCGATTAGTTGGACATATATGGCCATGCATGGCCGTATATGGTTCATAATTGGTCATACATGGAGCATATATGGCCATACATCGAGCATATATGGCCATACATGGGCATACGAACTTTTTTAATTTTTTTTCTTTCATTATCTCATAAACAACAAGACCTACAAAAAAAATGTAAATGACAATTTTATAGGAAATTTAATTTCCTACAAAAAAGGACCCTAACACCGGATCACTCAGATAGATTTTCTGAAATATTAGTCAAATAAAAAATCAGTATTTTCTAAGATTTGATTCGACATTTTATGGGAATTCAATGCTACGTAAACTTCAATAATTAATATCTCAGAAAATATCGATCGTAGTGATTTAGTGCTAAGGACCTTTTTTTTAGGAAATTGAATTTCCTATAGAATTGTTACTTATATTTTTTCTGTAGGTCTTGTTGTTTATGAGATAATGAGAGAAAAAACAAGAATTCTATGAAAAAATTTAGTTTAGAGGTCCGTACTACCCCACTCGTATGAGTTACGACTTCGCGAAAATGGGTACTTTTGAAGAACATTCAATTCTGAGAAAATCCCGACTTTGGGCGAGATGATGTCATAAAATGCCACGGAGTTACAGAAGTTTAAAACATAAAAACCCAAGTTTACGTGTATTTTGAATGGGAAATCTTCGCCTGCTCTGGGAAAGTACTTTATATTAATATCAAGGGCTTCAACTCTCTGGGAATTTTTTGGGGAGGTATTTCCAACAAAATTTCGGGATGGGAGCGAAAAAAAAAATAGTCGCTAAAAAAAGCAGTCTAATATATAGTCATCCATGACTATGTATGACCATTTATGGCCATACATGGCCTTGTATGATTCATATATGGCCATGCATGACTATTCAAAAAGTTCGTATGCCCATGCATGGCCGTATATGTTCAATTAATCACTGACATATATAGTCATACATGTCCATGCATGGCCTTGTATGATTCATGTATGGCCATACATGCTCCATGTATGCTCCATGCATGGCCATGTATGCTCCATGCATGAACCATATATGGCCATGCATGGCCATGTATGATTCATTTTTCACGGGAAGAAAATTGTCGCTCAACTAATTACAAAAATAAATTACGTCATTACGTATTTTCTAAATAATGTTATTTTAAATTTCTAAGCAGCCAAAACTGTGGTCCTGACGTGACCAACATCGATACATCTACCCTATAGTCGGAAATTCTATATTCTATTTCCCAAGAAGAAACTTTTCGAGAGAGCGGTCATCGTATTGTTGGGTATAAATTTATTACAAAACATCGCGGTTCATATTTACGACGATCTCGTTACTTTTCGTTTTCGGCGAGTTGCATTACGTGCGTGCGCATTATTTAAGCGGAAAGATCCTACCACTAATTTTTTAATTCATACTACTAGTATTGGGATTATACGCAGAATTGACAGATTTCGAGAGACCTTCCAGTTTTTATTTTATCGATTACCATAAATGAGGTAAAATGTCTTGAAACTTAAAAATCGTCAACTTTGAGTTCCTAAAAGTAAAATCAAATCCTGAGGAAAATCAAAATTTCTGTACTAGCATCAAATCATATTAGTTACGCTGGTTACTTAGAGAGCAATGAATCATGTTGACGATACTTGACTCTGAAAATTATCGAGTTGAAATTTAAAAAAAATTAAATATTTGAAATTAAAAAAAAATTAAAAATTCCACACGAGCGGATTAATTATCGGTACGCACCACTTACTTTTCAGTAATTGTAGCTCAATCTGAACTGTAAGTTTATTAGTCGCTTGTAACAAGTGAATATTAATTCAGTGTAGAAAAAAAATTTAGCCACTGTTCAAACTTCTTAGTTGCTACTTTATTTACTTACCACTAATCCTTTATTTGTCCGCCTCCGAGTAAGACGTCTCCTCGAAACGTCACTTAAATGCTTACTATTAGATATCATGGATCGACTCCTGTTCTCTCAATCGTTCAATTTATTCAATCCATTTATTTACCAAAGAGGGATCAACAGTTATTAAATTATGCTAATGTATTGAGTACCAATTAATCTTGTTGATGACATTCAACTGTCTAAGTTCGCTGAGTTAAAATTTTGAATTAAATAAAATACATTACTAGTTAATAAAACCTTAATCACGGTTGCGTTCTTAAGCATATCTGAACTTGTTACACTAAATGTGTGAGCTGCATCACTCGGCGGTATTGTCATATTTGTCACTTATTTTACAGTATTGCTGTTATACTTAATATATATATTTTTTTTCAGCCATGGATTTGGGACAGCTGCGCCGAATCACGCATGATGGTTTTCATTATTATTTAGATATACGCCACAATCATTTACATCGACAAAGATTTTTATGCTGGGATCAGCGCCTCGAGCATCGTTGCCCTGTCAAGTTGTGGCGATTACGAAGTGGAGAGGTGCTGGTGGTTGGCGTCCACAATCACGATCCTCATGAACCTCCTGGCGGCAATAGGGCAGCTATAAATCCAAATCCAATTACTCTGCCACCGACAAGTAATGGTTCTGGATCTATTTTAAGTATTCCACCATCAACGAGCAGCAATGCTCCTTCCAGTGATATACCATCCACGAGCAGTAATGTACCTCGAAGGTGAGTTGATAGTTGAATTTGGTTCTTACACTACCAATTATATTCAACTTTAAACCTGTTAATGTGATAAATATATATTATTATTATTTGTTACAGGAGAAATACCTCTCGATCTCAAATCCGAAATGCACACGTAATCATACCGACTTCTTTTCGGGAACTTGGTTTTTTGTTTATCACCTATCAACCAATTGAATCAATTTACCTGGGAGAAGTCAGGTCAGACAATGATGAGAACGCGTACATATTTGGAGACCGAAACATGCTGCAAGAACTTATAATAGACGAATGGCATGTCGATATGACTTTTCAGGTAAAAAAAAAATTTGTTAGCGTCAAAATTTGTTATTTCTTTTATCTTTCCTCATATATTTCTTCCTTCTTGTATCATATTTTTCGTTATAGTGTGTACCACTTCTACCTCGAGCTGGCCTACTCCTCAGTATTCTTTTACGCCGAGGGAATAGGGTAAATATTGTACTTTTCCTGCAAAAGAACTACTTACCACTTACTACTATGCTACAACTAAATATTTTTATTTTTCTTTACCCAGGGAGTTCTAACATTAGCGGTGTTGTGTCAGGCCCGATCACTATCACTTTTTAAAGCGGTCTGGCAGTGGATAGTTCTTCAAGTGCCTGGGGTCACAGAAACACCGAAGCTCATTGTCTGTGACTTTGATCCAATCTTGCTGCAGTCGTTACGGGAAGTGATCCCAAATTCAGAGTGTCGAGGTTCATGGATTACTACTGCTCGGGTAAATATATTTAATTGTACGTTTATGTTAATGATTAGATATATATAGACTCACGTATTCGTTTTTTGCGATAGGTTTTTTCACGAGAGTGGCGAAAGCTTCGGCTGGCGAACCGGGGTATGCCTGCAAGTCAAGTGGAAACTATCTGTTGGATCCTGTCCTTGATACCACAAGAAAAAATTACAGAAGCGGTCAACATAATTGTCCTGCTTTTGAGACCATTGGAGGCAGCTAACCCAAGCTACACGACGTTTCGGTCGTTTTTGCGGCGTTTCGCTTCTGGTACTAGAAGAATATCAGTCTGGAACAGTTCCTGGGGTCCGAACGAAATATGCGAGCAGTTCAACCACCACCTCCTATCAAACATGCGGGAACTGCATCCATCATTACTGCACTTTTTAAGTAAACTTTTAATAATTAAAATATGCTCCTAATATTACATATATATATATATATATATATATATATATATATATATATATATATATATATAAAATTTCTGATTTATTGTAGAAAAACTCAAAAATGTAATTCGTGACAATACTCGCTCTTGGGGACAGACTCCAAACCGGACACAGTACCACATTTCCACAGAGTCCAGAGAAATATCCTTAACAATATCGGTGTTATGTGAACGCTTGCTAGCCAATCGGTAAATTTATATGGATGAATGACTTTTATAATTTCGTAAATGATTGCAATTTTTAACTGGAGTATTATTGTTACAGAATGACTTTGGCGGACTATGTGGAAATTCTGGGCAATCGTCGAGTCCAAGTAGAAACTTACCTTAATGCGGCTCTCACGAGACAACAGTGTGAGTATTTTGTGTAATCTACATACCAGAACATTTGTAATTTTAACGTACCTTACAAAGTATAAATAATTGTCTGATTTTTTATTTCTTATAATGTTTCAGATATCTTTGATGACTTGAGTGCAAGCGGAGAACTGAGTCTACAAATTTTATCACCAATCGCTCCATCAAATCCGCGCGATGACCTTGAACTACCTCTTAATCCGTCTATTGTTATTAATCGTCCTGCTGCTGCTGATCGTCCTGCTGCTATTGATCGTCCTGCTGCTGCTGTTCGTCCTGCTGCTAATGATCGACCTGCAGCTATTGATCGTCCTGCTGCTGCTGATCGTCCTGCTGCTGCTGTTCGTCCTGCTGCTAATGATCGACCTGCTGCTATTGATCGTCCTGCTGCTGCTGATCGTCCTGCTGCTAATGATCGACCTGCTGCTATTGATCGTCCTGCTGCTGCTGTTCATCCTGCTGCTAATGATCGACCTGCTGCTATTGATCGTCCTGCTGCTGCTGATCGTCCTGCTGCTATTGATCGTCCTGCTGCTATTGATCGTCCTGCTGCTGCTGTTCATCCTACTGCTAATGATCGACCTGATGCTATTGATCGTCCTGCTGCTGCTGATCGTCCTGCTGCTATTGATCGTCCTGCTGCTGCTGATGCTGAAAATATTAATTATTTTGGTAAGCCAACCTTTTTTTTTTAATTTTGTATTCAAAACATTGAAATATGTTAATTATTTTGTTACAGCTAATGAATATGAACTTATGGACGAACCAGAAGAAGTTCCATGGATTCATAGGAGCAGTGAAGGGCAGCACTTCGACGATGACATTGCAGATGATTCTACCTCTACTTGCAGTTTCTGCTGCACCAATGTACCAAAAATAGTATGCTACCCGTGTGGGCACCAATGCCTTTGCTTAGAATGCAAATTTAAACTGCACGTTGCCCACCAAGCACGGATGGAAGTAGCGATTAATTACCGCATTCCATATGTCCTATATGTAAAAGATCAGTGGAAGAATTCATACGTGTACACACTACTTAAGGTAATAATTTTTTTTTACTCTTTATTTTTAATATAAATACATCAAATGTAGTCTAATATAGTGTACTTATTTATAAGGAATATAAGTGTACTAAAGTATGTTTTAAAATTTTGCTATATAATTCAGTGAGATGCATTAGTTATCGTGACAACAACATTGTGGTGTTGATTTTCTTAAATTTAATTACTTTGAAATTTGTTTCTGATTTCGCAAAAATTTTTAATTGTTGGTTTTTATTTATCACTGATTGATTAAATTTTACTGAGCATTGAAGTTCATAATTCCATCCAAAAAAAAAATAAAATAAAAAATAGATGTAATGTAATGGCTCAAGAAATGAAAACAAATAGTGTAAAATTACATCAGAAGTTACTTAGAATTTATGAAAATTATAAATTGTGTAACAAACATAAAAACATCAAAATGATTTACATAGATTTCTTCATAAATTATAATTACTGTAAAATTTAAATTTTTAACATAATAAACAATTGTTATAATTAATCCAGAGTAACATTACGCTCTATTTTTTTTTGCTTAAGATTGCATTCGTATTTCGTTCATATGTTCTCATGCAGTTTTAATTTTTCGTTTTTCTATTAATTCTTCTGACTCCGATTCCTTAATTTTTACAGGAGTACGTCAATTGTAGATCAAGTCATTACTCTAAATTTTTCAAGAGCATCAGCAACATTCATAATTTGGTATAGTGTCAAATCTTATTTTATCACCAAATATCTGGCTTTATTTATTCGATTTTGTTCCTTTATAAGTTTAAATCCAGTAGACAACAATTTGATAATTAATAAATTACAAAAAAACTTGTTAAATGAAACCTTGATCAATAATTTTTCTTTTATTTCTTCTGATATCCATACACCGTTTTTCACATTGAATCGTAAATCGACGTTGGCATTTGATTTATCAACATTTTCTTGACCTGGACCACTGCATTGACTGTAAGTTATTTTAAGTTTTTCAGTAGGAATATAATTACTGAACTTTTCATTTGGATCTGGCACCTGTTGACTAAAAAAAAACAAGGAAAAACTGTTATTAAATAGTAATGGCAAGGGTTAGATAAAACAATATCTAAAAAACGATTGACCCAGCAGGCCAACTCCAAAACTTAGTTCCTGCTGTTTTCGAGCTCGAAATCGTTATATTGTAAAAATTGCTATTATATTAGTATTAAATAACAAAAAAATTATTTTTATTATTCTTTTCAAATTAAACAATCGGCAACATAAATAAACAATTAGATTTATTGTTGATTATTTATTATTAAGCAATAAAATACTGATAAGAAATTGATTAATATTTATAAAATTAAAAAAATTTTTTTTTTAATCGTCATCAGTAAAGTTTATATTTATCATTTAATCTCATTCAATTTGATAGATCAAAGTAATAGTAATTGTTAAACACACTTTATTTTTTGTTTTTATAGTAATTAGTTTTATTATTAATTAATAATTTAATTTAATTAACACATTTTAAATACCTATGCATTAATTGAATCAATTAATATTTCTAATACCGAACTGCATCGGGTAGAAAAATTTTATTTTCATTTCAAATAATTTATTTGCCTAACTACGGTCCTTCTTTCTAGTATTATCATCAATCAGGATTATAGAAAGCTTTGAGTTTCGTTTTTATCGACGATCTTCTTTATCCTAGGATAATGGAGTAAAGGTGTCTTTTGAATAAAGTGGTCTTTGAGTAAAGATGTCTGGGTCGAGTATATAACTGGAGTACAGTTGTCGTCGAGTAAAGTTGTCGCTGAATGGAGATGTCACCTTGCGTTAGGAGTAAAGAAGTTTTGAGTAAGCCTGCATCTGTGCCCTTTTTTTACTCAAGGAGAACTCTATTCCATGTAAACTCTACTCCATGAAAACTGTACTCAATGACAACATTACTCAATGGTACAACTGGTAAAACACTGTACGTTGATAAGGCAGAAATACATAGTCGTTGCGTTACTATGCAGCGCTGAATGAATATACCTTAAGTATCTAGAGATAATATAAAAATTTTAAAATGTCATTTAAAATATATCATATATCATATGTTATTTACAAGTTTATGGTTTTTATTAATCTATTAATAAAAAATAAAAAAATCTTTTGTTATAGTTAATTGACGGTGACCAAAATATATTTATTTTTTAAATAAAAAAAACTACTGAGCATGTTTATTTTTCGTGGTATAATTCATGTTTGATTATAAAAAATAAAGAAAATAAAAATATTTTATGAAAATAATAAAGTTAAAATACTAATAAATAATGTATTAATTAAACAATTATAATTTTTTTGTGGAACTAAAGAATTTTTTATTAAAATTTTGAGTACATAAATATTTTATGTTACACAATAGTATTAAAGAATATTGATAAATAAGTT
This sequence comes from Microplitis manilae, assembly GCA_030273425.1. NCBI lineage: Eukaryota > Metazoa > Arthropoda > Insecta > Hymenoptera > Braconidae > Microplitis > Microplitis manilae. The sequence goes on along the minus strand of CP092730.1, from coordinate 4,026,906 downwards.
TTATTGTTATATGAAATTATTGTTAAGTGAACTGTCGAACAATGCTTCCTATTTTATTTGAACATTCAATGATTTTCAACTGATAAGGAATATAAGATGTTTTTTCCACAATCTTTAACTCAATGAAATTGAGTTAAATTTTTATTTTTTTTAAATAAATGCAAATTTTTTTTTTTAAAAATTAGTAGAAATTTGTTAACCTTATGACAGTCGAGTCATTGAATATTTTCTGAACCCGTGAAAAATGAATCATACATGGCCATGCATGGCCATATATGGTTCATGCATGGAGCATACATGGCCATGCATGGAGCATACATGGAGCATGTATGGCCATACATGAATCATACAAGGCCATATATGGCCATGCATGGACATGTATGAGTATATATGTCAGTGATTAATTGAACATATATGGCCATGTATGGCCATGCATGGTCATACATAGTCATGGATGACTATATATTAGACTGCTTTTTTTAGCGACTATTTTTTTTTCGCTCCCATCCCGAAATTTTGTTGGAAATACCTCCCCGAAAAATTCCCAGAGAGTTGAAGCCCTTGATATTAATATAAAGTACTTTCCCAGAGCAGGCGAAGATTTCCCATTCAAAATACACGTAAACTTGGGTTTTTATGTTTTAAACTTCTGTAACTCCGTGGCATTTTATGACATCATCTCGCCCAAAGTCGGGATTTTCTCAGAATTGAATGTTCTTCAAAAGTACCCATTTTCGCGAAGTCGTAACTCATACGAGTGGGGTAGTACGGACCTCTAAACTAAATTTTTTCATAGAATTCTTGTTTTTTCTCTCATTATCTCATAAACAACAAGACCTACAGAAAAAATATAAGTAACAATTCTATAGGAAATTCAATTTGCTACAAAAAAGGTCCTTAGCACTAAATCACTACGATCGATATTTTCTGAGATATTAATTATTGAAGTTTACGTAGCATTGAATTCCCATAAAATGTCGAATCAAATCTTAGAAAATACTGATTTTTTATTTGACTAATATCTCAGAAAATCTATCTGAGTGATTCGGTGCTAGGGTCCTTTTTTGTAGGAAATTAAATTTCCTATAAAATTGTCATTTACATTTTTTTTGTAGGTCTTGTTGTTTATGAGATAATGAAAGAAAAAAAATTAAAAAAGTTCGTATGCCCATGTATGGCCATATATGCTCGATGTATGGCCATATATGCTCCATGTATGACCAATTATGAACCATATACGGCCATGCATGGCCATATATGTCCAACTAATCGCTGACTTATATAACTATACATGACCATACATGGCCTTGTATGATTCATATATGGCCATGCATGGCCATGTATGATTCATTTTTCACGGATATAAAAAATTTGAGCTGACTATTACAATTACTTATAAACAGAATGTTGCAGTGAAAAAAAATAGAAAATTTTTTTGATATCACTAACAGCATATTGATGATTATATTTTGCTATTTCGAAAGTGATTATATCCTTTCAATCTTACGTAGCACAAGTAAACTTCGTTGTAACTGTTGGTCGCATAGCTTAGTCAACAAAGCGTCGGTCTCTCGTACGGAAGGTCCCGGGTTCGAATCCTACCAAAGCGGGTGGTGTTATTAATAAGTCTAGCGTTTTTTCTCTGAATTAAAAATTTCCAATTCGATTAGGAATTCAATTATTCGCATATCTGATAATCTCTGCGTCGCCAAAATAATAAAAAAAAATTTTTTAAATTAAAAAAATTTTTTTTTATTTAGTTAAAATTTCTATCCCTAGTCATATCAAGTCATGTATGGCCGTATCAAGCTATGTATAGTCATACATGGCCATGCAAGGTTATACATGGCCATACATGGTCATATATGGCCATACATGGCCATACATGGTCATATATGGCCATACATGGCCATGTCTGGCCAATTTTCATACATGGCCATGCATGGAGCATTCATGCATGGCCATGTATGATTCATTTTTCACGGGAGTGGACTATGACGTACAAAGTCCGAAAATGTAAAAAAAACGAATTACTGTAATTGAATAATTTCTTATTGTGTTATGAAAGCAGAAGCTAAAATATTTTTTTAGAATGATTTTTGTCCTCAGATGCAACCACTAAGGGACGTGCGGCGCATAATTGTAACAGAAGAACTTAGCATCATACCTCTTGTGTCGCGGGCTTAAGGATATCAAAGAAAGCCGCCTCGATTTTGGAAATGGGACATAAGATTACATATACTTTAATACAATATTTCCTTCAATTATTTTTAGCAATTGAATTTTGTAAAACATAAAATATATCACGAACAAATTTTTTAGAATAAATAAATAACGTGTTAATTTGTGTTGTTGAAACAAGTAAAAAAATTTCTTACTAAAAACTATTGAGGGCACAGCACTTGTAATGGATAATGTAAATATTTTTTAATATGCTACTAATAACAATCTATATATAAAATTTAATTTTTCGTTTGAGAATTATAAGTTGACGATTTTTAAATTTTTAATAAATAGCACCTTGATCATTGTCAGCGATAAAATCGAAATTAAAAAGTTCCGCTAGATCCATCGACTGTAGTAGTAGTAGTCTGCGACAACTAGTAGTAAGGACTTTGTAGTAGAGACGTACCGCCAAAATGACGCGCACGCGCGCACGTAAAATTATCTAAATAGAAATTAATGGCGGTATATTTAAATACAATGACTTCCCGCAATCCGCTTTTGATTTTCTCAGAAAATTTTTTCAACAAGTCAGGAGTTTTGATTTTTGATCTTGTGTTAAATATCGGGAAATTTTCCTCTAAGGCCCAAGATAAATAGAAAATAGAAAATTTCACTGAGAAATAAAAAAATAAAAAATCTATGACTTAAAACCAAAAAATAGTATTGAACTGCTAACATTTGTAAATTTTAATCCAATGATTTCCAATAGTCAAGTATTATCTCCATGTTTCATTGGCTTATAACTAATTAGCGTGAATAATATTCTAGCAATATTCATTGCAAAAAAAAGGTCATTGTCGGATCTGAGATATAAAACCCTAAAGTAGAAAAAAAAAAAAATTCTCTCATTTGATAATTTTCTTAGATTTTTTTTAGCAAAGACGGCGCGAAAAAACTTTTTTAATACGATTTTTGCCCTGAGATACCACGATTGAGGAGCGTGTGGTGTGCACTTGTAACAGAACAACCGAGTAACGCGCTTCTCGAGTATCTAGCTTGGGTATATCAAAAGGTGCCGCCTCGATATCGGGAATAAGACATTTGTTGACTAAAATTTTATTTCAATAAATAGTTGAATTATTTTTAGCAATTGAATTTTGGGAAACATCAAATATATCGTCATCAAATTTTTTAAAATACGAAAATTGCTTGATTATTGTGATTGCTAGAAGAACAAAACCTGACTCAAATTATTAATTGCACAGCGTTTGTAATTAATGATTTAGATTTTTTTTAATATAGTATTAATAATATTTAAGGTCATGATAAAATTTAATTTTTTGTTTGAGAATTGTAAGTTGACGATTTTTAAATTTTTAATAAATAGCACCTTGATCATTGTGACCGATGAAATCGAAATTAATCAGTTCCGCTAGATCCATCGACTGTAGTAGTAGTAGTCTGCGGCAACTATAGTCTAGTCAACATGTGCCTTTTTGGTCAAAGTTTTTTCTTCGCCTCGGAAAATTATGATCGAGGTGTCATTCGATTCGTCATCGCATCTAGAAACTTTTTGAAAAATTTGAAGTGGCGCTTGCAAAAATTGCAAAAGTTATAAACAATTTAGTAAAAAAAAAAAAGGGGGTTTGGTTTTTTACGAATATCTCAAAAAGTATTTAAAATTTTTGAAATTTGAAAAAAGATTCAAAAAGAGGAAGAAATTTCCTAAAAAAAAGTCCTACCTCCCCGAACTCTAGGACCAATATTTATAATTTTTTTAGGGGGTTGAAAATACGGCCGAAAACGGGAACTCACAGTTGCGTAAGCTCCGCCCATTTCGGACCTTTATTAAAAAAATATTATTTAAACTTATTAAATATGAAAATTAAGAAATGAAAAAATTCAGGCACCTACAGGATAGATCAATGAACAAAAATCCGGCGATCAAAAATTTTTTCTCGCCTCCGGGCGGAAAGCGTCAACTTTCGTCCCGCTGTGCAAAACGAAGTTGCCGCTTTCCGCCTCCGTCGACGCGAAAAATAGTATACACACCACGGGAAGTAAATAAGAAAGCCTCAGATCACATGTTTGTTGACCTCGGCTTCGCCTCGGCCAACAATTACATGTGATCTGAGACATTTCTTATTTTACTTCCCTAGGTGTGTAATATACTATTATCGCGATTTTTCAATTAGTTATCCATTAGTTAATTAACAATTTTTTGTCGCACGAACTTAAACATTGAAAGTGCGATAATTGTCAAACTATAAATCTGCAATTTTTTTCCTCTTATGGAGCTATTTTACAAAGACTATAGAACAGATTCCCGATGGAAAAATTGAAAAATCGTTAATTTTCACTTTGTTATTAACAATTTACTTAAGTGAAAAATTATCAAGCTCGATTAAACATTGAAAAAAATATTTTTTTTATAATATTGCTATTGGTCTGTTTCCTTATGATCATATGCTACTCAAAAATGTTTTTTAATAATTTTTATCTCATATTGTTTAAAAAATTGTTATAAACAAATGCGTTGTTTATAAGATAATCAAAAAATTTTTTTTCGAAACATATTCTTTGATGAAAATTATGATTTTTAGAAAAAAAATCGTTTCTTAAAAAATTTTTTTATTGCTTAAAAACGCATTTGTTAATTAACTATTTTTTTACCACTTGTTATGAAAATCAAGGAACCATTTTTATTTTAAAAATCATAATTCATCTTGTTCTTCGATATCTGAAAAAAAATTTTTATTTTTATTCAAATTTTAATTGTTTATACAATAAACAATTTGTTATAAACAATTGAATTTTTTTTTTATATATTTTTTTTTATTCTAAAAAATACAACAAAAATAGCCCAGTATCAGTTTTTGGAAAAAAAATAATTTTTCGATTTTTTATTTAATTTTAAGTTATCTCATATATTCAAACTCACCTTTCGCGCCTGATTTTCTTTATTTATTAGTAACATAACTTATAAACTATTGCAGGTACAACGAATTCATCAAAATCTTTTTTCTTCTAATTTAGCTACTCAACAAATTTATGAATAAACTAAAGCTCTAACTTAATTATTTATATAATTTTTTTGCAATTATTTATAAAAACTAAAAGAAAAAAAATTTTTTTTGTTTTTAAAATCGAAATATCTCATTAACTATAACAGATACAAAAAAAGTTACTCATATCTTTTTCATTATGTATTAGTTAATGAACAAACAAAGCTACTAGCCGGGGCTGTAACTGTATTACCTTAGAAATTATGAATAAATATGTCAGAATAAAAAAAATTTTGCCCAATACATACTTATTAATAGCTGCTAATTGCTTTCTAAATTTTAAGATTACAGCCCCGGCTAGTAGCTTTGTTTGTTCATTAACTAATACATAATGAAAAAGATATGAGTAACTTTTTTTGTATCTGTTATAGTTAATGAGATATTTCGATTTTAAAAACAAAAAAAATTTTTTTTCTTTTAGTTTTTATAAATAATTGCAAAAAAATTATATAAATAATTAAGTTAGAGCTTTAGTTTAGTCATAAATTTGTTGAGTAGCTAAATTAGAAGAAAAAAGATTTTGATGAATTTGTTGTACCTGCAATAGTTTATAAGTTATGTTACTAATAAATAAAGAAAATCAGGCGCGAAAGGTAAGTTTAAATATATGAGATAACTTAAAATTAAATAAAAAATCGAAAAATTATTTTTTTTCCAAAAACTGATACTGGGCTATTTTTGTTGTATTTTTTAGAATAAAAAAAAATATATAAAAAAAAAATTCAATTGTTTATAACAAATTGTTTATTGTATAAACAATTAAAATTTGAATAAAAATAAAAATTTTTTTTCAGATATCGAAGAACAAGATGAATTATGATTTTTAAAATAAAAATGGTTTCTTAATTTTCATAACAAGTGGTAAAAAAAAATAGTTAATTAACAAATGCGTTTTTAAGCAATAAAAAAATTTTTTTAAGAAACGATTTTTTTTCTAAAAATCATAATTTTCATCAAAGAATATGTTTCGAAAAAAATTTTTTGATTATCTTATAAACAACGCATTTGTTTATAACAATTTTTTAAACAATATGAGATAAAAATTATTAAAAAACATTTTTGAGTAGCATATGATCATAAGGAAACAGACCAATAGCAATATTATAAAAAAAATATTTTTTTCAATGTTTAATCGAGCTTGATAATTTTTCACTTAAGTAAATTGTTAATAACAAAGTGAAAATTAACAATTTTTTAATTTTTCCAACGGGAATCTGTTCTATAGTCTTTGTAAAATAGCTCCATAAGAGGAAAAAAATTGCAGATTTATAGTTTGACAATTATCGCACTTTCAATGTTTAAGTTCGTGCGACAAAAAATTGTTAATTAACTAATGGATAACTAATTGAAAAATCGCGATAAAAATTTTTGATCGCCGGATTTTTGTTCATTGATCTATCCTGTAGGGGCCTGAATTTTTTCATTTCTTAATTTTCATATTTAATAAGTTTAAATAATATTTTTTTAATAAAGGTCCGAAATGGGCGGAGCTTACGCAACTGTGAGTTCCCGTTTTCGGCCGTATTTTCAACCCCCTAAAAAAATTATAAATATTGGTCCTAGAGTTCGGGGAGGTAGGACTTTTTTTTAGGAAATTTCTTCCTCTTTTTGAATCTTTTTTCAAATTTCAAAAATTTTAAATACTTTTTGAGATATTCGTAAAAAACCAAACCCCCTTTTTTTTTTTACTAAACTGTTTATAACTTTTGCAATTTTTGCAAGCGCCACTTCAAATTTTTCAAAAAGTTTCTAGATGCGATGACGAATCGAATGACACCTCGATCATAATTTTCCGAGGCGAAGAAAAAACTTTGACCAAAAAGGCACATGTTGACTAGACTAGTAGCTGTAAGTTCCTCGATAGTTTGTCACTGATTAATATTTATGCGGGTTTAAAATCAAATTTTTGCAATCGTTAATCTGTAAGTTATTAATTCATTAATCTAACAATAGATATTTTTTTTTCTTAATTTTTTGCAAGCAGTTGATTGTAACTAGCAAAATTACGATAATATATAAATTAACTTTGTAGACTTGTACGTGGGTTCATTAAACTAAAAGAATCATATTTCCAATTAAACGACACAATAAAATTATTGTGGTCACAATTCTAATTTAAACATAAACAAAATTGTTTTCAGAGGTAAGACGCGCCAAAACCATCGTTGCTGACTTCTCCAGCTTCAATCGTTTTACTTGCCGATTGACTACCGTCTACGGATCTTGCTGAGTAAGTCATAGATTTTTTATTTTTTTATTTCTCAGTGAAATTTTCTATTTTTTATTTATCTTGGGCCTTAGAGGAAAATTTCCCGATATTTACCACAAGTCTGTGTATTCAAATATACCACCATTAATTTCTATTTAAATAATTTTAGTATTTTTTAACATTCGATTGTTTTACGTGCGCGCGTGCGCGTCATTTTGGCGGTACGTCTGTACTACAACGTCTTTACTACTAGTTGCCGCAGACTACTACTACTACAGTCGATGGATCTAGCGGAACTGATTAATTTCGATTTCATCGGTCACAATGATCAAGGTGCTATTTATTAAAAATTTAAAAATCGTCAACTTACAATTCTCAAACGAAAAATTAAATTTTATCATGACCTTAAATATTATTAATACTATATTAAAAAAAATCTAAATCATTAATTACAAACGCTGTGCAATTAATAATTTGAGTCAGGTTTTGTTCTTCTAGCAATCACAATAATCAAGCAATTTTCGTATTTTAAAAAATTTGATGACGATATATTTGATGTTTCCCAAAATTCAATTGCTAAAAATAATTCAACTATTTATTGAAATAAAATTTTAGTCAACAAATGTCTTATTCCCGATATCGAGGCGGCACCTTTTGATATACCCAAGCTAGATACTCGAGAAGCGCGTTACTCGGTTGTTCTGTTACAAGTGCACACCACACGCTCCTCAATCGTGGTATCTCAGGGCAAAAATCGTATTAAAAAAGTTTTTTCGCGCCGTTTTTGCTAAAAAAAATCTAAGAAAATTATCAAATGAGAGAATTTTTTTTTTTTTCTACTTTAGGGTTTTCTATCTTCGATCGGACAATGTCCTTTTTTTTCAGCAATAAATATTGACTGAATATCATTAACGCTAATCAGTTAGACTGTAACGACTTATATTGACGATACTTGACTATTGAAAATCCTCGAGATGAAATTAACAAAAATTAAAATTTCCATGATATTTTTCTTTTTAAACGGAGGGGTGATTTTTGATTTTTTCGTGATAGATACACGACGAGCGCCAACGCCACCACTTTGTGGAGTAGTCATTGGTACGCACCACTCGTTCTTTAGTTGTCGAACGTCGTTCTAAGCTGTAAATTCCTTTATAGTTCTTCATTGATTAATATTTATGCGTTTTTGAAATCAAAGTTTTTCAAGCGTTCATCTAAAAATTATTAATTATATTATCATACAATAGATATTTGTTTTCCTTCATTCTTCGCAAGAACTTCATTTAAACTAGCAAAATTACGATAGTAGAAATGTATATAATAGACGTGTTAATGGTTTGATCAAACTAAAAAAACAATGGTGAAATAAATGATAATTTTAATTAATCGACAAAACAAGAAATTATTATACCGACATTTCTAATTTAAACAAAAGAAAACCAATTTTTTTTCGAGGTAAGACTTGCCAAAATCATTGTCGTGCCTTCTTTAGTTTCATTGTTTTACCGGCCGATTAACTACCGTCAACGATTTTTTTTAGGTAAGTCATAATTTTTTTGTTGTTTTATTTTGCTATACAATTTGAGATTTTCCTCTTATCTTGAGCCGTACTCTCTCAAATCTGAATTAGTGAAAATAGTGAATATTCACTATTTACTAGTGAACGGTATATCACTAATCCAAATAGTGGTATACTTTGCACTAACAATCGGTGACTATTCACTACCAAATAGTGATTTCCACTAATTCGTTTTTAGAGAGTAGAGCAAATTTCGAGGTATTTACCACAAGGTCAAAAATCTAAACTCCCTGTTCGTACAAAAGCTTTTTAAAGATAATAAAAAGTGCATTGCGGGTAATAAACTTATTTGAAAGTACCGCTATTTATTTTGTATTGAGATAATTTTGGTTTTTTTTTTTACATTCAATCGTTTTACGTTTGCGCGTGTGCGTCACTTTGGCAGCACGATATTACTTCTAGTAGTCGCGGGCTATTACTCTAATTGACAGATCTTGCCAAACTTTCTATATTGTTCGCTCTATCGGCCAAAAACAACTGGGTAAAATATTCAAAAAAAAGTTAATATTTTTAGACTTTCAATTCCTAAATGGATAATTGAATTTTTATATAACTTGATATGCTGATAGTAGCATATAAAAATATTTATGAATTAATTATCACAAGCACCGTTGACTTTATAATTTTAGTTAAAAATTTGTATTTTTATATATTATATCTTGATACTTAGGAGAATGACTAATAACTTATGATGTTAACAAAATAAATCTACTACGCATACCCGTGAGTATTTTCTTCAGAAGTTATTCTTCTTATTAACATCTTATATACGATCAGGGGTATTAATACCCGGTCCCCCTGACTGCGTTGGCGAGTATACAGTTTTAGCGTACATTGTTTAAATAGTAATCTTCAAGCAAAACTGGAGGGTCCGGGCATTAATGCCCCTGTTTGTGGCCTGATTCCGCACGAAGAACATGTCAATCGTTTGTGAGCTCCTGTTCATAGTTGGCTGTTATTGAGACGTTCTTTTTTTGGTATTTAATTCAAATCAAGTATTGAACCACTAATGTTAATAGCTGTAATCTAAAAAATTATTATAATAATAATTGCAAAAATAGGTTTGCTTCATGTTTATGATTTAGCAGTGATTATATTGTTATTGATGAATTTATGCCACATTTGAACCAGTGAATAAATCAGTTGAGTAATTCAGATATTATTTTATTTCGGAAAACGTTAATGTATTCTCTTTTTTTAATTTTCATTGAAAATTATAAAAAGAAATTCAATCTTCATACCAGTCACAAGAGTATTCATTCGCTTAAAAATTTTTTTATACTGAAGTTAACAGACATTTCATAATTTTCGAATTTTTTTGTCAACAAACCAATTACAAAAACCCAGGGAAACTAGAAATTTGCACATGTAGAACATTGAAAATATCACAGGTACAATTTGTAAAAATATTGTTTTTTTTATAATCTATCGCTTTGAAGAAAATAGAAAAATTATTAGGTATCGGCAATTTTTAGTATTTTATTTTTTTTATGATACTAAAGTTGGCTGACTCCTTATAATTTTTGAATTTGTTATCATAACGATAAATTAAAAAAAAAAGTAAATTAATAAAAAAAAAAGTAGAAAAAAAACGTCAACAAAGCACCCTCGATGTTTCCGCGCTTGAGATGTGCTCTCTAAAAATGAATAAGTGAAATTTTCGCCAACCAGTGGATAGTCACTATTTCTACAGCTATAAGTATACCACTAATTCAACCAGTGGTATACTTATAGCTGGTTCCCAGTGAATATTCACTAATTTGAAAAAATTGCACTTATTCATTTTTAGAGAGTGCAATTGTAACTATAGTTTGTTTTATTTTCTACGTGTAGAAAATGAACACGAACGACATTGGAAAAGAAATTTAACAATCATTAATTATCCGCTAACGTCAGGAGTCTCGGCGAAAATGTGCCATACGGCCGTCTAGGAGAAATGTAGTGTTAAGTGCAGCACATTTTCGCCGAGCCCTTTAGGATCATAATTTTTTTACCACCGTGCAAAATTAATTTTACTATCTGAATTTATTTCATAAGCCATATAATACATGTTAATCATAATTACGATTAAAAACTCTGATTGAATCTGATTGTAACATTATAATCGAATTCAACAGAACATTTCAATTGAAAACATGATTGATATAAAATTATCATTTTCCAATTAAATCCGATACAAATATTCCAATCTGATTTAATCAAAAAATAAATGTATTATTCCTCGATTAAGTACGATCGAATCTAATTAAAAAATTTCAATCGTATGCTTGAAACGCTCCTGAACAATACTGATTGAATATTTGTTTCCGATTCAATATAATGGAAATACACTGAGAAAATTAAATGATTGGAGTTATCATTTAGTGATGGTAAAATTTTTACTATCAATCTGATAGTAGTGAATATCATCTAGATGATTGTGTAAATCATCTAATTGTAATGGTTACCATCTGGATGATAATTGTTACAATCTAGATGATATTCACTACTATCAGATTGATAGTAAAAATTTTACCATCACTAGATGATAGCTCCAATCATTTAATTTTCTCAGTGTATGATTGATTTTCGATCGAATTTACTAGAATTTTCAACGAGGCCAAACAAAAATACTCTATTTGAAAATTTTTACTTACAGAGTATTTTTACTTACAGTAATGGAAACTCCTGGTCAACGTCAAGGTTCCCGGCGTATAGTACATAACGGCTTTACATACCATTTGGATAGTAGATATGCGAATAAAATTCGCAAGCGTTGTCTTTGCTCCTCTCGTATTACAGTAGATAACTGTCGCGTCAAGCTGTGGTTAAATGGTGATGGAAGAATAGAGCTAGATGGAATGCATAACCATCGTAGACCGGACATTGAACAGCGAGAAATCATCATTCGCGAACTGCAGCGTCGATCTACAAATAGTGATTTAATGCCGAATGAAATTATCAATGAGGCTTTAAGGCAGTAAGTAAGATATTAATTATACACTGTAAAAAGAGCGGTGTTAAAAATGGACTCATTTTAACACCTCCCGGTAGAAAAATGAAATTACACCGGTGTAGGAGGAATAATTCACCGGTGTTAAAAATACCGGTGTTAAAGGGGGATAATCGGTGTAAAAACGGAGTAGAGCCGGTGTAAAAGCGGAGTAACCGGTGTAAAAGCAGGGTAAACTGCGTCTGCTTGGAGAATGAACTTTAAAGATTATAAAACACAAAATATGTCAGTTCTTTATGAAAATTAATAAAAAATATCATTTATTAACAAGTATAGTGATTGAGTAAGTAAAAATATTCATAAAATAAAATATTTTAACACCCGTAAAGAATATCTACACCGGCGGCGGCGTTATTTTAACACCGGAAAATTAGTTTTAACACCGGTTTAGAATATTTACATCGGCGGCGGTGTTATTTTTACACCGCTTTCGGTGTTGAAATTTAACACCGCTGAGTTTAATACCTACACCGCTTGGACTTACCCCGGCAATTTTTTACAGTGTATATATATACTTCTCTTGATACCTTGTTCTTATTCGTCTCATTTACTTATTATTTTTATAACAGGATACCAAATGCTGGTAATATTTTACGACTTCCAGCGGGAAGACAAGTTATCCATCGTCAACGCCGTCGTGAGCGTCCTCCACTGCCACGTACTTTTCAAGCTCTAGGTCCAATGCTGTTAGGCTATCAACGCATAAGAAATATTTACAGATGTGAAATAACAGGAGACGATGGATCGATTGCACAAATTTTCGGATCCAATGATATGATACAAAGACTCGGTGAGGTTGATGAGTGGCATGTTGATGGAACTTTTCAGGTGAATATGTAGCATCAATTTTAGGCTTAATTTTGAACCATTTATTTATAACAATTTAATCAATTTTGATTGTAGTGTGTACCTCAACGACCTCGTGCAATGCAACTTTTTATCATTCATTTGCGCAAAATGGATGTGGTAAATAAGTTTTAAAAATTAAAAAATATGTAAGAGGACAGGGGCGGAAGCAATATGGGTCCGTTAAGAAAAACGGGCATATATCCTCAATTTCCCTTGCTTGTTTTGCTTTTTTCTAGTCCCTCGTCAAGTATTTGGTCTTAATACGCCACGCTTATAGAAATGAAAAATCTTTGAATTTGGGGCAAAATAGACCTTTCAAAAAGAAGTTTTAATCTTCAACTTTTATTTACCCCTTTCACTTTTCCAGGCCTACTGCCATGTATTAATAATCTATATGCTCCAAAAATAAAAGATTCAAATTTAAGGCAAACTGGGCCCTCCAAAAAATTACCAAAAATTTGGTCAATAGTTTATCTCATCTTAAAAGCTAATTTCTGAGAAAATTAATTTTATAATTTTGTTTTTTATATTCAAATCGGTTGAAGTATTATTGTTTTTTTTTTTTATATTGCGTGAATAATTCTAAAGAAACATATAGTTTTTAACGTTTTTAAAGCTTTAGGAATTTCTCTGAAGCCAAAAAAGCATATGATTTATTTACATTGCCAATCGTTTTGTATAATAATTTTATAGCTAAAAATAATAAAAAAACTTTTTCGAAAGCCAAAAGGGCACATAGCTAAAATTATACGCCCTGTTAACTTTCAAAATTTTTCATTTAGAATTTTCAGCTTTAGAATAAGTCTGCAATGAAAAAAAAATTATACATCCGTTTGGTTTTATATTTAATGACTGAAGCCAAAAGAGCTTATAAAATACAAATCGTTTTGGAATTAGTGACGTGATATGACTTATAATAAATTATTTGTTCTTTCAGGACGAATTCAAAGTAAAACACTATCCCTAACAAATCGAAGTGTTCCTTATTCTCGATTTATTAAAATAACACAAAAATTGAAGGAAGCTCATACCCCCCCCCCTTCCTCCTCGCCTATATTAGGGTGTTTAAATCAAATCGAATACAATTTAAAAAAAAAAAAAAATAGCCGTGAAATTCTGTTAAGGGATGCTAAAAGAGCTCTTGGAAAAATATGAGCTCTTAACATTGATATTTAGAGGTTGCTAATCATAATTTTCTATTTTTGATTAGAATAGCTTGGAACAAATTTTATTAAAGTTTGAAATTTTCTAACTCCTTATTAAACCAACGTTCAGAAAAAACCAATAAATATTTTTGTTGGAAATCGGACTTTCATTATCAGGTAGATTTCTTTACAAATCGGCCTCTGCAATGGGTCATGATCCAATTATCACAGAATCCTCTCAAAAGTTTATATATAGTAGGGTGCTTCGTTTGAAACGACTATTTTTTTTTTTCGCTCCCATCCTGAAAACTTGTGGGAAGTACTCCGAAAAACTTTCTTTGTAGAGTGTTCAATTCCTTATAAAGATATCCTTAACTTATCTGCACAATGAGCTATTTTCAAGGCATAAAATTCAAAACTTAAAATTTTTTGTTTTTCATGAAATTAGATGGCAAAAAATCGCGACGAGCCACCTGTTAAAATTAATGTTGAGGGCCAAAATTTAAACATGCATTTTATTTTACATTTCTACAAGAATTGGAGCTATTAGTACATTGGAAAGAGGAGCTGTTCCCCCTTGATTCACTCTAAAATATATATATATATATATATATATATATATATATATATATATATATATAGATACATATAATTAGTAGTAATCATGTAATTTATATCAGAAATAATTGTAGGGATTTCCGGCGATGTATGTTTTGTGTAGTCGTCGTACAACAGAAATGTACAATGCTATATTTCGCTGGATTCTAGTTCAAGTTCCGGTGATCCAGCAAACTCTTAAAACAATTGTATCGGATTTTGAAGTGGCTATTTTAAAATCGATACAGACATGTATGCCATGGGTCAATCGTAGAGGATGTTGGTTTCATTTTGCTCGGGTAAGTTATTGAAAATGAGATACGAAAACTCAATATTGCTCTGAAATAATTTAAATTAATAATTATCTAAAAGTAAAGTTATACCACCATTGCTTGGCATTGCCTCAAAGATATGCTAATGTTAAAGCCGTACCTTGTTTAATAATCTCTATTTTGACTTGGCATTTTCTATAGCGTATTATAGAAAAAAAATTTAAGAAAGCAAGATGTTAATACAAAAAACACATGCCTTTAGGCTATTACCAGAAAATGGAATTCTTTGAGACTTCCTGATCGTAATGCACCAGAACATCGCATTCTCCTTCTAACCTGGGTACTTCCATTGGTCCCCTCTGACAGATTTGAGGAAGCATTGGAAGAAATAAGAAAGTTAATCAGGCCATTGGAACGTGAGCACGATAATTTTTATTTATTTCGCCAATATTTGAATAGGACTTGGTTGCCACTTGCAAACATTATTTCGGTGTATAATACACCATGGAGAACAAACAATATTGCAGAAGTGTTTAATTTACACTTGCTATCAAAATTTGGCGCGCATCCTTCTTTATTTAAATTTTTACGTAAGTATAAATGTCAACGTAGTCTCAATCAATTATTAAGTAATAAAATAAATTGCGTGATAGGTGTCACGAAAATTTTTAATTTTTAATTAATAAATTTAATTCAATTAAAGTTGATTAATACCTTATAGTAGATTGTCTGGCATTTAATTAATTATTAATATTAATGAAAGCAATTTTCGTATAAAAGCTTGATTATATCAACTGCAAATAAGATTAAAACATTTTAATTTTAAATATATATATATATATATATATATATATATATATATATATATATATATATATATATATATATACATAGATTTCATAGAGTTAATAGTTAGAGTTGCTTTCGTCATTATTATTTTTTTTTTATAATTCTAAGCCTAATTTGCGTATCTTTAGATCGTCTTATAGAAATTATCAAGGAAAACGAAGATCAATGGGTTCGTTTGGACGCCGGAAATGATCTTGGAAGGAACAGGCGACAGCGACAGTATCATTCAGACCTTTTTATCCAACGCATTCAACAAGCTTTAGAGACTAGAAGGTAATATAAATAATTAACTGTTGAATAGACGCGTTGACTTTGTTCTTAATAAAAATGTTGCGTGTTTTCATAAAGATTAATACATTTTCAGATATTCTATGGCCGAATTCCTCAACATGGCAGCCGTACGTCGTATTGAGGTCCAATTCCAGTTGGACACAGCCGTTACGAGACTACAATGTAAATATTTCAATAATTTGTCATTATTAGTACTGACATTTTAAAGTTTCAATTGGATTATTCTTTTTTTTATTTAAGATGAACATGACAATTTGACGATGGAAGAAGAAGTATTATTCCCTTATTGAACAAAAGGATTCAAAAGTATTAAAAAGGATTTGATTTTAAATCATTTTGAATACTTTTTAATCCTTCAAATCCTTTTTAATAATATCTCTTATGGGCGTTTAACATTTGAAATGATTTTTAATACTTTAATTTAATAAGGGTTGGAACATATAGTCAATGCTGAAGCTGATGGGAGGCTCAATATATTGGCATTATCTGCACCTGTAGGTGCAGCAGATCCTGATAATGAAATTAATTTTTATGGTGACTATGAAAAAAAAAAAAGAATTATTTGGCTCAAAATCTATTAATCTTATTAAATAAAATAAAGGTGTATTATTTGTAACAGATAATGAAATACTTTTGGAAGATGAACCGTTCGAAGATCCATGGATTCATGCTTCAACAGAAGGGATGATTTTCCAGGACCAACCTGCGCCGGAGAACAGTACCCCATGTAGTTTATGTTTGAAAAATCAGACTAAAGTAATTTTTTGTCCTTGTGGACATCGGTGTTTGTGCCTCGAGTGCAAGTATAAAATTGAAATATCTTCGAGAGAAGGAGAACATCAACATTCAAGATTTACTTGTCTCATATGCCGAGCACCAAGTAATGCATTGCTCCAAACTTATTAGCGATTAATTGCCGTATTCCGTACCCAAAATATAAAAAATGATGAACGAATTCATACGTGTACACCCCTGGTTAAGGATTCCGATTAAGTCCGATTGAAATCCGATTGAGATCCGATTGAGTTTAATCGGAATGAATCGGTTTCAATCGGAAAATAATGTGTAAAAATAAAAATATTATTTTCCGATTGAAACCGATTCATTCCGATTGAAAGTTTTTAATCGGAATGAATCGGTTTCAATCGGAAAAAAATATTTTAATTTCGGTATTATTTTCCGATTGAAACCGATTCATTCCGATTGAAAGTTTTTAATCGGAATGAATCGGTTTCAATCGGAAAATAATATTTTAATTTCGGTATTATTTTCCGATTGAAAACGATTCATTCCGATTGAAAACTTTTAATCGGAATGAATCGGTTTCAATCGGAAAATAATATTTTAATTTCGGTATTGTTACGTTCTGGCTCTAATTAAATTTAAATAAAAATTTTGGAAATTTTTTTTTTTTGAAGTCTCGAATTATTTATTCGCCACGGTGGGCGAATAAACGGTTCGACACTTCTTAGAATTACAAATAAATAATAAATTAATAAATCGTTACTTTGTTGGCGATATTATTTTATTCATCACCAACAATGTAACGGAAATCTCTTGCGATAAGAGAGTCGCCGTGGCTCGCGGATAGTCTAAACAGATGACGATGCATGAGACCCGGGCCACGACGATTCTCTCATAGGAAACCTGAGATGCAACGTTAACACTTTGATGAATGTATTTAGTCGAAGAGCAGCAGGATCAGTCAGTTGATCGCGAGATCTCAAAGAGCACGAAACTCTGTACAATTAACTGACTGATTCACCTGTCTCCATCGGTTTTAAGGAATAAAACCTAAATTTAAACGTTTACATAAATCTTTTGTCTAAGAACCTTAAAGGGGCGAGCGCTTACTAGCTGTTCCACCCTTCCTTTGCTCAGAGCGCTAAACAGCAGTTCGGGCTCCTTCATTACCTATCATAAATACCTTTATGCCTCGAGGCCGACGAAGCAGGAGATCAGGACGTGCCGTACAGCTCGGTCGCGTACTTCAAGTCGTTATCGCGGACCTTACACAAGGTCGACCGAGAGTAAGATCTGAGGAAGTCCTTATCGAGCCGGTAACGTTAGTAATACCGCGAGTGGTTGCCAACGATTCGATTGAGATACCAAAATCCGGTGTTGTCGAGCCGTCGAGCTCGTGTGTTGTTGAGCTTCCGAGCTCATGTGTTGTTGAGCCTCTGAGCTCGTGTGTTGTCGAGCCGTCGAGCTCATGTGTTGTTGAACCATCAGGTTCTGGTGATCTGATCAACCAGTTACAATCACTTGTCCTCGCGGAGGAGTTGAATCCCCAGAGCTCAGTCCGTTCAACCTCAGACGAGGCACCAAGGGAAAACCCGGCCTTTTGGACCGGCATCAGCGACAATTGGCAGCTGATTCCAGTGGACGTTCCATCCGTCCATCCACCCAGCGGAAGCATCCCATTCCACGACCCTCGCTACGGGTATTATTCTGAGGCATATTTCAAGGCCACCGGCAGGGACGAATACGCACCGGCGGAGGAAAAGAAACTACGAAAGAAAGGGATTATTTGGGCCGACTTATGGGGCCCATAATCTCCACCATGGTAAGTCGTTAAACTTTTAGAATAAAATATAAGAAGGTCAACAGCTGACGCACCTGGGCTCTATCGACACCCTAACGACGTCAACCTGGTCAATTTAAAATTATTCTGTCTAATTAATAGATAAGCCAGAATGTAACATTGGTGCTGTGACCAGGATGCTGTTGAGTTTCTTTTATTTTATTATTTATTTTAATTTAAACAAAGTGTTGCTACGGAATTTTGATAAAAAGTGAACGCGAGTGTTTTTTTTCTCTCGTATCAAAAAGTGTTTAACGTTTTCTCAGAAAATTTATTATTTAAATCATCGCGATCACTTCTTATAAACGGGAACGATTTTTGAATTATTAAATTACTTTCCGTGAAATTTTATTTCATTTTATTATTTAAATTGATAAATAAATGACGTAACGGTGTTTTATGAAAGTGATTTAATTTTCCGTCGGAGTATGATATCAGTAATGAATATAAATTCTTGCCGTCGGGATCGCACATGAATATTTTGTGATTTTCTTTGACATTTCTGTCCATCGTTCACTAGTGCGATACCTTATATGGTTTGTTTAGAATTCTCAATTGTGGGTTAAGAATCAAAAATTTGTCAAAGCTATCGGGTCTGCACAAAATTGTGTGAAATTGATTATTTTCAATTGAAAAAGTTAATCCGTTTTTTTTTTCCAAATCAATTGTTTTTTTTTAATTAATTAAAATCATTTTAATCTTATTAATTAATTTATTTTCCTACTGTTTAGTAATAATTACGATTGCTTTGACAATTTTTTTTATGATCTCATAAATATTCAATAATTAACGCGACAATTGAGAAAGCTTAAACAATCAATAATTTTGCAAAATGGATAAACGTAGACCTACGACAGAGGAGGAACTCCTCGAACTGTCAGAAAAACTAAACGAACAGTGTAGAATGCACGATGATCGGGAAGCAGATCTTGAGGCCCGGGAACGGCTACTTAATGACCGATTAAGTGACCTTTCGGAGAGAGACCAAGCAAATATTGAAAAAGAGACGAAACTGCGCGATATCGAAGCAGAATTACGGAAATTAGAAATTTCTTTCGGAGAACGCGAACTTGAGTTGAAGTCACGCGAGTTAGTAAATCAGGGTGAACCTAATGAGCTTAAGGTCGAGTTTGAGCGTAGGTTACAAGAATTAAAAGATCGTGAAGCAGAATCTAGTCAACTTCTTGAGCAGGCCAAATTAATGCAAACAGAGCGATTAAATAAACGCGAGGCTACGTTAGCTAACCGGGAGCGTGAGTTAACGGAGATCCAGGAAAAACTAAATAAACGGGAACGCGATCTGGTTGAGCGAGAAAACGCGGTAGTTACTCAGGAAAAAGAGATGCGAAATGATTCTAAATTATTACAAACCTGGGCTTCGGAGCTCAAGCAAATGAAAACGGCCGCCGTGACTAAGACACCAAGCGTTATCCAAGAACTCAAGGAGGAAATGTCGCAATTAAGAAGCAACGGGCCGAATGAACTCACATGCAACGCAAACATTACAATCAAGGACGCGTTGTCCTACGTACCTACCTTTGACGGTACTAGCGCCGCAGTTTCGGATTTCATAAGATCGTGTAATCGAGCTTGTTCCATGCTCGCGCCGAGCGCTGAATTCATGTTTTTGACACTTGTACGGCAAAAATTTAAAGGCGACGCTCGGATCGCCGTGGAAAACATGGAATACAGCAATATGAAGGAGTTCGAAAATCTTCTTCGCACTGTCTTTGACCGTCATCGATCTGCGAACCAATGCAAGGCCGAACTAGAAAATATTATCATGCGACCCAAGGAAAATATGGTTTCTTATGTAAACCGCGCTCGTACGATTTATCGCGATATACTTCACGCGGAAACAACCGAAAGGGGTACGCTTCTGGAAGCGGAAAAATTAAAAATTGAAAAAGATGCGATTTCAGCTTTTCTTAATGGCATTCCACCTTTACTGCAAGTTCAGTGTTTACTCAAGCCACACGATACGCTGGAGCAAACATACGCGTCGTCGATAGCCGCGTTTAAAAATCAGGAAGACAACGCGAAGCGTTTTCAAACACCGGTTGCGGTCACAATAGCTCATATACAAAGTAATCAACCTGACAGGTCTAAGCCACCTAGGCCATAGCGCCAGGTGGAAAAAAATAGAGATCTTCGCTGTAACTATTGCGATAAACGCGGTCATTTCGAAAGAGATTGCTTGCAGAAAAAAGGGTCGAGTAACAACAATAATAATAAATTTAATAACGATAATAAATTTAATAACAAATACAATAACGTTGACCGGAGAAATCGGAATGACGGTAATAAAAACAAACCTCGCGGTAACGAAAGAAAACCCGAGAAAGACCGCGACGAGTGCCCATGCTGCGGGCAAGTGAATCACAGTTTGGCAAACTGTTTTAAATTTGCAGCGCTTATGCGAACGCGTTATGGGCCGTCGGGAAACTCCAAACTCCCGGGGAAGAACGACGACGGGTCCCGCGGGAGTCCGAAACAAGTTCAAAGCCCGCCGAAAAATCCTTTCGAGGTCGCGCACCAGTCAACGTCGCGACAGTCGTAATTAACTTAAGGAAAACCGAGGTACCAGCAATATTGGTCAAAAGCGATGATATAAAAAATCATTTAACGATCATGCTTGATTCGGGTTCGGAGGTAAATATTATAAAAATTGGTGCGTTAAATAAACCGCAAGGTATCGACGAAGAACATAAATTGGCGCTATTGGGCATAAATAGAGACCCAGTATATACGGTTGGTAAAATCCACGTAGAATTATTCGGTTACGGTATCGAATTTAATGTGGTGGAAGACGACTTCCCCACAGTTCATCCCGCTATTTTGGGTGCGAAATTCTTTAACGAGTATGGCGCTAGATTCTTCTTCGATCGCAAATTATTTACGTTTTACGATGTCGAAATCCCGTTCTTTGAAACGGAAATTGAAAAATTGCCTCCAAGATCTGTTACCGTGATTAAAATTAAAACCACTCCCGATTCATCTGACTATGGCTATGTACCTCGAATATACTGTGCATCCGAACTCGAAATCGGAGGCACATTTGAAACTTATAATAACGGTAGTACGCTCTTACGGGCTTACAATAATTCTAATACTGAAATTTCTATTCCCAGGCCTGTGGTCGATTTACAATCTTCCTTGTGGCGGGATGAAAGCGATATTACCACTAAATTAAAATCAGTAAATTTAATTAATGATTTTCCATGCGAGCCTCAATCAACTGCTATTGATGCAGATAATTTTGTTGAGCCTATCAGGGCTATTCGTGACTCACGATTATCCAAAGACATTGGGTCGGAAATCGGGGAGGAATTAAGAGGTTCAGGGGACGTAGAATCAAGGGTATTCACGATCTTTGAAAATAATAAAACGCCGGAGCGGGCACAAGAAGTGACCAACTCCGTGCACGTTACCGAAGATTTATCGGATCGGCAGCGCATGGAAATCAAAAATCTGATTTTTGAGAATCAAGATTTATTTTATTTATCTGGAGAGAATCTCGGGTCTACAAACGAGATTTTACATCGTATAATAACTACGGATGACCATCCAGTATTTAAGAAACAATATCGCTTTCCTCCCATACATAAGGAGGAGATCTCGAGACAGGTCAGAGAATTGGAAGAAAAGGGTATTATTAGACCCTCAGAATCAGGTTATTGTTCTCCGATTTGGATCGTTCCTAAAAAGGAAGATTCTTTCGGTAATAAGAAATGGCGTATGGTAATCGACTTTCGTGATTTAAACGAAAAAACTTTTACAGTCGTTTACCCTACTCCAAATATTGTCGAAATAATCGACCAAATAGGCGATGCAGAGTACTTTTCAACCTTTGATCTAGCGAGTGGTTTCCACCAAATTAAAATTCACCCAGACGATATACATAAGACAGCTTTTTCTACGCCAAACCAGCATTATGAATTTATTAGAATGCCGTTTGGGCTGAAAAATGCCCCTCCGACATTTCAAAGATTAATGAACAAGGTTTTGGTGGGACTGCTTGGCAGAGGTGTCTTTGTGTATATGGATGACATAGTCGTTTACTCTAAAACATTTGAAGACCACGTCGCGAAAATCAAAGAGTTGTTTGTTTGTCTCCGTAAAGCGGGTTTGCAACTGCAACCCGATAAATGTAATTTATTTTTAAAAGAAATTAATTATTTGGGACATATAATATCAGGAAACGGTGTTCAACCGGACCCTAAGAAAACCGACGCGGTCGAAAAATTCGCGATACCTACGAATGTTAAAAAGGTTCGGGAATTCTTGGGTTTAACCGGGTATTATAAGAGATTCATTGACAACTACGCGAAAATAAGCAAGCCATCAACCTCCCTGCTCCAAAAAGACGTAGTATTCGCTTGGGGTCAGAGTCAATCGGAAGCGTTTGAGACGCTGAAAAAGAAACTTGTAGAGTCGCCGATTTTACAATTTCCGGATTTCTCGCGAGAGTTTATCATCACAACTGATGCTTGTGATTACGGAATCGGAGCGTGTTTAAGCCAAGGAGAAATAAATAAAGATAAACCTGTGTCTTACGCGTCTCGCTTATTAAATTCAGCCGAACGTAACTATTCGACCATTGAAAAGGAAATGCTCGCGATAGTCTACGCGGTGAATAAATTCCGGCCGTACATTTACGGAAGTCAATTCACGTTAGTAACTGACCATAGACCCCTCACATGGGTTAATTCGGTATCATCACCAAACTCTCGAATAGTGAGGTGGCGATTAAGCATGGAAGATTACATGTATAAGGTAGTTTACAAGCCGGGTCGCGTAAATTCAAACGTTGATTCTCTCTCTCGGAATCCGGTTGACGAACCAGAGGAGTTTATTCCTCAAGCACGGGTCGGCCCGATACGGAAATTTGATCCAGATAAAACGGCAACGACTCCAGATGAAACCAGCGAAGATGACTCTACCCCAGGGGCAAAACGGACGCGGAAGCAGTACAATCTTAGACGCAAAGTACGCGTTTTTAACGATCCGGAAAATAATGACACCGAGCCGGAGCACGGGACTCCTCCAGTCCGATTTGTATTTAGACCCCGCGAATGGCCGTCAGCCCCACCTGTACCAGAACCAAATCAATCGTCCGCAAATGATCATCAATCTGCGAACGATTCTAGCGACGGTGAGGAGGTAGTGGTTTCGGATAACGAAGATCGGAGTCGTCACCATATTATTCCCGACTCGGACGACGAACCAATGATAGAAGACGTGGACGCGGACGACGAAGCTAACGATAACGAAGATGATATCGGAGAGGAGCGTCTCCAAACCGATGGAGAAACGTCGGAATCGGAAGACGATAACGTCCAAGGTCGCAAAGACGTGGATCAAGAAGACAGCGATGAGGGAGAGTATGCCCCGGTTCGTCCACGAGCCAGGCGAAAGCATACTACACCCATGACGCGAGAAATAGCTCCGAACGTTCGCGAAACGCGTGATCGGTTGTCAATGCAATCAGATAATGTATTAATATTTACTAATGTAAAAGGGAAACCTCGGGACGAAGGAAGCAAAGAACTTGCTGACGTCTTGGAAATTCCCGCACAACTAACTTTCTGTAGAGCTACGGTAATACCCTACAAGGGAAATAAACGCTGTATAATAGCAGCGCCTAAATACAGAGATACTGACCTCGTATCGGTCGAGGATATCCGAGAGACATTGGCTTCTGTATACAATATAGTAATGGAACTAGGTTTAGAGTCATTTAGTGTGGCAAAAACTAGTAAAATAGATGATATAAATTGGCTGACAATCCAAGAGGAATTAATTGATGCATTTACGGACACTGAGGTTAAAATAACTATTTGTCTTAACCTCGTGCGTATCCCAAATGAGGACGAAAAATTAGAAATTCTAGAGGAATACCACGGTTCAGCCGTGGGAGGTCACAAAGGAATGACCAAAACGTATAAAAGAATACGACAAAATTTTTTCTGGCCTAAAATTAAACAAGATGTCATAAATTATATTCAAAAATGCTTGGATTGTCAACTGAAAAAGTTAATTAGAGTTAAGACAAAGCAGCCAATGGTCCTCACGGATACCCCTGATGCTGGGTTTGACAAAATCGGTTTAGACATTATGTACCCAACGCATACTTCTGCGTCTGGAAATAAGTACATATTAACTATACAGGATCTCCTGACTAAGTTCTCGATGGCCATCGCTTTAGAGCAAGCAACAGCTGTAGATGTAGCACAAGCTTTAGTAAATCGTTGGTTTTGCTACTTCGGGCCTCCTAAGGCCATACTTACTGATCAAGGAACAAACTTCCTTTCGAGTTTACTTAAAAATATTGCTAAAAAGTATAAAATCAAACAATATCATACGTCTGCATATAGACCTCAGAGTAATGGGTCGGTGGAACGATCTCACCATGTATTACAAGAATACTTGAAAAATTATATAGGCGAGAATGAAGACTGGGATGAATGCCTAGACATAGCCTCATTTTCATATAATGTAAGCGAACATGAGGGTACAGGATTCACTCCATATCAACTAGTATTCGGGAAATTACCCCGTCTCCCTTCTCGCATACAAACTATTGAAGAACCTAATGAGACATATGCAGGTTATTTAGAGCAATTATTTAGACGTATAAGACAAGCTGAAGTGACTGCCAGTGAGAACTTACATCAGGCTAAAGTTAGGTCAAAATTTTATTACGATAGGAAAATAAATCCACACCAGTTTAAACCTGGAACTAGGGTATTTGTACTATGGGAACCAAGGAAAAGTAAAGGAGACCCGCAGTACACCGGTCCTCATGATGTAATCGCGATCGGTCAAAACGAGACGGCCGAAGTAGATATAGATGGGGTGGTGAAAAGAGTTCACCTCAACAAGTTAAGAATATCTCGTATATAATTTTCAGATGACCGGATGGGTGATACTGCTGGGACTCCTTCCCTTTTCCTTGGGCCTGGTTGGATATGACTGCAGCGGGTCGTCGATGAATATGACTACGCTATCACTGTTGAATGTAGGGGAGTGCAATTTCCCCGCAAGGAAAGCTGAAACCGAAAAGGTAATCGTAAGCCTAATACAACCGGCTGAAATAATTCACGTTCACGTGATCGAGTGTAAGATATTGATAAATAGAGTAGTGCAACGTTGCGGAATGCACTCCCATACATCCTCCGTGTTAAACGGGCGTAGAGAATACTATTTAGATATGGATTATACTAGATGTAAGAAAATGCATGATACAGGTGCAATCTGGCTTTACGATCGAGTCCACATGATCGACTTGAAAATGAACACTACAAACTTTAGACAGGCGATATTAGCCGGCGATCATCATATGGACGGTACATGTGCGGGAGGTGTCTTTAGTGATTCGTGGGGTACGTGGGAAAAAGTCGTGGCCGACGGGTTATTCGAAATATCTCTTTCCGATTATGAAACAACGCTAAACACTAAAACAAACCAAGTGATTTTAAGATCGGGAACGCGATGCGACGCGCAAAAACTTTCTTGCGTTACCAGTGAAGGTATGACCGCGTTCTGGAGCGAGACTCCAAAAGATTCGTGTTTGATGAAATACGCGTTACTTTACCAGGGATCGGCTACGAGAATAATTGGAGAAGAGGGACATCCAGATGTCTACTCACTCACCACAGAAGATATCACCTTCGCGCTGGCCCAGCGAGGTGAGGTAGAAGTGTGCGGGCATAATGTTATCAAAACGGAGCACCCGAAGCTTTTTATAGTAGTCCTTAAAACCACGGATTACACCATGCAAATAGAAACAATTAAGACCGAGGATATGGATATTTTCGCGTATGTGAATAGCAAATTTATATACGTCGAAAAATTCATAAGGCAGCAGATACAAAACCTCTACCATGACGTCCTTGTTAGACGTTGTGAGTTAGAGCGTTCAATATTGATGAATGCATTAGCCTTGTCATCACTGGCTCCAGACGAGTTCGGTTATGCGCTTATGAAAAGCCCAGGGTACTATACCACCGTTTCGGGTGAACTAGTGCACATTACAAAGTGTCTACCGGTGCCCGTGCGCGTACGTCAGGACGAACATTGTTATCAAGAACTTCCGGTAACGTACAATAATCAAAGTTATTTCCTAGCTCCAAAGTCAAGGATACTCCTGAAAAGAGGGACTATCATCGAGTGCAACGCTATCTTACCCACAGGGTACTTCATTGATGGAGCGTGGTACCACTTGACGCCTCAAGGTATTCGGGCACCAACACCACAACAACTTCAACCACTGACAGTCCCGACCTGGAACTATGAAAACCCAGAGCATCTGGCAACATCAGGAATCTACTCTCCGAAAGATTTGGAGAAATTACGTAACCGGATAATGTTTCCGGCTGAGAGACCAGCACTGCTTAATTCCATAGCCATGGGAGCAGCTGGAAGGGACATACCTGCAGAAAACATCAATGTGCTGGGACTATTTGACGAAGAAGCGTTAGAAAAATTAGCGCTTACCACAGGGCAGAGAATCTGGCGAAGTTTAATTGACTTCGGATCCGTTACCGCTGGCATATTGTCAATTATGTTGGTATTGCGACTTCTGAAGTTCATTTTCGACACGATATTCCATGCATACGCATTGTATGGCATATGGGGCTGCAGCTTAGTCTTAGTAACAGCAATATGGGACACATTGGCGAATCTCATACTGCATCACCATCACCGCAGAAGATACGACTTGGATGTAGAGAGTCAAAGAAGCAAGGTTCCCATACCTCGTCCGAGGTCAAGTATATCAATTATAGATGAAGAACCTGAAACTCATAAGTCTGCGCCACCTGAAGAAATAACATATGCAGAGCTAAATCGACAACTCGAAGATCAACCACTGAGGTCCAAACTCCATGAGTGTACAAACAGTGAGATGTTAGCTCGTTTGAGAAACCGTGCGGAAAACCGCGAGTAAACATTGTGAGTAAAAATCGCGAGTTAACGCGAAAGCCAGATTGTGCCAATTTCATATAAACATTTTAGAAATTTAAGAGAACTGTCTTGAATACAATAAATTAATTTTAAGGACTTTAATATCTATTATTATCAGGAAAATTTATATTTCTCAATAATTATACGCAGTATATTAGTACCATATAACTAAAAGGATGTTTACAAACATGAATTTAGGTTTAATTACTTGTTTAGTATAAATGCAGATGAATATTGAAGTTGCTAACTGACCTAAGTCGGGAGGTAGCTACCTCATTTTGATTATGAATTTCGACTTAAGCAGTTACTTCTTAAGTAATTTATAAATTACCGCAAAGCGGAAGCATATCTGTACGAATTATATTTAGAATTAATCATTTCAATACCAAACGACCGAGTCGGGAGGTAATTAAAATTATTAGATACTAACGTTTAGTTTCATATTACTAAGTTTATGTAACATTATAAACGTTGTGTCTCAGGTATAGATTTAAATTCAATAGCCTAGAACTTTTCTTTACAGTATTCAAAATTGATTTTAACTTTTGGTTTATATAGAGTCATTTACACATTCAGCTTTGGTTTATATAGAGTCAGTCTCATAATCAATTTAAATTTATATTGAGCCACTTTATTTTAATAGAAGTCGCACCGATTTTATTAAAGCGCCGCGACTTACTTAAGTCGGGAGTTGTTACGTTCTGGCTCTAATTAAATTTAAATAAAAATTTTGGAAATTTTTTTTTTTTGAAGTCTCGAATTATTTATTCGCCACGGTGGGCGAATAAACGGTTCGACACTTCTTAGAATTACAAATAAATAATAAATTAATAAATCGTTACTTTGTTGGCGATATTATTTTATTCATCACCAACAATGTAACGGAAATCTCTTGCGATAAGAGAGTCGCCGTGGCTCGCGGATAGTCTAAACAGATGACGATGCATGAGACCCGGGCCACGACGATTCTCTCATAGGAAACCTGAGATGCAACGTTAACACTTTGATGAATGTATTTAGTCGAAGAGCAGCAGGATCAGTCAGTTGATCGCGAGATCTCAAAGAGCACGAAACTCTGTACAATTAACTGACTGATTCACCTGTCTCCATCGGTTTTAAGGAATAAAACCTAAATTTAAACGTTTACATAAATCTTTTGTCTAAGAACCTTAAAGGGGCGAGCGCTTACTAGCTGTTCCACCCTTCCTTTGCTCAGAGCGCTAAACAGCAGTTCGGGCTCCTTCATTACCTATCATAAATACCTTTATGCCTCGAGGCCGACGAAGCAGGAGATCAGGACGTGCCGTACAGCTCGGTCGCGTACTTCAAGTCGTTATCGCGGACCTTACACAAGGTCGACCGAGAGTAAGATCTGAGGAAGTCCTTATCGAGCCGGTAACGTTAGTAATACCGCGAGTGGTTGCCAACGATTCGATTGAGATACCAAAATCCGGTGTTGTCGAGCCGTCGAGCTCGTGTGTTGTTGAGCTTCCGAGCTCATGTGTTGTTGAGCCTCTGAGCTCGTGTGTTGTCGAGCCGTCGAGCTCATGTGTTGTTGAACCATCAGGTTCTGGTGATCTGATCAACCAGTTACAATCACTTGTCCTCGCGGAGGAGTTGAATCCCCAGAGCTCAGTCCGTTCAACCTCAGACGAGGCACCAAGGGAAAACCCGGCCTTTTGGACCGGCATCAGCGACAATTGGCAGCTGATTCCAGTGGACGTTCCATCCGTCCATCCACCCAGCGGAAGCATCCCATTCCACGACCCTCGCTACGGGTATTATTCTGAGGCATATTTCAAGGCCACCGGCAGGGACGAATACGCACCGGCGGAGGAAAAGAAACTTTTAATCGGAATGAATCGGTTTCAATCGGAAAATAATATTTTAATTTCGGTATTATTTTCCGATTGAAACCGATTCATTCCGATTAAAAATTTTAAGTGATTGCTTTAAAAATTAAAGGAATATTGATTTCTATGAAAATGAAACAATTTTAAAATTAAATTCAAGGCTCTAAATAGAAACCAATTTGGAATTACTAATTTGTTTTAATTTTATTAGGGCACTTTATCAAGAATCGCAGTATTGATTATGCTAATGAATTATAACTAATTATAAGCATTTTATACATGATGCTGTGATAACACCATGACAATTTTTACCAAAATTTTGAATGGTATTAAATGTACTTGTGGAACTTCTCATTCTTAATATATCATTATGTACGCATAAGATAATGGTAAACTAGTGTATTAAAACAATAACTTCAACAATAGAAATATGTCAAAACTTCATTATTATTACGTGCAAAGTTAAGATTGAAAAATTTATCATTGTTGAATAACTTAATCTAGTAAAAATTAAAAATAACACCTTTTTATATGTATATAATGGTGCTTCGTTTGAAATGACTATTTTTTTTTCCGGTCCCGTCCGGAAATTTTGTTGGAAATACCTCCAAAAAAATTCTCTGAGCGTTTGAGCCCTTAAAATTAATATTGAGTATTCGACCATTGCGTGTGAAGATTTCCCATTTAAAATACACGTAAGCTTAGGTTTTTAGTTTTTAAACTTTTATAACTCCGCGGCATTTTATGATATCATCTCGCCCAAAGTCGGAATTTTCTTAGAATTTAATGTACTACAAAAGTGCCCGTTGTTGCAAAGTCGTAACTCATTCAAGTTTGTAGTACGGACCGCTCAAACGAATTTTTTCATAGATTTCTTGTTTTTTCTCTCAACAACAAGACCTACAGAAAAAATGTGAATGACAATTTTATAGGAAATTTATTTTCCTACAAAAACGGTCTTGAGCACCAAATCACTCAGATTGATATTTTCTGAGATATTGATTATTGAAGTTTACGTATCATTGGATTCCCATAAAATATCAAATCAATTCTTCTAAAATATTGATTTTTTATTTGACTCATATCTCAGAAAATATCAATCTTAGTAATTCGGTGCTAAGGACCTTTTTGTAGGAAATTAAATTTCCTATAAAATTGTCGTTCGCATTTTTTCTGTAGGTCTTGTTGTTTATGAGATAATGAGAGAAAAAACAAGAATTCTATGAAAAAATTCGGTTTAGCAGTCCGTACTACCCCACCCGTATGAGTTACAACTTCGCGACAACGGGCACTTTTGTAGCACGTTTAATTCTGAGAAAATCCCGACTTTAAGCGAGATGATATCATAAAATGCCGCAGAGTTATAGAAATTTAAAAAATAAAAATCCAAGTTTACGTGTATTTTGAATAGGAAATCTTCACACTTTGTGGTCAAGTACTTAATATTAATTTTAAGGGCTCAAACTCTCAGAGAATTTTTTTGCGAGTATTTCCAACAAAATTTCAGGATGGGAGCAAAAAAAAAAAAATTGGTCTATCGGTTGACCCTTCGGGCCAGCCCCAAAACTTCCCGCTCTTTTCGAGCTCATGGAGCTCGAAAACATCGTTGTAAATACATTTTCGAGCTCTTCGAGCTCGAAAATACTTTGGTGTACCTTTAGTTTCGAAAAAAACCGTTTTTAGCCTTTCTTTTTTCCGCGATAACTCTTGAACGAATTATCCGATTTTGATGTTTGAGGTGGCAATCGACGCATTTTAATAGATTCTGAAACTTATCGGATTATGGAATTTTTTGGTTGAGTTGTTTCAAAGATATTTGCAAAAAACTGTTTATTACGATTGCTTTCTCCCGCGATAACTCTCGAACGAATTATCCGATTTTGATGTTTGAGGTGGCAATCGACGCTTTTCATTAAGTTCTAGAGCTGATTAGATGTTGATATAGATCGTATAAGTCGTTTCTGAGAAATCAATAAAAAACTAAAAAAAAAAATTTTTTTTTTCGTAATTGGCCAATATCTTCGAGTCTACCGGATCAAATTATCTAAAATTTTCAGGAAAGTTGATGGCCAACAAGCTCTTTCGATTGCCGCCTCAATCATCCGAATCGATTCATTAGTTGAAAAGTTACAAAGAGTTTACACACACACACCCACACACACACACGAACACACGGACATCATTCTGAAAATAGTCGGAATAGCTTTCTAGGACCTCAAAACGTCGACATCTGATGAAAACTCGATTTTCGAAAATCGGGGTGAAACCAATAACTTCCCGAATTTTTGAAAATTTACATTTTTCTTAGCGGGAAGTTAAAAAATAGTCGTTTCAAACGAAGCACCCTAATGTGTATATATATTAGGGTGGCCCAAAAAAACCGACTATTTTTTTTTTTTCGATCTCGCATGAAAATTTGTTGGTTTAAGATGTTTTAAGAAGCCTCTCCAAAAACCAGCTCGATAAAAAATTTTTAAAAGGTCGCTCACGAATGTTGAAAATATCAAAAATGATTAAAATTCGGATTTTTTACTTCTAAATTTTTTCTTTCTCGTGGCAGCATAAGTTTACATTTGTAAAATTATGACAATCCTGAAAATTTCAGCCCAAAATTTAAATATTTAAACGGTGCTCAAGAATTTTGAATATTAACTGATAATATGTGATTAATACTTTTAATTAATTTTTGTATTTTTTTATAACTCAATTATCGTCATTCCACTAAAATATAACTTTTGCATAACCAAAAATATACAGGACAGTCTTAAACAATAAAATTTGGTAAGTTTTAAATAAGCGAAAAAACCTGAAAATTGAATTAAAAAATAAAAAAGTGTATAAATAACTTATTATTTTCATTTCTCGGGTTATATTTTCATTCATTGTGATGCAAATTAATGGTGAAAAAATCGAGAAGCTTTATTATCAATATTCAAGGGTCGCTCGAAAACGTTCAAACGACAGCACTCGGAAACATTCAAAATTCTTGAGCGAGGTTTAAATATTTAAATTTTTGGGTAAAATTTTCAGCGTAATCATGATTTTACGAATATAAACTAATCCTGCCACGAGAAAAAAAAAATTTTGAAAAAAAAAACCGAATTTCAATCATTTTTGAAATTTTCAAAATTCGTGAGCGACCTCTTAAAAATTTTTTATTGAGCTGATTTTTGGAGAGGCTTCTTAAAACATCGTAAACCAACAAATTTTTATACGAGATCGAAAAAAAAAAAATAGTCCGTTTTTTTGGACCACCCTAATATATATATATATATATATATATATATATATATATATATATATATATATATATATATATATATATATATATATATATATATATATATATATATATATATATATATATATATATATATATATATATTAGACTGTTTCAAATTAGGAGACTATTTTTATTTTTTTAATGAACATTGAAAAATCGAAAGGGTATTTTAAAATATGATGACAGTTAAAATTTGAGCTCTTAATATTGATATTTAGAGGTGGCTATTGATAATTTTCGGTTTTTCATTTAGTAACATGGTAAAAAATACATAACTTCCGAAAAAATCAAGGTACAAAAAACTTCTCCCCAAACATTTGGTAGCAAATTTACTGATCTACAAAAAAGGTCTGCTATGAATTTTGCATAAATTTTGTAAGGGTCTGCCCTGGCTTCCCCGTACCAGGAAGTTCGGACAGTCCTTCTTGTCCGGCTGCTTTGATTATGAGCAACTGGGTTCTGAAATACCTAGTATGACTGAGTACGCAGCCTGATTACAGGATAGAGGAATGGTGTAATGAATTTAATTTTATAGTGTAATTCTCTTTATTATAATATTGTTTAATTGATTTTATTAAGGTTCTGATTATTCACAAATGTTATAAACTAAATATTTGGACATTTAGATTAGAAAGAAAATGCCAAAAGAATTATTGTATTAATACGCAAATAGGAGATCCTGGGTCTGATCTCATCAATGACATAATCGGTTTGAAGAATTTATTTTATACAATATGACTATTTCTGGTAACAACTTAAATAATTTATCTTAATCATTTCTTTCAACAAGTCAAAATGAATTTCCAAGGTTCATATATAATGTTCAATAAATTAAGAGAAAATTAAATTCAACAAAATTTTAAATATAAATGACTCCGCGTTTTGGCAAACTTATAATTAACTGCATGCAGACTTACATCAATGATCACGTAAAATGCGTCGGACATCTTGAGCGTGGACTGCAACGTACTTGACTGACCCTTTGACAGGACTGTAGACGACGACTCCATATTATGGCACTGACTTTATTACATAGATTAAAATGAAATTTATCAACTGACTAGATTTTATCACAAATAAACTGAATAGACTTTTTCAATAAATAAATAGACTTGACAATAAATTATAACGGACTTTACAGTACAACGAATTGACTAGACTTGACTAGTACAAAAATATGCAGCAATGTGTGCTTAGTGAGCTGGGGAGTGTAGAGTAAGGACCTCGCTAGGCGTCCTCAGCCCTTCTCTACATCTCCCAGCTGATTACTAAGTACTAAGTGTATGCTAATTGCAAGCTAACTGAACTGAACTGAACTAAAAAACTGCCTTTTTCGACGATTGTTCGCCCTTATATAGCCATAGAATTCGAGAAGGGGTCATCCACGTGACTTCGCCTGAACTTCCGTCTAGAATGTCTGACACACTGACCCATAGGCCTCTTTCGGAGACTCCGTGAACCGGGTAGCAAATATGCGTTGATAAGGGTGGTGTGTAAACTGAGGGCTCCCTAAAATGGCGCGACCGATTTGAGTAGTCGAACCTCTAGCTGCCCCGTTACAATTCAACCATTCACAAGATATCCGACGGCAAAGTTTGATAAAATTCGAAGAACTTGTTTTTGCTCGTTCTGTATTTTATACCATATCAACTAATGAGAATTCAGAAATTCTCAATATAGTTTTTTGTAGGAAATTGAATGCTTTACAAAAAAAGTCTCTTATCATTTTTTGATAAATTCATCTGTTCAAAAGTTATTGGAGTTTGAACTCAAGTTAATGTAAATTTCGATATTTTTTTACATTTCCGGTGAAACTATCGGACTAATCATAAAATGTCATATAATCTTTTTTGTAGACAATTTTGATTCCAACAAATTATTATCCATAAATTTCTTTCAAATTCTGCATTGTTTTCTACTTTGACGTCGGATATCTTGTGAACAGTTGAATTTATGCAAAATTCACAAAAGACCTTTTTTCAAATCAGTAAAATTGCTACAAAATGTTTAGAGAGAGATTTTTTGTATCTTGATTTTTTCGGAAGTTATGTATTCTTTTCCATGTTACTAAATGAAAAGTCCAAAATTATCAACAGTCACCTCTAAATCTCAATATTAAGAGCTCGAATTTTAAGTGTCTTCATATTTTAAGATACCTTTTCGATTTTTCAATGTTCATCAAAAAGAAAAAAAATAGTCCCCTAATTTAAAACAGTCTAATATATATATATTAGACTGGGCCAAAAATCGACTATTTTTTTTTGCTTTTGATACTATGAAAATATTATTCCTGATGACCAAAAAAATTATTGTGCAAGTTTGAGCCCTTAATATTTATATTGAGAGGTGTATCGTTACGACTTTTCGTTTTTTGAAAGAATTTTCATTTTTTACCCAAAACTCGTAAATCATCTGTCT
Source organism: Microplitis manilae (assembly GCA_030273425.1). NCBI lineage: Eukaryota > Metazoa > Arthropoda > Insecta > Hymenoptera > Braconidae > Microplitis > Microplitis manilae. Next base: position 3,991,787 of record CP092730.1, on the reverse strand, counting down.
GAAAAATTTGCGCAATGTATAATCTTAAAGGAAATTGAATTCCCTACAAAAAATCTCTCGTAGTAAATTGACGTAAAATGAGCCGTTTCCTTGCAACCGTGCGTTAAATATCAATTTGTTTTTTAAATTCTTTGCGTTGATTTTGAATTTTTGTAACTACTAGAAATATTAAAGTTTTTTCTAGTCAAGATACATATTTTTGAAGGAAATTTAATACTCTACAAAAAAGGTCTCTTAACATTTTTCGCTAAATTCACTCCTTCAAAAGTTATTTAGGTGATTATAGTCGTTTTGACTCAATTTTAACCTTGAATATTGTTTATATATATAATATAAAGACAATATTAATAAATTATCCTATCCTAATATTAACTATACATATATGGGTCATTTGCGACAGCAATATTTTTTTATTACCAGCATTTTTCCTATCGATAAATCTTTTATTACTATTATTTTAAATAAACGTATCTCAAGTGTCCGAAACCAGCCAAACATGTTTTGTAATTTGATTTCTAATTAACAAAAAGAGAAAACAAATTTGTTCGAAAATGTTATACGACGTGGTATCTGCGAGGCCGTTTTATAAAGTCTAGTCCTTAATTTGTTTCCTGTGCAAGATTAAGGCCATTCTCCAAGGGTGCCCCCCACTTTTTTCGGAAAAATGTGGCGCCGCCTGGTGGCCGGCAGCCGCACTAAAAAAAGTACTAGAGCTGAAAAACTTTATAATTAAATTAAAATTATTTAAAATAAGCAGATGCAAAAAATATTAATTTTATAATGAATAAAAAAATTAAGATTATTTTTTAAAATCATTAGTTAGTTTAAGAAAAATTTAAAACCGGAGATTGGAAAATAATATTTTTGTTGACCTTGAACTGTCAATATCATATTTATTTTATACGAGTAATTAAAAAATAATTTTAATATTTATCAAAAAAAGGCCAACGTACTCGTAATTTTAAAGATTTGTAGAATATTTAAAAAATAACTCACAGTAATTATAAATTGTCTGCTAAGCGTAATATCTTGAATAAATTTCAGCATGAAATTCATCATCTAGTAATTTTTTATTTTGACAGATGTAAACATCAGGTCTGTACTTTATTTGGGGCGCCTGAAAGGCACTTGAATATAGTCGCGGGAAAAATTAAATTTGAAAATAAATTTATTTTTATCAGAAATAATATATAGAATGTATAACTGTATATAATGTATATATATATATATATATATATATATATATATATATATATATATATATGTATACACTATATATTATATGTAAATAATTATAAATTATATTTGAATTTATGTATGGCTATATACTCATACCAATCTTCATACATAATTATGTATGATATTATTCATCATGTAAATATTAATTTGTATCATTTAATCATGTCTGGCTAGTACATTCGATCTGGAGCTATCCATAAAGCTACGCATAGATCTATACATGATTACATGTGATCAGATCTGACTATGAACCCATGTGTAATTAGATATAGGTATATATGGGGCATTCCACGCCAAATCGGACGGTTTTAAGAATTTTAATTTATAATTTCCGTTATTTTGTGATATTTTTTAGTACTCATCAAAAAACTCATCCTCCTTAATTTTGAGATTTTTTTGATCATTGGTTCAAAAGATATGAAATTTTCAAAAAATCCGCTCTTTTTATGGTTTTTTGCTCATAACTTTTTTAAAAATATTTTAAATAAAAAAACTCAAAGAATAAAAAGTTTCGTTATTCCATATACTTTTAGGAAAAAAATATAAATGATTTTTTAGAAAAATTTTCTGCGATATTTTTGAGTTTTAAAACTTTAAAGTCGTTTTCTGAAAATCATGCATATTTTGATTTTCCTGAAAATTCGTGTCAACAAACTACTATCTATTCCACAACTTTTCACGTAGTTCCGGTCGTGGGACCTCCGTGGCTACTATTTTTTTCGATCATTGAAAATTAAAAAATTTTTTTTTGGTATAAATTATTGTCCGTACCGATTTTTGACACTGTACACTTGTTTTTCTTACATATTAAGAATTGATTTCGATATTTTTTTATTTTTAGTAGGGATTTAAAAGCAGTAAGCAAAAGTTAAAACTTTTTATGAGCAGTCATAATAAATGTTTTGATTTCTTTCTCTTGACAACTATTTTAGTTTTAGGATACTGAAAAGAAAATTTTTCAGGTGTAATAAGTCGTTCCCACTCGATTAGCTTAACCCGTCAGAACTACCGTTATGAGCATTTTGCTCACAGGACACTATTCAACTTTATAGGATGTCATATAATATCATATAATTATTCGACAAAGCGACAGAGCTGTATTAACTAAGGAGTAGTTCATAAAACAATCGTTAATATAAAATTTTTAAAAGAACACGGGAATAATTAAAAACGTTTGTAATACAGTTTCGTCGCGTTTTCGAATAATTATATGATATTTTTGAGCTCCTGTAATGGTCTTAGCTGAATTACATAGCAAATCTAATGTTTCTATTGCTTCGAAATAGTTGCTTCTCAATAAATCAAAACATTTATTATGACTGCTCATAAAAAGTTTTAACTTTTGCTTACTGCTTTTAAATCCCTACTAAAAATAAAAAAATATCGAAATCAATTCTTAATATGTAAGAAAAACAAGTGTACAGTGTCAAAAATCGGTACGGACAATAATTTATACCAAAAAAAAATTTTTTTAATTTTCAATGATCGAAAAAAATAGTAGCCACGGAGGTCCCACGACCGGAACTACGTGAAAAGTTGTGGAATAGATAGTAGTTTGTTGACACGAATTTTCAGGAAAATCAAAATATGCATGATTTTCAGAAAACGACTTTAAAGTTTTAAAACTCAAAAATATCGCAGAAAATTTTTCTAAAAAATCATTTATATTTTTTTCCTAAAAGTATATGGAATAACGAAACTTTTTTATTCTTTGAGTTTTTTTATTTAAAATATTTTTAAAAAAGTTATGAGCAAAAAACCATAAAAAGAGCGGATTTTTTGAAAATTTCATATCTTTTGAACCAATGATCAAAAAAATCTCAAAATTAAGGAGGATGAGTTTTTTGATGAGTACTAAAAAATATCACAAAATAACGGAAATTATAAATTAAAATTCTTAAAACCGTCCGATTTGGCGTGGAATGCCCCATATATACCTATATCTAATTACACATGGGTTCATAGTCAGATCTGATCACATGCACGGAAAGATTAGAACCCGAGTGGTTACTGTTCTGCACCTGACTCAGTACGGTTCTTGAAAAAAATGAAAGAAAATCGAGTTAGCACCCGACTGAGTGATGTGCGCACACGATTCAGTCAGGTTCTGAACAGTAACCAGTGTGGTGCTGCACCATAATCCGAGCACAGTAACCAGTCTGGTGCGGCACATGAATGGCTCGTGTGCGCACACGAATGAGTAGTGTTCTGCATGTATATATAAAAAACTAAAAGGTTAAAAATAAATTGACATATAAAGTAAATAAAGGAGACTAAATAAATTAAATTGTGTTTTGATCAAAATATAATTCAATTTATTTAATTACAAACAATTAATAAATCATACAATGTTCCTTTTCTACTGTAATACTTGAAATAATTCGCATCCAATGTAATTACCACTAAAAACAAAAAATTGGGATTGGAGTTATATTGTTGATAAGATTAATAACAAAAATGGAAAATAAATAAAACGAAGTAATAAAATAAATTGTTTAGCAAGCGTATGAACAATTTTATATGTAAATTTAGTCATTATAATTTTGATTTAATTTTTATGTACATTTGTGTTCAATATCCATTAGATTTATGAATATTTAGGTAACTAAATTGATATTACAAATGTTGTGAATAGTCGTCTAATATGTATGATATGCTGTGTTGACTTTGGGAGGTTAATTATTTAACATCTCACGTACTCAAAATCATTTTACTCCATATACTCATAAAAAGTAGAATCGAATGTATTTTAATTTATGATCTTTTAAATAGTTTAAACAATCTTTTATTATTTCGTTTTATTTATTTTCCATTTTTGTTATTAATCTTATCAACAATATAACTCCAATCCCAATTTTTTGTTTTTTGTGGTAATTACATTGGATGCGAATTATTTCAAGTATTACAGTAGGAAAGGAACATTGTATGATTTATTAATTGTTTGTAATTAAATAAATTGAATTATATTTTGATCAAAACACAATTTAATTTATTTAGTCTCCTTTATTTACTTTATATGTCAATTTATTTTTAACCTTTTAGTTTTTTATATATACATGCAGAACACTACTCATTCGTGTGCGCACACGAACCATTCGTGTGCACACACGAGCCATTCATGTGCCGCACCAGACTGGTTACTGTGCTCGGATTATGGTGCAGCACCACACTGGTTACTGTTCAGAACCTGACTGAGTCGTGTGCGCACATCACTCAGTCGGGTGCTAACTCGATTTTCTTTCATTTTTTTCAAGAACCGTACTGAGTCGGGTGCAGAACAGTAACCACTCGGGTTCTAATCTTTCCGTGTGTAATCATGTATAGATCTATGCGTAGCTTTATGGATAGCTCCAGATCGAATGTACTAGCCAGACATGATTAAATGATACAAATTAATATTTACATGATGAATAATATCATACATAATTATATATGAAGATTGGTATGAGTATATAGCCATACATAAATTCAAATATAATTTATAATTATTTACATATAATATATAGTGTATACATATGTATAGTGTATATATATATATATATATATATATATATATATATATATATATATATATATATATACATTATATACAGTTATACATTCTATATATTATTTCTGATAAAAATAAATTTATTTTCAAATTTAATTTTTCCCGCGACTATATTCAAGTGCCTTTCAGGCGCCCCAAATAAAGTACAGACCTGATGTTTACATCTGTCAAAATAAAAAATTACTAGATGATGAATTTCATGCTGAAATTTATTCAAGATATTACGCTTAGCAGACAATTTATAATTACTGTGAGTTATTTTTTAAATATTCTACAAATCTTTAAAATTACGAGTACGTTGGCCTTTTTTTGATAAATATTAAAATTATTTTTTAATTACTCGTATAAAATAAATATGATATTGACAGTTCAAGGTCAACAAAAATATTATTTTCCAATCTCCGGTTTTAAATTTTTCTTAAACTAACTAATGATTTTAAAAAATAATCTTAATTTTTTTATTCATTATAAAATTAATATTTTTTGCATCTGCTTATTTTAAATAATTTTAATTTAATTATAAAGTTTTTCAGCTCTAGTACTTTTTTTAGTGCGGCTGCCGGCCACCAGGCGGCGCCACATTTTTCCGAAAAAAGTGGGGGGCACCCTTGGAGAATGGCCTTAAGACATAAAAAACGAGATTTTGTTTTAATTTTTAAAATTACGTAGTTTTTGAAAAAGCTATGAGTTTTCTTTAAAATTTCAAGAGTTTGAATTAATTAGTAATTGAAATTAATTTCCATAACCAATATAGGATTCTGATTTTAAAAATATATATGCCAGTTGCATTTATGATAAATTTAATAGTTCAATAGATGCAAATTTTTATGAAATTAATCAAGCAGGGCAAAAATTTGGGATGACTCAAATTACTGCTTTATTTCAATTAGATTTAATTCAAAATTTCCAATACATTTCAATAGGTTTCAGTCAAAAATTTACGATTCATCTCAATCGGAATTAATCGGAAATTTCCGATTCATTTCAATCGGATTTAATCAGAAATTTCCGATTCAATCCAATCGGATTTAATCGGAAATTTCCGATTCAATCCGATTGAAATGAATCGGATTTCTTAGCCAGGGACACGACTTAAGATAATATTTTTTTTTTTACTCTTTACTTTGAATATAAATACATCAAATGTAGTCTAATATAGTGTACTTAATTACTTTGAAATTTGTTTCTGATTTCGCAAAAATTTTTAATTGTTGGTTTTTATTTATCACTGATTGATTAAATTTTACTGAGCATTGAAGTTCATAATTCCATCCAAAAAAAAAATAAAATAAAAAATAGATGTAATGTAATGCCTCAAGAAATGAAAACAAATAGTGTAAAATTACATCAGAAGTTACTTAGAATTTATGAAAATTATAAAATGTGTAACAAACATAAAAACATCAAAATGATTTACATAGATTTCTTCATAAATTATAATTACTGTAAAATTTAAATTTTTAACATAATAAACAATTGTTATAATTAATCCAGAGTAACATTACGCTCTATTTTTTTTTGTTTAAGATTGCATTCGTATTTCGTTCATATGTTCTCATGCAGTTTTAATTTTTCGTTTTTCTATTAATTCTTCTGACTCCGATTCCTTAATTTTTACAGGAGTACGTCAATTGTAGATCAAGTCATTACTCTAAATTTTTCAAGAGCATCAGCAACATTCATAATTTGGTATAGTGTCAAATCTTATTTTATCACCAAATATCTGGCTTTATTTATTCGATTTTGTTCCTTTATAAGTTTAAATCCAGTAGACAACAATTTGATAATTAATAAATTACAAAAAAACTTGTTAAATGAAACCTTGATCAATAATTTTTCTTTTATTTCTTCTGATATCCATACACCGTTTTTCACATTGAATCGTAAATCGACGTTGGCATTTGATTTATCAACATTTTCTTGACCTGGACCACTGCATTGACTGTAAGTTATTTTAAGTTTTTCAGTAGGAATATAATTACTGAACTTTTCATTTGGATCTGGCACCTGTTGACTAAAAAAAAACAAGGAAAAACAGTTATTAAATAGTAATGGCAAGGGTTAGATAAAACAATATCTAAAAAACGATTGACCCAGCAGGCCAACTCCAAAACTTAGTTCCTCCCGATGAAAAAAGTTTTTGTCTAATCATATATAATTATGCATAATCATCTATATATGATTGGATCCAAAAATTGGCCAGGTCTAATTATATATAATCAGATCTGTTTATACATGATCATGCATGAATGAATATAGTCATTTTTAGAATCTCATTTCGAATACCTTTAAATTATTAATTAAGTAATTTAATTAGGATTTATTGTTTTCATCAATATAAATATCTATTAAATTTAAATAAAAAAAAAAAAAAAAATTACTATTCGTTGACCACCACTTTACTACGAGGTCACCCATCCAATCAATGACCTACGCCGATGCTGCTTAACTTTGGTGATCGCTGGATTGTAGTCTGATCCTCTAGTCTGTTATGAACTTACAATAAAGGAAAGTTTATGGCGTTAGTTGACTCAAATAATCAAGTCAATACATCATACGTAAATAATGCACCTAATAATGAATTTGATTTTGTACATAAATGACAATAGAATTCATTAGATACATATAATCAAATCTATTTATCTATAAACTTATAAATATTCGTATATAAATCGATATCGATTAATACTTTTAAATTGCTGCCGAAACCTTTGAACATTTTTTAAGTATTGGGGATTTAAGTTTATTTGATAGTTGACAAAATAAAAATTTAATAACATTTATATTAAAAAATTGTCATATTATGTAATATATATATATATATATATATATATATATATATATATATATATATATATATATATATATATATATATATATATATATATATATATATATATATATATATATATATAACGACATATAACTTTATATCAGTCATGTCTGATCAGATCCAATCATATATAAACTTATGCACGACCATACATGAATTTATATTAGCCATGTCTGATCAGATCTAATTATATATGGATTTGTATCAGTCATGTCTAATCAGATCTAATTATGTATAGACTTATATATAATTAGATCTGATCATATATAGACTTATATATGGTAGTAAATGGAGTTGACAGCCAAGTATTATCATGTCTAATTATATATAGAGTCATATATAATTAGATCTGATCATATATAGACTTATATATGGTTATATATGGAGTTATACCAGCCAAGTATGAACATATCTAATTATATATAGACTCATATATAATCAGATCTGATCAGATCTAATTATATATAGACTTATATATAATTAGATCTGATCATATATAGACTTATATATGGGCTAAAAACAGCCAGGTATGATCAGATCTAATTATGCATGGGGTCATATATAATTATATATAATTATATATGACCCCATATATAATCATGCATGATTATATATAACTTCATATATGATTATATATAATCATATATGATTATATATATGAACATATATAATCATATATAATTAGACAAAAACTTTTTTCATCGGGCTGCTGTTTTCGAGCTCGAAATCGTTATATTGTAAAAATTGCTATTATATTAGTATTAAATAACAAAAAAATTATTTTTATTATTCTTTTCAAATTAAACAATTGGCAACATAAATAAACAATTAGATTTATTGTTGATTATTTATTATTAAGCAACAAAATACTGATAAGAAATTGATTAATATTTATAAAATTAAAAAAATTTTTTTTTAATCGTCATCAGTAAAGTTTATATTTATCATTTAATCTCATTCAATTTGATAGATCAAAGTAATAGTAATTGTTAAACACACTTTATTTTTTGTTTTTATAGTAATTAGTTTTATTATTAATTAATAATTTAATTTAATTAACACATTTTAAATACCTATGCATTAATTGAATCAATTAATATTTCTAATACCGAACTGCATCGGGTAGAAAAATTTTATTTTCATTTCAAATAATTTATTTGCCTAACTACGGTCCTTCTTTCTAGTATTATCATCAATCAGGATTATAGAAAGCTTTGAGTTTCGTTTTTATCGACGATCTTCTTTATCCTAGGATAATGGAGTAAAGGTGTCTCTTGAATAAAGTCCCTGATAACACGAGTTGGTCGTGAAAAAGTTGGACATTCATTAGTTTCCGACCAACTTGACGACAAGTTATCGACAACTTCAGCTTTTTCAACTTTAGGCTACAAGTTACTGCCAACTTTCTCAGAAAGTTGGCGCCAGTATGAAGCCGCAACTGGAATGCAAGTTTCTGAGAAAGTTGAATGCAAACTTACCGTCAACTTTCTTAGAAAGTGATCGTCAACTTATTGAATTTCCAACTTTAGCCACCAACTTTCTCAAAAAATGTCTATTAACTATTGGAGGTACCAACTGTTGGCGGTCAACTTAGTGTCCAGTTGCGGCTGCAAGTTTCTCGTCAGTTTCTCGTCAACTTGGCTATCAGGGGTGGTCTTTGAGTAAAGATGTCTGGGTCGAGTATTGGGAAGTCTTCCACTTGGGTACGCTACCTGATGGATTAAAAATGAACTAATCTCAGCAGGTCGAACTTGTAACAGCTGATTAATAAGTATATGTAAAATATTCAGTTGCAAAGTTAAAAAAAGAATTTTCGGAATAATTATAAGTTATAACCATCTGAATCGTTAATTGTTTATTAGAAAAAAAATCGATTTTCAAATTTTATTATATTTTTTTAACTATGGAATTTCCTCCTCGAAAAAATAAAAATAAAACTTTCTGTTGTGTATATGGATGCAATAGCAAGGCTTGTAGGGATGATACAATTCGTTTTTATAATAATCAAATGTCCTGCATCAAGAATACTTTCACCGCCAATAAAATTCTTATGGCTAGGCTGTGCACTTGCGAATTCACAAATTTCTTGAATAGAAATTTTCATATTTTACGAAATTAAAAAGAAAAATTGATTATAATTCGAGATAAATCCACATTTCCATATAAAGATATGACAGCTGATGTTAGAATACGTCTAAGAGTAGTAACTGCATCTGCCGCTAGGAGAAGCCGCGCCCCCGGCAGATTTCCCAATATAACTGGAGTACAGTTGTCGTCGAGTAAAGTTGTCGCTGAATGGAGATGTCACCTTGCGTTAGGAGTAAAAGTTTTGAGTAAGCCTGCATCTGTGCCAAAAAAAGCACAGAGTAGAGTTTCTGAAAACTCTTGCTGCACCTAAATATCCATTTTGAATACAGTTGGCACAGAGGCGAATACTCAACTCTACTCAAAATTTCTTTACTCAAGCACAAAGACGACATCTATACTCAGTGACAACTATATTCAATGACAACTGTACTCCATTATATATTTTGAAGCATCACATCTATGTTATGTTTATTCAAAGTCTTTTATACTCAAATACATCTTTACTCAATAATCCACAGATAAAAAAGATTGTCGATAATGAAGTAATTCATAGATAAGACTATTCGGAAAGCCGATAACGAAGAAAATTAAGAAAGTATTTAAATATTAAATAAAGAAAAATTAATTTTTAAAATAAAAGTAAAATGTTTTCATCAATTTTAATATCGATAACGATTTAAAAAAAAATTTTAAAAGAGCGTTTTTGTTAAGCTTTTTATTTATTTATTATTAATTAGTCATTTATGCTTTCTTATAATGTATTAGTCAGAAATAAATGAAAAAAAATTTATTACAAGAAAAAAAAGTAAAATAAATAAAATGTTATTCATTAAATTAAAAATTTATTGAATATTTTTATATTTATTTAAGTTAATAATATTGCTAGTATATATACTAGCAATATTATTAACTTAAAGCTGAATAATAACAAAGTAGATTTGGAATACTAGCCCTTAATAAAGAAAACAATCTGATATAATAAGCTATAAAAAAAATAAATAGATCTTATATTTTACTATAATAAATATTTTTATCAATTAATAAGATAGTAATTTTTAAAGCAATAAGAATAATTATAAGATTTTTTTATGAACCATATATTTATATTTTCATGTTTACTTATCAAAAATAAAAAAAAAAAAAAATGATAATATAAAAGGAAGTAAATTTAAAACATTATTTCTTACCAAATTCCTTTTTTCGTTCCTGGAGAAGTTGTTTTTAAATAATCATAATTTAAATAATATCTCACAACTACATTGCGTTACTAATTCAAGGAGGGCATATTTTTAAACGTCTATTTGGCTTTAGATAACGTTGTAAAGTTAAAAGGGCGTCAGTTTTTTTTTTTTTCCATTGTCATTCGTTTTTTTAACATATGTAATCGCCAAAAAAATAAAAGTTTTGAAAGCCAAAAAAGCACATCCCTTGTGGAAATATTCCTCTGAAAAAATTATGAATAACTCTGAACGTATTAAAAAAAAAAGTTATGGAATTTTTTTTTACTCTGAAAAATTCTGAAAGTGTATGAATAATTCTGAAAAATGTTTTATCCGTAATAAAAACTCTTATTTTGTATAGAAATTGAGCCGTTATTTTAAAACTTTATCAGAATTATTAAATTTTTTTTTAGAAAAATCGCGTAAAAGCTTGTAAAACTTTTTCAGAGTTATTAAAAATTTTTCAGAGTTTTTAAAAAAAATTACAGAAAGATTTAATAACGTAAGAAGAAAAATATTGTACTTACTATTTTGAAAAATAAAAACAAATTTAATATAAAGATACGTTAAGCTCAGCAATTTCGATCTATTTTAATAATAATAAAAAATTTAAAAAAAAAAAAAAAATTTCGGAAATTTTAATTTATTAAAAAGAAAAAAAAAATTTCATTACTTTGGAAAATGTTTACTCAAAAAGTTATTAATGAATATGAATTAATAAGTTTTATTTTTTATTTTGTTACGAATCTTAGCATACATAAATGAATTAGTTATTATTTTTTTCATATACAGTTTTTAATTATCTGTAAAATAACTTACAACTGAATTGAATAATAAATTAAAACTTAAATATAATAGAAAAAAAAATAACATAAAAAAATAATAAAAAGAATATCTAAGCATCACAATTTAATTCTTATTTGGTTCCGGTGGAATGATCAATTTTTTTTTTTCCCGCGCCTATTATAGCCCTTCCAAAGTAAGTATTTACCTTTTGTAACTCGGCAAAAATTTTTTGTTCATGAAAGTTGCGTTGGTGTAGATAATTTTCAAAATGATTCGTAATTAATTCTTTTTTCCTTGGTGATAGTTCTGTTTTGTCTGGTTTGGTATTTGACTGTTTTCGGACAACACGTTTAGTTAAGGTATGATACCCCCATACTGCATAAGACATTGTTGTTATGAACTTGGAAGGGCTATTGGCGTTAACTGCTTCTTGATATTTAATACTTGGTATATAATAATTGTCACCTAAGTGGAAACGGCCATTTGAATAACTACTGACATTATTTTGAAGTCGTAAAGGTGGCCGATTAAAATTTAGAAGATGTTGATGTTGCTGATGTTCATGTTGTAACTGTTGTTCATTTTGATGTTGTTGCTGATTTTCATGTTGTAGCTGTTGTTCATTTTGATGTTGTTGCTGATTTTCATGTTGTAGCTGTTGTTCATTTTGATTTTGTTGCTGCTGCTGACCCTGGTGACTATTGGTGTTTGTTAGTTGTAATAATTGGTTTTCTTGTTGCAATTTTTTTATTTGGTCCATTAATTTTGCGTTTTGTTCCAAAATCTTATTTAAATACGATTTTTGGTCTTTAGAACCAATTATCTGTTAAATATTAGAAAATAAACAATTAATTATATAAATAAAGTGACTGATATTTTGTATGAAGTTTACAATCGCTTATATATATATATATACAAGGGTGGTCTCTTGAATGATCACATTTGAATTTGAATCACTAGGCCCCCCTCAAATTCTTCCAAATTATTAAAGAAACATTATCTGTAAAGTTGTAGCTCTTAATTTTAAAATTAACCCGATCCATAGCACAGCGGAAGTTTTAAATGGGAAAGCGTATGTATTTTTGAACTTAGCAACAACTTAGTTACTTGTATGATGTTTGTAAAGGTGTAATCGAAAAATTTGGAGACAAGTATTCTCTTATTTGATCATTTCTATTATTCATATTTATGAATTTTTTTATAATTTTGGAGACTAGAGAATTCAAAATTTTTTATATTAAATTCATTTCTTTTTAAATGTTATAAAATAAATATAAAATTACTCGCAGATTTTATCTGTTGTTATAGTATATTTATTAAAATACGATAGAACATATAATTTTTAATGAATAATTTTATCTATATATGACAATATCTTAAGCTGTTTTGAAGCGTTGCGAAATTATTATAATAATTATTGACCATTCAATAAAATTTTTTAACATTTTAAAACAGCTAAACATTTTGTCATAAATACATAAAATTATTTATTAAAAAATAAATGTTCTAATGTATTTTTATAAATATACTCTAATAACAAACAAAATCTGCGAGTAATTTTATATTTATTATATAACATTCAAAAATAAATGAATTTAGTATAAAAAATCTTCAATTCACTGGTCTACAAAATTATAAATAAAACCCATATCATTAACAGAAATGGTCAAATATTTCTTTGATTGTTGAAAAGAAGTAAAAAAATAAAGGGGAAAAAAAAAAAAAAAATTGATTGAGTATATAAGTAAGAAAATACTTGTCTTTAAATTTTTCGATTACACCCTTTTGAACATCATACAAGTAACTAAATTCTTGCCTAGTTTTTAATTTTTTTATCAGTTGTTATTAGAAATACAAATATTAAAAGTTTAATATATAAAAATATATGAATTTTTTAACTAAAAGTTTCCGCTGTATTAGGGGCTGATGGGTTATTTTTTAAATTAAAAGCTACAACTTTAAAGAAGTTTTTTCTTTAATTATTTTGAAGAGTTTAAGGGGACGTAATGATTAAAATTTAAAAGTGACCATCATAAAAACCACCCTAATATATTATATGAGGGTGGTCTTTACTTTCGGTACTTCAAAATTTTTTTTTCCCCGTTAATCCTAAATCGGTTCCAAATAAATAAAAAAAAAAAAATGTCCGTTAGTATATTTCCTTTCAAATAATGTACTAGAAAGAAGGTAGAGAGGATTTGAAGTCAGTGAAAGGGCCGACAGTGAAAGAGTGACAGTAAAGCACACTCAACGCTTTCACGATTGAGGTGTGTAAAAGTTTCTACTAATTTACAGCTTTTATTTTTAATATTTACCTGGTTCCTATGGCAGCTAAAAATTTTAATGGAAAATACATGTAATCAATACCCCTAATAATTGAACTATTTTCTTGGTTGAATTCAAGGTTGAATTTGTGTCAAAACGACTATAATCACCTAAATAACTTTTGAAGGAGTGAATTTAGCGAAAAATGTCAAGAGACCTTTTTTGTAGAGCATTCAATTTCCTTCAAAAATATATATCTTGACTATAAAAAATTTTAATATTTCTAGTAGTTACAAAAATCCAAAATAAAAGCAAAGAATTTAAAAAACAAATCAATATTTAAGGCACGGTTACAAGGAAACTGCTCGTTTTACGTCAATTTACTAAGAGAGATTTTTTGTAGGGAATTCAATTTTCTTTAAGAATATACATTGCTCAAATTTTTCAGACAGATGATTTACGAGTTTTGGGTAAAAAATGAAAATTATTTCAAAAAACGAATAGTCGTAATGATACACCTCTTAATATGAATATTAAGGGCTCAAACTTGCACAATAATTTTTTTTGGTCATCAGGAATAATATTTTCACAGTATCGAAAGAAAAAAAAAATAGTCGATTTTTTTGGCCCAGTCTAATATATATAGATATTAGGGTGCTTTTTATTTTTTGAACTTTTTTTTTTTTTCTTAGCCCATATGAAAATTTTATTGTAGGCGACAAAAAAAAAATTTCCTGAAAATTTTAGCCCTTAATTTTAATTTTAAGAGGTCGCTATCTATTTTTAAAGTTTTCCCATTTAAAAAGCATGGGAACGATATCACATTTTTTTATAAAAATTCCTACCCAGGCAGTTCTTGAGCAATTCACTCGTTTTTGGGCTCGTTTCATAGGTCTTGTAGTCCTCTTTAAAATTGATTTTAGTGACATAGATGCATTTACAACAGTTCAAAAGTTATGAGACTTCAAACTTCAGAAATTTTTATTTTTACCAAAAAATAATAATTAATAGCTATTATTATTCCAGCTATCAACTTTCTAGAAAAAATGACATACAAATTTTGTAGTGTGTTAAATATTCTGAAAGAAATACCTAAACAATTCAATATTATCAACGTTATTGTTTATTTTATTTAACTTTTCTCTTTTAAAGGGTTTTAGAATTATTTAATTTTAATTTTATTCTCGTGACAAATTGAACTTTTGTACTTATCCTTTTTTTTGGTATTAAATTAATCGAGCTTCATCAATTTTTATGCAGTTCTATGATTTAACATATCGATCGAAGCGCCGATAGTTTTCGACGGTTTAAAATTTCAGTCTTTATGACTGAAATTGAATTACTTTCTTTTCAAGTAAAACAATAAGTTAAGCAACGTTAAATTTAACGTTGCTTACCTTTGTTATTTCAAAACCGATTAATTAGTGAACTCTTTTTTCTTTGAAATTCTGGACATGATTAAAAAATAAAATAATATTAAAAAAACTGATAATAGATTTGTGACTTGTAATTCAATTTCAGTCGTAAAGACTGAGATTTTAGACCGTCGAAAACTATCGGCGCTTCGATCGATACGTTAACTCATTGAACTACATAAAAATTGATGAAGCTCGATTAATTTAATACCAAAAAAAAGGATAAGTACAAAAGTTCAATTTGTCACGAGAATAAAATAAAAATTAAATAATTCTAAAACCCTTCAAATGAGAAAAGTTAAAAAAAATAAACAATAACGTTGATAATATTGAATTCTTTTGGGTATTTCTTTCAGAGTATTTTACACACTACAAAAGTTGTATGTCACTTTTTCTAGAAAGTTGATAGCTGGAATAATAATAGCCATTAATTATTATTTTTTGGTAAAAATAAAAATTTCTGAAGTTTGAAGTCTCATAACTTTTGAACTGTTGTAAATGCATCTATGTCACTAAAATCAATTTCAAAGAGGACTACAAGACCTATGAAACGAGCCCAAAAACGAGTGAATTGCTCAAGAACTGCCTGGGTAGGAATTTTTATAAAAAAATGTGATATCGTTCCCATGCTTTTTAAATGGGAAAACTTTAAAAATAGATAGCGACCTCTTAAAATTAAAATTAAGGGCTAAAATTTTCAGGAAATTTTTTTTTTTGTCGCCTACAATAAAATTTTCATATGGGCTAAGAAAATAAAAAATGTTCAAAAAATAAAAAGCACCCTAATATATATATCTATATCTATAAAATGACAGGCCTTTTTTTTGAACGCGCATCACGTAAAAACTACTGAATATTTTGACATGAAATTTACACCACAAAATTCTGCGTGTTTTAAAGAAGGTTTTAAACTATATATTATTATGATTTTGATGATAAAAACTATATTTTTATAGATTTTGTTTTAATAAATTTTATCGATTATCGATTGTTCTTTTTCTTTCAAATAAAACAAAAGAACATTAATATACATGAATCTGTCCTTTTTTTGATATGATATAATTTTATTTGATTTTCTAATTAAAGTAAAAGTCCCTATATACGCTTAGTATCATTAGTTGCTCACTTTCACTGTTTAAGGTAGTTGTTGCGTGGATTAATTTAATGTAGGATTTTTATAAAAATTTACCTGATTGTTCTTTGATTGACTACGAATCATATGAGACTAATCTGAGTAACATTGACCATCCTAATTTTATGAAAAACGATTTCAAAATATTGCTATTTTAATACAGGCTCTTATGGAGAATAGCGATTTACGGGCAATGTTTTTTTAATAAAATCAAAACGCAATGTAGGATCATTCTAAAAATTTTGTGTGTTATCGAAACTAAAATTATAAACCATATAAAAAAAAAATGAAAATTATTGACCACGTCGTTTCTGAAATATAATTCATTAAACCTTGAAACTTTTTAAAAATTTCAAAGATGTACCAAAACAGTAGTGCGATGTGGCAACATCGCTTATATTATAGCCAAATAGGCGCGGGACAATACAAACAGGCACATAATAAAAAAAAGCTAACCAATGAATAAAATTAATTAATTATTCTACTATTCAAAAAATATTAATCAATAATATTAAATTTTTGTAAATTTATGAAAGGCAATCGTTTTATAAATTTATTTTTTCAAACAAAATAAAAATAATTTAACATTTATTTTTTATTTATTCTAAAAATAAATAAATTGTTCGACATACAAATGCTCTCTTACTTAAAGATTTCGTTTATTGATAACTTTTCAGCGTTTATTATAAATTAAATAGAAAAATAATAAAATTTATTAATTAATAATAAGTAAACGTTCATACATTTCTAATAATTTAATAATAAATAGCTTAGTTTATTTTGACGGTTAATTTGGTTATGTCTTACGAATACATTAATAAAAATATTACGGAACACAAAAAAGATGCACAGTAACAGTGAACGGCGTTGCCACGATCACTTCTCGAATATTATGGATGTATGTGTATATAAACGTATTGATACTACTTAGATGTGTGTAAGAGCATATGACTGTACTTTTACAAAAGTTTCCAATGAGCGGCGTTCAACTAACCACTTCAGTTATGCTGTTCTTTTAATTCGGTATGCTATACTTTTGAACGTGACTACCTCGAAACAACTACCTTAATGCGTTTTTTATAATTTTTATAAAAAAAAAAAATTCAACTGGAAAAATTAGTATTAATGAATAATTATTTGTGAATTTAAATACGTTAAAATATCATGTATCAAATTATTTTATAATAGATTATGAATTCAAATTGAGTGACTGTTTTCAAAATCATGCTCTGCCGGGCATTTTCCGCTCTAACGTTCATTCGTTAGACTATTTAAGAATGGTTAGAACTATATCTTATTATATATATTTTTGAAATTCATGAAATTTTATATTATGTAAAAATAAAGTTTCATAATTTATAAATTATTTTCCAAATCAATAAACTTATCATAATTTAATTGATATTGACTTTAAGCGAGTATAGAGCCATGTGTTGATCGAGTAATGGTACATGACAACTTTAAGTGAGCGACTACGAATACACTGAAGATCCTTGCTTAAAAAATTAATAATAATCCATTATCAACATTATTTTTCAAAGTAAAATTTTATTTTGATACTTGAAACTAGAAAAAACTAACAATATGATTTTTCATTTTATTTATCAATTTATATTGAGTGATTTAATCTCACTCCAATGAAAAGAGAGCGGATATAGATGAGGTTTTTACCTTAATATTTTAAAAAGTACTGAAAATACTTATAATAATTATAATGATCATCATCAAATTCAATTTTTGTTTTAAAATACAAAAATTTTATTTTAAATGTCTGATAGTAACTTTAATGTTGAGAAATTTTATTGTTATGCAGATAATAGTTTTAATAAAAATTTTTTATTACATATATATATACTAGCTGTGAACGCCCGCTTCGCTGGGTTTTTTTTGGTGGTGATTTTATTTACATGTTAAATTTTTTGCTCTGAAATTTCGACAATGATTTGATAATTTCTAAAATATTTGAACGTCGAACATCCCCTCAAATTAATTCCGATAGTTCTAAACTATTTTTCGATCGGGCTACTCCGATTATTTTCGTATAACTTACGACTTCAAGATATATATTTCAACTTTTATCACGTTTTCCAAACTTTTAAAACAATCGAAAGCATCCAACATCAATGAAATCATTTTTGAGTAATTTAATTTATTGAACTTCAATGTAATTTAATTTAATGCATTTACATTTACATTAATGTAAATACATACCTATATATATATATATATATATATATATATATATATATATATATATATATTTGAAGTTTCTAGAATGTTATTTTCGGATCCTTGCAAAACATTCTAGACCGATTAGAATCATTTTTATAAGATTTGAATCAACTAATTGTAATTTAGAGCTTTCTGAATGATTATCCAAATATTTGCAACAATCTAGAACATTCTAGACTATTTAGAATGAATGTTGAGTGATTTAAATCAACTAAGTGCGGTTTAGAGCATTCTAGAGGTGTCTCGAAATTTTTAGAACAATCCAGACCATTCTTGACTAATTAAAATTAATTTTAAGTAATTTAAATCAACCAAATTCATTTTGAAGCATTCCAGATTAATTAGAATTAATTTTCGAATAATTTGGAAAACTAATTTATATGTTAGAACTGAGATTTCAAGATTATTCCCGAAATGTCTAGATTATTCTTGAAATTCCTAAAACAATGTAGAATATTCACCATCAATCATAGATCCATTTTCAAAGTTCATATTATTTTAACTCCCATCTTTCAGACCCTCATAGTTATCAAGTTAGTTTCTACTTCAAATCGTATTATAGGCACAAACACCTCCTCTTTTATAATATATATATATATATATATATATATATATATATATATATATATATATATATATATATATATATATATATATATATATATATATGTATATATATGTATATAATATATACATGTGATAATTTATCTTAGTAATACAATATTTATTGCCCGCGAAGCGGGCAGGATCTGCTAGTATATATATATATATAGAGTAAAAATATATGAAAGTGTTGTGGACTGGGGTAACGGACTAGACTATTGAAAGAAAATACGTCAATCACAAATACATAGAAAGACTAAGTAAAAAAATATCCATTTGTATACACAAACACATATAGATGGCCCTTTCTTTGTCACCTCTATGATGAGAAGCGTGTCTTCATTAGTTCGAGGTATACCACTGCGTCGAGTGCACCGTGTCAAGTCAAAATTTGAGAATTCAAAATGAAATACGCTTTAATAAAAATACCAGCAGAAAAAAATCAAAAACTCGTTGTCCAGACAAAATTAATAACAAATTTTAGTAGTTATAATTCTCTTACAAAAAATAAAGCGTATTATATCGTGAGAAATAAAAAAAATGTGAAATGTGTAATATTGAAAGTTGCAGGTGAATAATTATATATATATATATACAAAATTGATTTTATTGGTTTTCTCATTTGTTAAAAAAAATTTTTTTTTTTCAATTTCACGTATTGATATTAGTGCAATTTTGATTTAAATTTGATAATAAAAAAAGTAACTCAATTTTAATCCCTGGTGGAAATATTTCCCAGAAAAAAGTCTAAGAAATTCTTCAGAAGTCAGAATAAAACTTTCTGGAAGTCTTACTTTTTCAGAAAAGTAAAACAAAACACCCCAAAAATCTTAAAAAGTCCTACGAACTCAGAATAACTCCTCAAAAGTCTAATATTTTCTGAAATTTCGGACTTTGTAGAAGAGTTATGAAGATTCACTAAGATTAATTCAGAGTTCAATGAAAAAACACGGAGAACACGCAAGAAGAGTTGTGAAGAGTTACTAAGACTAATTCAGAGTTTAATGAAGAAAACAGGGAATGCAAGAAAGAGTTTTTCAGAAATGTTAAGTTTTATAAATTCTTATAAAATAAATATCAGTTTGGAGAGAAAAAAAATATTGATGCAATCAATCAAATCGTTATAATATTCAAAAATATATTTTGATCATTCTTAATTTTTTTCTGGTACATAGTTTTACGAGATTCTTTTGAATAGAGAACTTTAAACTTTACTACATAACCTAAAATATTTGTTACCTCATTTAATTAAAAATTTTTTGACGTATCAATATAATACTGGTTCGTTTAAAAGGAAAGATGACAAAAAAAAACCGATGTAAAACTTTTTTATTTCATCACCAACGTTTCGTCAACTTTGTTGACTTCTTCAGGGCTCCACCATGAGGAACATTATTACAAATTATTAAAATTCACAATCATAAAACATATTTATATAAAGACAAATATGCAACGATAAATTATAAATACTAAAAGATATAAAAAAACTTTACCAAAATTAGACGTTTTACATATTAGTCAATTTCACAGATATCAAAATGAATCCCCACATTGACATTGACTAATATATAAAACGTCTAATTTTGGTGAATAGTTTTGTTATATATATTTTAGTATTTATAGAGCCCTGACGAAGTTAACAAAGTTGACGAAACGTTGGCGATGACATAAAAAAGTTTTACATCAGTTTTTTTGTCCATCATTCCTTTTAAACTAACCATTCCCAGTGAACACACCAACATAACAGTGATATCACATCTAGAGAACATGTAACGTAACAAAGTCAACGTAAATTTTACATTCTGATTATATAAATTGTAATGTAAATGGTACGTCAAATTTATAACATACATGTGACATTACGATTACATGCATGTTACTGACCGAGTGATATCACATTGGTGACCTTAATGTGACGTTATATTTATATCTTATATTAACATTAGCTTTACATTCTAGACATTACCTCAAAATTACGTAACAAAATCGACTTATAAGTGACAGAATCTTGGTGATTCTATTTTATCGTCACATTTACATCACAATGTAATGTTTCGGATATGTTCATACTGTTACATCACTCTTACATAAAAAATAGTTACATTTATTTTACATCGAAAAATGTCATCACATTTCTGTAAAAAATTTTACTTTAAAATGATGTAAGTATTTCGACGGCATTGTGATAAAAAGGGTTATGCATAAAAAGTGTGTATTTGTAATAATTAATATTTTTGCATTTTATTCATGTAAAAAATAATATTTAACATTGAAACGCGCTGAGGTTTATGTCGAATCGATGGAGTAAACGTTTTTATTAATTTATATAAATTTACATCTGTATTTTCATTTACTTATAAATATATTTATTTTATTATTGGACATTTTCTATGGTTTTTTTAATTTTTATTGTTATTATTCTTATTGATTAAATTAAATACAAATAAATAACGATAAAAATAATTTTTAAATAATTATTTACAAGCAGGCGGAAAAAATTAATAAAGTGTCTGACGTGAGTGCATGCAGTTGCTGCACAATAAATATTTAGTAGTTCAGGAATCCACCGCTAAGATATTCATGGGCGCGCAAATTGTTCCTCTAAGGATACATGCGATCCACCTTTTATCGCCCAATCGAATGCACATTCGAGGTAACCAGTTCAACGAATACATTTTTGTCGTATCGGCCCATGTGGGACGATACTTAAATAAAAACAAAATATTTCAGTATTGATAAAAATAAACAAAAATAAGAACTTGGAGATTTTTAAATAATTATTAAAAAGAAATATACTTTGGTATAAAAAAATGTATGTATGTTTTTCAGCCAATAAATCGAATATTAATATCTCTTATATTTTTTCTTTATGATTTTAATTTTTTTTATTATTGCAATTATAATTTCTAGCACATAAAAGTGCTTTGTACAATTTAATAGAAAATGAGGTCACTTAGAGGTCACTGTTATATATCCTCAACGTAAAATTTATATTTCTTCATGACTTCTATGTTATGTAAATATGATATTCAAATAACATCACCGCTATATCACCAATGTAACATGTACGTCACATTAATATCACATTTACGTTTACTATGTTACGTAACAATGTTACGTAAATGAGTGTGAAATTGTGATATACATGTTATGAAGGTGTGATGTACTTGTGACTTACGATTTTACGTAACCGAAAGTTTTCATTCTATAAATGTGACATCCCTGTTACGTTGATGTGTTCACTGGGTTATTATTACAATGGACAATGGAGAGTTTAACATGAATATCAATATAATGTATAACATTTTGAAACACAGTAATGGATCATTCATAAAAATATAAGAACAAAAATTTTTTTAGCTTAAAAATTGAAAATTATTCGAAATAAGTGCACATAATATGTATTTGGATTATGACTAGTTAACAATATGAAAAATCTCTTTCCCAAAAGTATAAAGTTACGTGGTCCTCCACTAAGTACGGAAAAAAGCAATTTAACATCCTATTGTAATTTTTTTTTAATAAATATATGTGTATACATGATTTAGAGAAAAAAAAAAGAAATCTTTACAAAATTTTTTTTTTATACAAAATTATTAACAAACATGGTTAATATATGTAAGATAATAAATGACAAACTATTAGGATTTTTGCTTGAAGTTGATTTAATCACCATAACATCCTTTTGGTATATTTATTATATAATATTTTGTTCCTATTTTTTTTAATATTCCGGGTCGAATTATAGAGTTTGGTTTACATACATATAAATCATTAGTTATAAGGCACTCATTGATGCTATGAACAGTTACGTGTCGAGTAGAGTGGAAAAATTTTCCTGTGTGTTTTATTTCCTGGTAGAATATTTTTATTTCTTCATTTCCGTTTTTATCCTCGAAACAACAAATATTGCTTATCATTCCTTTTTTATCATCTTTTAACATTATTATCGTATCATCTATTTTTTGACACAAGCGATAACTTTTCGATGTGTAACGGTTTCCGTCATAAATCAATCTATTGTATGACTTACATTTAACAGGAGTAAAATCAATTGCTTTTTTTTCTGAATCATTTAAGTTGTATTTTTTTCCATTCCCTATTAAAATACAATCATCAATTTTAAATATATTTTTAAGACGGCCTGTTAAATTTCTTTCACAAAATTTGTGAAATGCATCACTAAGTTTAAACCGTTCGCTGAAAGCAGGGAGTGATTTTTGAAAAAAATATCTTCTTGCAATTTGAAGACCTACATGAGAAGGACTTTTTTTCATCTTTAAAATGAAGTGATTTTCATTTTCAAAGCAAAAAGTATTATGTGCCCACAGTGGACCTAAATTAGCTACACTATTGACCATATGTAAAAGTAAGTGTACATTATACGTCATGTGTTCTGATCCAAAATATTCTTGAT
The DNA here is from genome assembly GCA_030273425.1 of Microplitis manilae. Classification (NCBI taxonomy): domain Eukaryota; kingdom Metazoa; phylum Arthropoda; class Insecta; order Hymenoptera; family Braconidae; genus Microplitis; species Microplitis manilae. Next base: position 3,968,007 of record CP092730.1, on the reverse strand, counting down.
AGTAGGAAACATATCGAATAAGTAATCCGTCTGCAGTTTGTAGCATTCCAATTGTAATTTTATCTCCCAAAAGAATCGTCACAGCTTCCACAAGTAATGCCAAGTGGTCCAAGTATTGATGTGGAATTATTTGACTTAAACATAGTAACGAGTAAAAAAGCAACCATGAACGCCATTCTGAAGCTTTCCACTTATTTCTTTCAATTATATCTCGCGGTGATCGTGTTATAGATGTTGGGTGTTTAAATGTTAATAATATTCTATTGATTGCTTCCAGTTGATTAGGACTTCCCGCATAATATTCTTCTCCGAACGATGATAATAACAATTCTGTATGTTGTTTCACAGTTCCAAGCAAAATTGAATGTAAATAGTCGGGAGACATTCCGTCAACTAAATCAAAATATTTTAGATTCATTAATTGTGATGGACCCCATACACCTGTAACATCTTGTCTGTACTCATTTTCACTCGCCAAAACCATTTGATCTTTTATAGATTTATCAGTTCTTTTTACTGGTACTTTCGTTAACATAGTAAATTTACAACATTTATTTACAGTTTCCGTAGGGTGTTCACAAAACGTACACCCATATCTACCATTATATTGCTTCATGTTAAGCATTTTACACCTAGCAACAGAATCGACACAAGCACACAGTGGAACAAATTTACTTGTAATGGTTTGTTCACCAAATTTCCACTTTAAACCTTTATTAGATAAATCGTTTGCTTCATCAACAAATGATTTCAAAAAAAGATTCATATCAGGTTCTACTTTGTCTACCCAAAGACCAGTCATTATAAGATGTTTTGATTTTAATTTTGGCGGCAATTCATTTATAGTTACGTATATGGGCCAAATTGAAAGATTGCTAGATTTTGCTGCCTGGCAACCATCGGTATTAAAAGTGTAGGAAAAATTGTATTTATTACATAAAGGATTATTTGGTCCAGGAGTTGATAATTTTTTATAAATGTGTCCATCGGTTATATTTTTTATGGAATTTTCTTCTTCTTCCTCTTCATTTTCAATAAGATTTAATAGTACTTCTTGAACTTCGGAACTTTCGAGAATTTTTTTCAATTGACTAGCAAAGTCTAGGGTTAAAAAATACGATATGTTCGATGAAGTGTAATGTTTTTCACAATTTTGGCAAACAAATTCGTTACTATTCAACGTTGAACGGACGCCGAAATAATAAAAACATTCATTGCAATATAAATGATGTGAGAAATTATTATTATTCATTTCCAAGATTTGGAATAATTTAAATTTCGATGCTGGAACGACATTACTTCCAAATAATGTGTTGATCATAGATAGAATACCAGTTATAGCTTTCCATGTCAAAGACTCTTGAGCCCCAAGCATGAGTGTCATCATCATTGCTTCTCCGCGTGTAACTGAAGTACATTGACAGAGCGGTTGATTGTAACAGTAAGTATCAGATTCTTCACTTCCAGAAGTTTTCTAAAAAATGAAGTAAACTCATTAATTATTCGCTACTTATTGCGCTAATAAGTTGATGGAGTTCAAAAAATTTTCGATTTATGAAATATAAGGAAAAATTCTCTGTAAGTTTCAGCCCTTAATTCTTATTTTAAGTACTTTGCATTTGGTTTGAAGTTTTCCCATTTAAAATACATCGGGAAGTTAGGATTTTTTCTCAATTCTGTAAATCTCTGCCGCATTGTAACTTATCGGGTCAGTGTTTGTGGCATTTTTTAATTAATTTGATACTTTTCAAAATTCACCCAAGTAATTTTACTGAAACTCTAATTGTTTTTTTCTATACTATTTCTAAAAATCATTTTTTTTTTTTTAATAATGATGTAGATATTTATTTGATTTTGACTAAATAACGAAATTTATAGTAAAGATACAGGTAACGATTTTTTAGGGAATTTATTTCTTTACAAAAAAGGTCCTTTTAGTTAAGTGGCTCAAGTTCTTCGTTTACGTGATATAGGGATTTTATTAATTTTGTGAATAAAATATTTGTCAAAAATTTTTCCGAAGCTTATCAAATTCAATCCTTCATATTTTCATTAATGGGTTTTAATTAATAATAATAAAATTATTTACTTATTTAAATTTAAAATTGAAAGTAATTTGGTCTAATTTAAAAGAAAAATATTTTATCTACAAAATTAATAAAATCCCTATATCACGTGAACAAAGAACTTGATTCACCTAACTAAGAGGATATTTTTTGTGAAGAATCAAATTTTCTAAAAAATCATTACCTGCGTTTTTACTGTAAATTTCGTTATTTAATCAAAATCAACTAAAAACCCGCATCATTATAAAAAAATCGGTCTATCAGTTGACCCTGTGGACCAGCCCCAAAACTTCCCGCCCATTTCGAGCTCCTCGAGCTCGAAAAATTGTTGTGGATACATTTTCGAGCTCTTCGAGCTCGAAAATACTTTTGTATGACTTTATTTTCGAAAAATAACGTTTTTTACCATTTTTTATACAACGATATCTCTCGAACGAATAAACCGATTGAGACGTTCAAGGTGGCAATCGACGCGTTTTATTGAGTTCTACAACTGATTAAATTTTGAAATTGATTTATCGAGTCGATTTTGAGAAATTTCCAAAATACTAAAAAAAATTTTTTTTATTCTTTCGTTAACGGTTTCTCTTGAACGAATGAACCGATTCTAATGGTTGAGGTCGCATTCGACGCGGCTTACAAAGTTTTAGAGCTGATTAGATTTTGGAATCAATCCATCGAGCGAATTAAAACTTATTTAAAAAAACATTTGTGAAAAAATTTTATTTTTGAAATATCTCCGAACGTACCCTACCAATTAAGCTCAAATTTCCAGTGTTTATAGTAAATAATAAGCCGCGTCGAATGACATCTCGAAGATCAAAATCGGTTCATCCGTTCAAAAGTTACATAATATTTACATACGTACGTACGTACATACAAACATACACTCGGACATCATCTTGAATTTAGTCAGAATAGCTTCCTAGAACCTGAAAACGTCGACATCTGTTAGAATTTCGATTTTCACAAATCGGGGTGAAACCAATAACTTCCCGAATTTTCGAAAATTTGCAATTTTTTGGCAGGAAGTAAAAAAAAGAAAATTATTTTTAAAAACTACAGAAAAAACAATTACAGTCTCAGTAAAATTACTCGGGAGACTTTTGAAGCGTATTAAATTGTTTTAAAAATACCGCAAACTCTGGCCCGATAAGTTGCAATATGCTGAGATTTACAGAATTGAAAAAAAAATACTAACTTCTCTAGGTATTTTAAATGGGAAAACTTCGAAAGCAACTGCAAAGTACTTAAAATGAAAATTAAGTGCTGAAACTTGCAAGGAATTTGCAAGGAGTCAGAATACCAAAAAAATGACCCTGCTAAAACGGCAACTTAATTTTAATATAAAGGGGTGTTTCGTCACGATTTTCTATTTCCCATTTGATTAACATGGGAAATTTTTTTAACTTTCCGCTACGAAAATTTCAAATTTTCAAAAAAAAGGAAGTTATAGGTTTTGTTCTGATTTTCGAAAATCGAGTTTTCATCAGATGTCGACGTTTTGAGGTCCTAGGAAGCTATTCTAAATATTTCCGGATGGACGTCCACGCGCGCGTGTGTGTGTGTGTGTAAACTTTTTTTGTCCGATGATATCTTTGGAACAAATCAACCGATTTCAACCTACTTGGTGACAATCAGTAGGACTTACCAAGACTTAAAATTGATTAAATTTTTGGGTTCGATTGGTCATGTAGTTTATAAGTTATATGATAAATAAAAATTAAAAAAATCTTTTTTAGGTTTTCTTGCGTATAATTCATAAACCACTTGCTCGATTGGTAACGCGCGTTTTCATCCCGCGACAAAAAATCTCCGACAAATAATCCTCCGACAAAATATCTCACGGACAAAATATGTCCCGACAAAAGATCCCCGGACAAAATATCTTCGGACATAATATCCCCGACAAATTATTTTTCGATAAAATTTCCACGATTTTCGTGAAAATCTAGGACTCTAAATAGGTAGTTATTTTTTATTTATGAATTCCCACAATTTTCCTGAAAAACAAGCACCCAAATTTATTGTGAATAGTATAAATAAACATTAAAATTTTGTCGGGGATATTATGTCCGTACATATTTTGTCGAGAGATATATTGTCCGTAGGATATTTTGTCGCGGGATGAAAACGCGCGGAACCTGCTCGATTCACCACAAAATGTAATCAGTTTTAAATCTTGGTGATCCCTTTCGATTACTATCAAGAACGTTCAAATCGATTGATTCGTTCCAAAGATATCGTCGGACTAATATTTTATTTTTTCAGTGAAGGTATGTTTTATCGGTCTAATAGATTTTTTAGCTCGAAAAATTAAAAAATTTACAAGTAGTAATGTTTTCGAGCTTCCTGAGCGGGAAGTTTTGGGGCGGGTTTGCAGGGTCGGGTGGTTTTCAGATTTTTTTTTTAAGTTCGAAATTTTATCACGCATTAGCAAATTGAGGTATCAGAAAAATCAATAAACATATTTGTTGGAAATTGAACGCCCTATAAAAAGTTTTTTTATCATTTTTCGATAAGTTCAATTTTTCAAAAGTTATTCAAGGTCAAAGCTTGATTCGTTGTTAATTTTATCACTATTCAACTTTTTTGGTGAAACTATCAGATTTATCGTAAAATATTATGAAACCATTTTTGTCGACAATTTTATTTCTTGCAAATTATTTTGGATAGAGTTTTTTTAAATTCCGCATTGTTGCTGACGAAAAAAAAATCCAATGCGTACTAGTATTTTAAAAGCCTGTGACTTGGTCAAAAATAAACCATATAGCTATTTTTTTTTGTTAATTCTCTTTGTTTCGGGGTGTAGTTTTTGAAAAAAACAATAAAATTATTTATAGGTGTTTTCGATTTATTTTCCACTTTTTTGAAATAAATCAACAATTTTACGAGGTTTACCAATTTTGTTTCTCAGTTTTTTGAAAAAAATCGAAATTTTTTTTATGATCACTACTTGAAATTTTTTTTTCAATAGACTTTGAGATTTTTTTTTTGCGTCTTCGAATCGCTTCGAAGTATTGTTATAAGAAATATTGTATACTGCACTGATAGAAGGATTTTTTAATATTTAATAAGCCTTATTAACTGTTAATAAATGATTTTTTAACATGAGGTGATTTAATAAATATTTATTAACAGTTAATAAATCATTTATTAAATGCGATTTATTAACAGTTAATAAATATTTATTAACAGTTAACAAATATTTATTAACTATTAATAAATCATTTATTAAAGACAATTTATTAACTATTAATAAATATTCGTTAACTGTTAATAAATATTTATTAACTGTTAATAAATCATTTATTAAAAAAGTTTAATAAAAAATAAGCATAAAAGCTTTATTTTGACACTTTTTGTAACCTCAGAACTTTAATAAATAATAGAGTTTAATTAGATGAGTAGATTTATAGTTTTCTTATGGAAAAAATAGAC